>JARFIW010000864.1:0-372210 GCA_036346225.1 Platerodrilus igneus
GAAAGAGTTAATTGTGAATTTAAAAAGAGGTCTTGTGCAACGGGTAGTAAGTTTAAAGATCTTATACAACCATTTGAGGCACAGAAGATTATTTGCTCGTCAAGTAAAATGTGTACAGCTTCCAAGCTGAGATGAATTGAAGTACAGAGAGCTACAAATATTTCCAGAGGATTCCAATAGTATGAACAGTGTTTCAGCAGTGGTAGTGATTTGAACGAGTCCTAGTTAGATCGCCGATTCTTAGTATCATTTTTCTTTATAATATCCTTTTAGTATTTCTAAAGCCTGAAATTAAAGCGTAAAATTGTAAATATCAAATATTAAAACTTATTTTTAACAGGTATTGTGCACTCCAAGTTTTGGTAACTGTAAGCAGCCAAAAGGGTCCATTCTTGTAAACACAGGCGACTTCAGTGGAATTACAGGTATAAAATAAATTAGTTCTTATAGTTATAACACCTAAAAAACTGTAGTACTCATTGAAACCTCAAAATTTTTATAAAATTTAAGCATTCTGAACTTTGTTTACATTCTGAATAAAATTGCTAGTGTGGTCACACCCAGACCTATAGCAAGTATTATTAAAAATAACTAGATGGTGCTTTATCTGCCAGTGGTCAATATATAGGCATACAGTTTTGTACCCACACTGTTTGCATATTATAACTTTAAATTCATTTAATCCTGAGATAAGAGTTTCAAAAAGCCGTGGCATATATTGGTTCACATCCAAGTTACATTTATTCATTTATTAAATAAATATATTAATACAAAAAAAGCCCAAATATAGACACAGATATATAAAATAATATATATATATATATATATATATATATATATATATATATATATATCTATATATAAAATGTATTCTTTTGTAGGTTTCAGGTCTTCTTAAATAATCAGTACTCTTTTTATAAATCTAAGCTTTCGGATATATTCAATCCTTTGTCAAAGATACTAAAATATACAGAAATAATAATACTGTAAAATTATAAAGGTATGCTGTTACTTACTAAAGCGAGGCTACAGATATAAATTAAAAATACATTTGTTTAATACAAACATTAAAGATATAAACTTGTTGGAAGTTAGGTAAAGTTTGACATTTGACAGGTGTTTTATTTTTGACTGAAGCTCCCCTCTGTTTTTTATAGTTTATTTAAATTTTAAATAGCATGTTTGTGTGTGTGTGTGTGTATGTTAGCAGCTGTTGTGTAGATTACTGAATATTTTAATTTATTTGTTAGTGGTTTGAAAATTTAGAAGATAAGTATATATAGAGCTCAAACTATCAAAATCAGTTTTTTGTTCATACTGTTAGAATTTTGAAAATGTAGCACATTTCAAGAAATTCTCTTTTCTTTTGACTTTCAATGTCTAAAATTTATTGGTGTGTTGAAATTTATCTCATGATGAGTGCTATTAACGTGAGTGGTTAAAGCACATGCATTGGGTTTGACTCGTATGTCGCTTTATGTGCTTTAACTACTCACGTTAATAGCACTCATCATGAAGATAAATTTCAAACACAAAATTTTGCATTAAGTCAAAAGAAAAGAGAATTTTTGAAATGTGCATTTTCAAAATTTGTATGATACAAAAATGATTTTGAGTATCTATATATTATCTCTAAATTTTCAAACCACTTACAAATAAATTAAAATATTCAGTAATCTACACACCTTATCAACAACAACATTTTAAATTTAAATAACATATAAAACGTTTAGGATTAAAAAAACCTGTATGTCAAATTTACTAATTCAAATTATTCTTTAATGTTTGGTAAACAAAGTTGTTATCTGTAACTCGTCTAATAACCTTAATTTCTGTATGTGTATTTGACAGGATTGATATATCCAAACTTAGATTTATAAAAAGAGTACTGATTATTTAAGAAGACCTGATTAAAAGAATACCATTTTATATTGAAATTAAGGTCGTTATCTTTATAAAAGTTTATGTCTATATATATATATATATATATATATATATATATATATATATATATATATATATTGGTAAACGCATGGTTTTGGCAAAACCAGGATACAGGTTCAAGTCCTGTTCAAGACCTTATATTTTCCATCTTTTAATTACTAGCTCGATTTGAAATGATCATTTGGGCTTTGCATAAAAGTCTAAGTTATTATTTCATATTATTCACTATAATACGATAGTATCTATCAACTTACCTTGTGTAATTAACTACCAAAATCACAAAATGGACTTTTCAAATCCAAAACTAATAAAAGTGGAACAAAATCTTTTTAAAAGAACTTTCTTGGAGATGTGCTACATCTATAAAAGCCCAAACAACTTCAACAAAAAAAAACGGACATTGACAACCTCAGCGTCATATTTTCATATTTATTAAAATTTAAACATTAATTGCCTACAATAATACTCAAACTCCTCACCCTCAACCACTTTTTATTTCTTTCTTTTTTTTTGTTTATTTTACATTTATATATACTCAATTGTTGATAACACAGATTCCAATTAAATCACTATTATAACATAACACAACACAACACAACACACACACACACACACAAAATTACATAAACACATTCACCCTCACATGCACACACACGCCTACATGCACATACACTCACAAACCAACACTGTCGTTAAAAACAAATAATAAACCTTTATCAAAAATGACAATTTTACTTTCACTATTTACATTAATATTTATTCTATACAAAACATTATTTTATTCCAAACAATGATGTCAATTTCAACCATCCTCACTGTAAGTTTTTCTTATCTTTGTTCATCCTTTATAAAGTGTCAATACAGTTGTAGCCTGTGATCAAGCATAAAAAAATATATGCGAAAATTTATGTCATAAAAAAAGAGTATTTATTTAAATCCAGCAGACCTAAAAAAACCTACAACGCTGCGTAATCTGCACATCACGCTAAAACACTTCTAGATGCAAGTTCTACACTTCTGGAAAAGCTACAAAAGAAATTGTAACACTCGAATGGTTACATTAATTACCACTAGATGGAGATTAGGTTTGGTCAGTGACGCGCGTCACTGACCAAACCATATCTCCATCTGTGGTATTAATGTAACATTGAATTTGATTCCTACTTCGTATTAAACATTATGTTAATGTTTTCTGTGAGCATCATCAGATGGACAAATGAGTTCAATCACCATCCATCTGATAATGAATATTCAGAAAAAGCTTGACTTTATGCCATTCTGTTCAGTTAACGATCGTGTTAAAATATGCAAGTTTAATTTTGTAATAGTGTACATAGTGGTTAATATATATATTATAAAGTGTGCAAAGCGTTTTTATGTAAGTAGAAACTTTTGCTCTGAATTCATGCTTAAGGTCATTTCCAAATTTTTTGTTTATAAAAATATTGGGATGAAATTTTTTATGAGTCAAGGTCATTCAATCAGAACCAGGTTTTATTAAAGGAAGATTTTTCGATTTATTTTTTCGAAATTTTGCGTGCTTTTCGAGACAATCGCGTTTTAAGATCTTATGGTTAAAAAATGGTTATTTGATGATAATTTGAAAACGGTTAGAGATAGCTAAATTTTGCAAAGGCAATTATTTGCATATTTGAGTATGAGATAGCGATAGGCGTACTTGTCATATTGGTATGTAGTGCCTTTTTGGTGTTTTAATGATAACACGGAAACGGTTAAAGATAGCAACATTTCGTAAAGACAATGACTTGCGTATTTGAGTATCTACATCGATCGGTGTAATTGTTATATTGATACGTAGTGCCGTTTAGGTTTTTTTTACAGATAGCACAAAAACGGTTAAAGATAACTGAATTTTGTTAAAACAATTATTTTCATATTTGAATATACCGCATTGATTGGAGCAATTGTCATATTAGTATGTAGTGCCGTTTTGGTTTTTTAATGATGACTTGAAAACGGTGCAAAATATAAAAAATTTGTAAATGTGATTATATCATTATTGTAGTTATACGCATCGATTGAGGTAATTGCTATATTTATATCTAGCGCCGTTTTGGTTTTTGATTTAGAATTTGAAAATGGGTTATATTTATATTTTGTATAGACAATTATTAATATATTTAAGTTATGCTTTATCGATTTGTATAATCATCACATTCATGATTAATAACATTTGACCGAGATAATATTGTAATTTCCGAAATATACAGCAATATTTTGTTTAGTAAAGAATATGATTTTGCTATGGTTAACTATGTTGCTATAATTGCATAATATGTTGTGATAATTGAGTGTGTGGTTGCCCTTTACATGTGCTTCTGACCAAAGCTAGATCCATGGTGCTTGCGGCATAGTTCCAACTCAACATCTAAAGTCTAGCGACTGGGCTATGTGGTAAACGTTAATGCACTGCGCTACCTTGCATTCAAATATCATGATAATAGGTAAACAATACATAGTATTTAGCGGTCTCCATGACAGCCCTGGCTCTAACATGGTGGCCGCCATGGCAACTGTCGAACATGGTGGCCGCAATGGTGACCGTCATGACGCCATGGCGGCCAACATGGTGGCCACCATGTGGCGACCATGGGGCGGCCGTCATGGGGCGGCCGCCATGATGGACGTGGCGGTCTTAAAACACATCAAACAAGTTCGGTTAAATTGTTCCAATTTGTTTTTGGTATACCCGTCACGGTGCGCTTGTTTTTTAATTAATCACAATTTAGTCTGTTTAAAGACTTGCATGTATTAGATGACCTTCAGTTCGCTATTTGGGTTGGAGGTACACTATAAATATAGGGGTGTGCGCTAATTCAATCATTCTGTTTGAGACTCTGTGGTCAGACAAGTCCAACCCCACCTGCTGGGAGTCAAAGCTATGCCAATTCACATCGATTTTGTCCTCGTCATCACCTTAATTGCAGTGTTTCTCAGTTCAACCAGATACAGTACCACTGTAATGATAAAACTGAGTCATAACATCCATTTAAGTTTCAAAGACAATTTATTTAAAGTTTGTTGTTGCGTATAGCTTTGTGATATTGCAACAATATTAAACTAGTCCTTTATTTGCATAATCAGCTCTAAGTCTGGTTATGGGTGTTTTAATGGCAAAATTCCCTGAATTTATCCCCATCAGAATAGGGTGATAGTGTCTTATAGGGTGAAATTGCCTCATAAGGTGAAATTGCCTCAAAAGGTAAAATTGCCTCATAGGGTGAAATTGCCTCATACGGTGAAATTGCCTTATAGAGTGAAATTGCCTTATAGGGTGAAATTGCCTTATAGAGTGAAATTGCCTCATAGAGTGAAAGTGACTTAAAGAGTGAAATTTAATTACTTTCTGATCTTACTTGGTAAACATTCTAGACGTTTCCATGCATGAACCGATACGGGTCTAAAGTCTAAGTTTATAATTATTCTGGGCTCTCCCCCCCTCCCCAAATGGGCTCGTCCGCAGGTATATAAACCGTTGCTATCGAGCGGAGCGTCAGTTCTTATTCAGCTTTATAACAAGCAAGTCTATCTTTAAAACATACAACAGTCCTTATTAAGTGTAAAAGTTGATCGTGTGTTACTTGTTGTAGAACGTTGAGCTGCCAAAATAAATCGTTTCTTGGAACTAATAAAAAATATTGCCGCCCTCCTTGGGTTGGTGCAACACCAGCATAGTATTGAACAGGTTGAAGAAGGGCTGCGATTATGCAAGGTTGGAATGCGTAGATTACATGATGGTATAAAGCATGTAAAGTCTATTGGTAAAAAACAACAGTTACTGACTTCATTGGCAAACATTAAAACCCTGCGTACCCAACTAAAAGTTGAGCAAAAGAGGGGAGCAGGGGGTGAAAACAAAAGAGAAACCGCTAACCATCGTGTCCATTGGAACGACTCGATCTCAGCATTTCAATGACGCATTCATACCGGTGTAATTAGTAATCTCAAACATACAGATGCAAATACCTTTTTAGCCGATTGCAAGAGTGTTTTCAAAAGAAGAATTAATGATACACCAAAGAATAATAAAGCTGTTAAAGTTAATACCGTCTTGTGCGGTGAATTTGAGATTACGACTGGTTCTAAAATTATGTGAGAATATAAGTACTTCATGACGTCAAACGCCCCAATATTCAAGAACACACATCTGAACAAATGGTTTGATACTATCGTTACAAAACCAATAACGCTGGAAATAGAAGACTTCTAGGAATGCGACAGTGGTTGGACATTGAAAAGTATTTATAATTTAGGTATTAATATAAATAGGTATAACCCCATGTGGTGATCATCATATATCGAGCTGCCACTTTAAATACAACGTAAACAGGCCTGTATTAACATAAGGAATAATGACCAAGCATGTTTTGCATGGTCTATAGTATCTGTTTTGTATCCAGTACAGCATCATACCAATTGTACCTCATCCTATCTCATTATTCATCTGTGTTAAATCTAGAACGAATCCAGTTTCCGATGACTATAAACCAAGTTGCACATTTTGAATCTCAGAATGATATATCTGTAAATGTATATACTCTTAAACTAAACAACTATAAATTTAGAACCGTTCCCTTGTTTATATCAGATAAGAAAAAAATAGACATGTCAATCTCTTGATGATTCATAACCAGTACTATGATGATGATTTGGAAATTCATGAACCCATAATTGAACCGTTTAATTCTCATTATGTATGGATCAAGGATTTAAGTCAATTAGAGTCTTTTCAACTTAATTCTGATCACTCCAAGATACATTTTTGTGATCGTTGTCTCCACTACTTTACTACAGAGGAAAAATTAATAAAGCATATCGCTGATTGTAAAATGAAACAATTGGGTGTACCTCGGTTGCCTACAGAAGAAAATAAAATCCTCCGTTTTAGAAATTTTCGAAACAAAGTTAAAGTTCCATTTGTAATATATGCCGATTTAGAATGTCTTTTGAGGCCTACTGGAGATGCTCAAAAATATCAAGAACATATACCGTGTAGTGTGGGGTATTATGTCAAGTGTGAGTATGATAATTCGTTATCCTTTTATCGGTCATATCGCAGTGAAGACTGCATAAATTGGTTTTCAAAAGAGCTACGACAGTTTGCAGAGGATGTTGAAACAGTTTTTATGTGTCCGTATGATATAACCCCCTTAACATTGCAACAGGAAGCTGATTTCATAGCTGCAACGCATTGTTATGTCTGTGATAAACCATTTAATGATGGAGATATAAAGATTCGGGATCATAATCATTTTATACCAACTAATAACTATAGAGGCCCAGCACATTCGGATTGTAATATAAATCATCAAGACTCTCGAACAATTCCCATCGTTTTTCACAACCTAAGTGGTTACGATTGTCATTTTATAATGAAAGACATTGCGGTAAATCTAGATGGTCGTATAGAGGTACTCCCTGTAACTAAAGAAAAGTATCTCTTTCACTAAATATATTTCTGAGAACTTGGTTAACTTTCGATTTATTGACAGTTTCCGCTTTATGAGTTCATCTTTAGACACACTTGCTTTATTTTTGACTGATTATCCTCTGTTATAAAGTTGATTTTCACATTTAAATGATGAACAGTTTCAATTATTAACTTGAAAAGGTGTCTATCCATATGATTTCATTGATTCTTTTACAAAGTTTAACAATACCTGCTTACCTAGCCGGCAACAATTTTATAATACATTAGAAGATAGAACAATCTCTGTCAAACAGTATGCGCATGCTCAAAGAGTATGGACAACATTTAATATTCAGAACTTGGATCAATATTCTGATTTATGTCTGGAAACTGACGTATTGTTGTTGGTTGAAGTTTTTGAACAATTCCGATCAAGTTGTCACTCAACATATTGACTTGACCCCGCCCACTACTATACACTGCCTGGGTATACTTGGGACGCAATGATGAAGCAACCAGGCCAGGAACTTGAGTTATTAACGGAAGTTGATCAACTCTTGTTTATTGAAAAAGGTATACGTGGCGGTCTTAGTCAAGTATGTTCAGAACGATGCGCTTCTGCTAACAATAAATATTTACCCACTTGTGATTCATCCAAACCTGATGAATATTTAATGTACTTTGATGTAAATAACCAATATGGGTGGGCCATGAGTCAACCTCTTCCGTATGGATGTTTCGAACGGACTCATACCAATATCAACGTATCATCAATTTCCGATTATTGTTCTGAGGGTTATATATTAGAAGTTTATTTGGAGTATCATGAATCCATTCGCGACCTACATATGAATATTCCATTTTGCCCGGAACATATAGACCTAACGACTGGAAAACCACCTGTAGAGAGAACCCAAAACGTCAAATTAAATGCGACGTTGAATTCTAAGCAAAAATATGTGATTCATTACAGGAATTTAAAACAGGCGTTAGCAAATGGGCCTAGATTAAAAGCTATTCACAGGGTACTTAAATTTAAACAAAGCTGCTGGCTAAAGTCATATATTGATTTAAATACGGATCTCCGAAAGCGAGCTAGGAACGAGTTTGAAAAAAATCTGTTCAAATTGATGAACAACGCTGTTTTTGGTAAAACAATGGAGAACAAGCGAAAGCATTGTAATGTTAAGCTCGTTCAAAATTGGGATGGTATGTATGGTGCCGAAGCTCGTATTTCCAACCCTCTGTTTAAGAATCTTACAGTTTTTGATGAAAATCTGGTATTGGTAGAATTAAATAAATCAGAAATATACTTTAATAAACCGATATACATAGGCATGTGTGTCTTAGATTTATCCAAGCCCACGATCTATGATTTTCATTATGGCTACATGAGTACTACCTTTGGAAACGACTGCAGTGTTTTATATACGGATACTGATAGTCTTATTTACAAAATTAATAATCACGATCCATATGGAGTTATAAAGCGGGACTGTCAACAACGTTTTGATAATTCTGACTATCCAAACGATAACGTCTATAAAATTCCTTTAGTCAATAAGAAAGTACTGGGGATGATGAAAGATGACAACAATGAACAGGTTATGACAAACTTTATCGGGCTGAGATCCAAAATGTATGTGACGAAGGTTTTGAAAACACTGGAAGAGGAGGAGGCTGAGCGCTTGCGTATAGAAGAAGATACTTCTATGCCGCCAACGGCTCTCTCTAATTTCGGTGTGACTAAAAACGTCAAGGTAATTAAAAAATCTGTCATTAAAAACCATATCACATTTGAGGACTTTGCTCGTTGTGTAGACGAGTATAAAGAAAAGTTCATTTCATAAAATTTGATCCACTCATCTAAACATCATGTTCATACAATCATTCAAGATAAAATAGCCTTTAAGTCCACACTACAATAAAAGATATTTAATACCAGGATCGTACAGGACATTACCCATAGGTCATTATTCCATAGATAGCATGGAAATTGAGGAGGCAGTTTAAATTATAATAAATTACTCAAATATATGCATATAGTACAGTATTGCCCGAAATAAACAGTACTGAAACTAAGTTGGCGGTGTTTTTATGCGTGCGCTGTCACACTCAAGTTAGCTAGTATAGACCTGTCAAGTAAACCTCAAACAAGTAATTAGTAGGGCCTAATTGTTAAAAATGGAGTTAAGTACAGAGGAGAAAGTGTTTCTGGTAGAGCATTATTTTCGTTCATACGGAATCGGCCGACGTAATGGTGCAAGTTTGCTATACGTGTCTGATCAATTCACACAAAGGTTTAATAAACGTTCTCCAAGTAATGCTGTAATTTTGAAGGTTATTGAAAAGTTTAGAAATACAGGTAGTGTATTGTGCCAACGAAAAGGAAACTCAGGGCGTCCCAGGACAGTTAACAACAACAATAACCATGAACGTGTTTTGAGCAAATCTTAGAAAATCCGAAAGTCAGCCAGGCAAGGACAGCGTTACAACTTGATTTAGAAAGAACTTCCTTTCAAAGAATCCTGAAGGAGCTGGGTACATTTTCGTATGTGATTCAGGTACATCAACAACTACATCCTCAGGATTATCGCAGTAGAGTGGAATATTGCGCCAGAATTCTCGCGTTACAGTATGAAAATCCTGAATTTTTGAAAAATGTTTGGTTTTCAGACAAAGCACATTTTCACTTGTCAGGCTATGTGAATCGTCGCACAAATCGATTTCTGGGCTTTGCCAGACCCGATGAGGTTCAAGAGGTTCCTTTACATAGTGAAAAAATGAGTGTCTGGTGTGCTGTTTCCGGACACGGAATCATTGGTCCGTACTTTATCGAAGAGAATGGTAGGCAAGTCACACTTAATCAACAGAGGTACAGACAAATTTTAACACAATTTATCCCTGATCTACGTCAATTCTGTCGTGCACGTAACTTGGCATTTCGAAACCAATTTTTTCAGCAGGACGGGGCAACTTGCCATACTGCCCGCAATTCGTCAATTTCTTCAAGCAAATTCATATCACGATTTACTGACTTCCCTTATCCTTCACATTCTCCAGACCTCACACCTCCAGACGCATACATTTGGGGCATGGCTAAAAATGCCGTTTTCAAACGGGCACCACAAACCATCGATGAATTAAAGGATGGCGTTAGAGTCTTCCTCGTAGCCCTGAGACAACCCTTATTCAATAACATGACCAGAAACTTAGAACATCGTTATGAAGTCTGTCTCGAACGAGGAGGTGCACATTTAGAACATATAATAAAGTGTCAATAATATGTATTTTTTAAATATACAAAACAATTACAATTTCAGTACTGTTTATTTCGGGCAATACTGTATGTAAGTGTAGATATGTTCATCTAGTAAATAAGTGTAAATATATAAATAAAATGTTAATTTATATGTAATACATGTAGAGTTATATATTATAAGTTAATTGAATTAATACCTTCAATCCTATTGTAAATGTACTGTTATTTGTTAATGTAGTATTTAGGTATGTTACTCTAAATAATGTTAACTTAGATATAAACAATCGATATGCGTGTAATATATGTGAATTCGGATAAACCGATACAATACATGTAATATTATAAATATGTATTGTAACGGGCATTTTTGTAAGTTTAACATTTTACGTTATACTCAATTCTGAATTTTGAATTGTTGTTTCTGTATTTTTGTGTTTATTGGCCGTTGGCGGTTGGCGTATTATAATGAGGGATCGCTGTTTGTATCAAAAATAATTAAATAGTTCAGATTTGTATGCAATTTAACTCGCGTGTATTAATTTTAAAGATAGATAAATTGAAGATTAATTTCATTAATAAATAAATTCCAAGGAATGAATGTTAAACAGCTTTAATTAATTAAGATTACATCGTTCTTGTCTGGCCGTGCATATAAATCCAGTTCCTTATGTTATTAGCGAGGTAGATAACAGACGATAAGGAGTTGTAATAACGACGAGTTTGTACAAACAGAGGTTTTTGTAGTTGTTCTTGGTTCATATAAATTGCTGAGTTGTAGATTAACGGAGTGAGAGTTCGTTCTTTGTTCCGATATATTAAGTACGTTAAAAATTACTGCTCTTCTTTCTGCTTTTGACAATAGTGAGAATGAATGCGGTCTCAATTTTCGTATTGTTCCTGAACAAGTGCGGCACGATTTTAATTGTTTTTCTTGTGAAGTAAAAATTGGATATTAACTGTATAAAATTCGACGCACGTGTGTTTTAAGGTCATTGACGGACGGTTTTATTGCTTGCGCGTGCCTACTAGTTGTTTTAGTTTTTTCTTGTAGACAAATGCTTTGGGAACATTTTGACGGACTTACTTTAGTGATACGCGTACTTTACTAATTTGTGGTTTTTAGTTGTTTGTCTTGTGAAGTAATAGTCGTAGAACTTGCTAAAGTGACCGATTCTTTTTAGGATTAATGTGTGTGCGATCTAGTCTAGTGTCCCTTTGTCTTTCAGATTAGTGCATACTTCGGAAAAATAAAGGAAAAGTTCAAATTTTTAACAAAAGAACTTAAAATAGATCATTGCTTTTTGTTATTTGTGAAAGATAACAGATTACCCAAAGGTATTGGTTGAAATTTCTCACTGCTTTTTGGGATGCTTTAAAATTATATTCCTTTGGTCCCAGTTGAAATTAAACTAGTGCTTCAGAATATTTCAAATTGTTTCTTGGAAATAGAATTACCAAGAAATTTATCAAGGCTACATAGTTCCGACGCGGGATAATGTCTGCTGCTAACACCAGTGAAATACGTAGGTGTGATTAGTGTAACGTGTGATAAGTTCCATCAACACCCTCACAGTCCAGGGTGAAGTGCTTCGTTAGTGCAGGACATCGTTGAATCCCACACTTCAGTTGCAAGTAAGCGTTGCTGAAGGACTTTTGTAAGTTGAACTATTTTCTACTGGTTATTACTTTAAATATCTACCCGTTGCTTTACTATATCTTTGTCGTTCTGATACTTTTTACAAAAGACTTGCATGATATTTTAAAACATAAAAAAAAGAAAGAAAGAACAATCGATATTACTGAATTACTCATACCAATGGTGTCTTATCTATTTACCCTTTTGTTAAATTTTATTGTTTATTTTAATTGGTGTGGAGGAAACGTTTCTGCTACTCCCCAATATTACCTCACTTTGTAATAAAAATTTTTATAAAGCTTTTACCGTGATTATATTATATAGTTTATCTAAACCGTTTTATTTACATTCTACAAAGTACTGAATAATTTAGACTTATCATTGCTGCTATGCTTTTTCTTTATTTCAGGTTTGCAGGACTAATTTTTCTTTCTTGCAGGTTTGCTATTTTAACTTTTCTTTATTGCAGGTATTGTTACTAATTCCTTACAGCCCCGTACGTTATATGTTGGTCTGCTTTTACAACCCCTACTCTCCATTGGGGTACTTTTTCTTGATATCTTTGTTTCGCAATAGGCCAACGTGCCAAAATCTGACGAACCAACGTGGCTTTTAATAACGTCACAAATTTGGAAATGGCTGGGATTAAAAAAACAAACAAAAATTTGGCGCCCAACGTGAGCACGATAAACAGGGGCCACGAAAAAAAAAACGTAACAAAAATTTGGCGAACGTGGAGCTCGATAAACGAGGGGCCCGATTAACAGGGGCTCGATGTGGGCCATTATCTTCAAATAACCATTCTCTTTAGAGAATAAATTAAATACGCTTCTTTTAAAAGTCTAATTCTTTTACTTTTACTTGTTTCTATCTATCATTATTACTTTATTTACCATTCAAAGCTAAATCTGAATCGTTTTCTTCTGTTCTCTACTACTTCTTACCTATTCTAATACATTTTGGTTCTTTCTTTTTTTTTTCTTAATTTTTCATCTGTCTCTGTTTATTGTATTTTCCTAAACTTAATCTTAATTGTCTTTGTCTCTTTTTATGTCATTTTTTTCTCTCACTATGTCTGTTCTTAAGTATTCTTTCTGTGGCTTATTGGTCTTGTGTTTTCTCTGATAAGCTTGTGTCCAAAACACTGGCGCCCATTTCATTCTATTCATCTTTTTTGTAGTAGCCCATCCCGTGTTTTTTTCTGGCTGGTTCTACCATTTGTTCACTATTTGACTATTATAGTCGCTTGCTACATCCATTCCTTGAGGTATACTTCAGATCTATTTTCTTTTCCTTTAGGAATTTCGACTTGGTCGCTTTTGTAGGTCTGTTAGCTATAACTTTCTGCTTGAGTAATCGTTTCTACGAATCTGTGTTACCTCAGTTGGAAGTATTCTAGATGGTTTAGTTTGCCTTTGCCCTTTACTCTGTCTTGGTTCTTTCTTTGCTGCACACTTGAGGTTGACAGTTTTGTCGTTTAGTTGGTTTGCTAAAGGTTTTCTGCCCCGTTTTTTTTTCTCTTGGTTTCTCCCAAAAACTTTTCTTTAGGTGGAAAACAGAAATGTCCCTTTCGGAAATCCGTCTTTTGACGATTTTAAAGTAGCTATAACCTTTAATCCTCATTGGTGTTTTTAATACTTTCTTTATTTCTGTCATTGTTGGTTTACGATAGATGGCTTTCTCTTCTTTTGGAAAAATGTTCTTTCTCTTATACTGGTGTTGGTCCTTCAAACCGGATAAAAATTTTTTGTTTGGTTCCTTGTCTGTCGTTTTTCTTTTTTTCTTTCACCCCGACGTCTTTATTTTGCTAGGGGAATTTGTAACAATTTTGTAAGTTTAACATTTTACGTTATACTCAATTTTAAATACATTTCTGCAATTGCTGTTTCTGTGTTTTGTGTTTTATTGGCCTCGTTAGTGCGTGTATTTAATTAAATGTTTTGTATCAAGTAAATACTTCAGAATAGTTCAGATTTGTATGCAATTTAACTCGCGTGTATTAATTTTAAAAGATAGATAAATTGAAGATTAACTCATTAATAAATAAATTCCAAGGAATGAATGTTAAACAGCTTGTAATTAATTTAGATTACATCGTTCTTGTCTGGCCGTGCATATAAATCTAGTTCCTTATGTTATTAGCGGGTAGAAAGACGATAAGGAGTTGTAATAACGACGAGTTTGTACAAACAGAGGTTTTGTAGTTGTTTTGATTCCTATAAATTGCTGATTGTAAAAGGGTAAGTTCGTTCTTTGTTCCGATATATTAAGTACGTTAAAATTCTGCTTTTTTCTTGTTTGACAATAGTGAAATTGGATGGGTCTCAATTTCGGTTTTTTAAAAACGGGAGATTTTGCTTTCCGGTAAAATAACCGTTGTTATTAAAATTAAGTTAATTTGATTGTTTTTAAGGGTTATTTATAAACCACAAGTGCGGGTAAGGTCATTGACGGACAGTTTTAGGTTACGTACTTAATTGGGGGATTTGTTTTTTTTTGTGGTGGATTTGGTTTTGTTTTGCTTTGCTTTGAAAACCTTTTTAAAAATTGCCTTGAAATTGATTTTACCTTCATTATTTTGTTCTTGGATTTGGTAAACCGGAATTAAATAATTTCCGGGAAAGGAATTAAAAAGGTTGTTTTCTTTGTTAAATTAAATGTTTCATTACCGGTAAATTTACAGTTGGGATCCGTATGTTGCCGGTTTTGAAACAAAAAAATTTCTTTTAAAAATAATCAATTCTGGCCAAAAGTTTCGGTTTTTTAAAGCCCATTAGATTTTCTTTCTTTAAAATAAAACATTAGTTATGTTAAAGTTTAAGCAAAACATCCAATAATGCACCGGTTTGTGGAATTAATATTTCCGTTCGAAGGATTTTCCTGTAATTGCTTTCCATTAGATTATTTAAATTCTCCCTTGTTTTGAAACCCAATTAAAAATTATTAAAGTGTCTTTTTTATCTTTTATTAACATGTTGTCTGATTGATGTTTAATTGGTGTGGAAAACGTTTCTGCTACTCCCCAATATTACCTCACTTTTACTAAACATTTTTCTGTATTGCTTTTACTGTTGTTATATTATACAGTTTATTTAAACAGTTTCTTTTATTTACATTCTACAAAGTACTGAATAACTCAGACGTTTCATTGCTGCTATGCTTATTCTTTTTTTCAGGTTTGTTAACTAATTAATTTTATTGCAGGTATTATCACTAACTCCTTACGGCCGCGTACATGGTATGTTGGTCTGCTTTCTAACAACCCCCTACTCCGATTGAGCCCGGTCATTTTTTTCTCTTTGATTTTTTCTTGTTTTGGACGGCTACAGCCAACGTAACATAACTTTGGCGCCCAACGTGGATGCCACAAAAAAAAACGTAACAGTATGTTATAGTATATAAATCAATGTAAGTGCAATGTGTAATAAAACATTTTAATGATTGCACGTTTTTATTAAAGTGGCGTGGGTGGTGCGGGGGAGGGGGAGGGAGATCGGGGTACGCCATAATTCCTATATAAAACGGTTAAGCAAAAGTCATGTGAACTGAGAATGTAGGATCGCCCGGGATGAGTAAAAATAGTCTTTTTGGACCTTAGAATTTCCCATGTTAAATTCCATAAGAAAACCGGTTTTTTGGTCTCGTACAAAGGTAGCTTATCTACTTGAGTGATTCTTCCTTGTTTACGTTGAAACCATATCTATTTGGACTTTACATTTTAAGCTCCGGCATTCACAAAATTAATCAATTCGCATATCCGAAAATTATAGAACTATTTTGCTATTTATTGCCCTGCTATGAATGCAGTACTATTTGTTTTAAATAACTGAAAAAAAATTTTATGCTACTTAGTGTGTAAATGGTTTAAAATGATTACCTTTAGGGGAGATCATGTTTGTCAATAATATTGTATTTATTACGACAATGTTATGTACTGAATTTGGTATTTACACTGATACTGTAGGGCTGTGGTTTTTAGAGCTGTAATTGGGTAATTTTTCTTCGCGTAATTCATATGGAGAGGGACCTAAAAACTACAACTCGCCAATTGCAAGAAGTAATTTTTTTGTTCCTCCTGACATATGTGTATTTTGTTTCTTGTTTTTTTTTTGTTTCTAACCAGAATGTTATTTAGAATAATTATAATTAGTACTAAATCGTGTTAATTTCTCTTCTTTATTTCAGGCTTTCTTTTAGATAATTTTTTTTTGTATGTGTAATACCCCGCCCCCTCACCGATCGAGACCGTTCATACTTACTTTTCTTTCTTTGTTTTTTTATGTTAGACTACGTCGATGTACGTAGCAAATTCTTGTTCGTGACTATTGATAATCGCATGAGTTGATGCACTCAAGATGTTAAATAATTTAACGAGTCCGAAGAACACATGAAATTAATTTTTGATAACATGTTTCGTGTTCCAACTCACGTGTTTCTCGATATTATCCTCATATTACATATGATAACAAACAACAACCACACCCTTATTACTAAAAAAGTTATTTACAATTACTAAGTTTTACCTGTTGTTTCCATCCGCAATCACAATTACTTGGAGGCGGTGTTTGGGTAGGTGGTTCGGAACTTTTAATACTGGTAACACTACATAAAAATTTTCCGCCAGAAGTATACCACGGTGCATATAACGCTAAAACAAATGGCATAAATAAGTATTTTTTTCCAACAGTTACCTATGGCAATTTTGTTGTAGTTGGACACAACACTCAAGGTACCTTTCCACAATAGTTATGCGCGTCTTGAAAATTGACATTTCCTCAGTGATACCGTAAACCGATCATGTTGACAGTTGCTTGACTGAAAATAAACAAAAAAAATAAATAAATTTAGAAATATAGCTTTTCAACATTACTAAGTTTGTTTGTAATATAAAAAATTATGAATATGATGTATTGGTAATTTACAAAGACACAACAATCGGTTTTGCTATATTATAGATCATCAGATCGGCGCAATACTTTTTTCTTTACAAATTGTTACTGCAACGAAAACCCTTGGCTCTGGGCGCGTATGAAGAAGCCTTATGGGCGACGTCATAAGCACCCCAGTGCGATGCTCGGACAATGAAAATTGCTGCGATTCTATCAGACGTCCGAAAGGAATAAACTGCGCGTAACGCCATGTTTTCCAATTCGCGACGGCGGTGAAGGAACCTAGTCTTGGGTACGCTTGTCACGGGATCCCTATAAACGTCTATGACAAGGGATCTCGAGTCCGACACCAAAGTGGATTTTTAGTGGGTATGTCCTTGCTCCGGCAAGGAAGGTCCCACAGCGGATATAAAATCTTTACCACTATAAAAAAAACCTGGATGGTACCTAATTTGTTTTTGAAATTTTGCTATTTATGACTGGCTGTGATTTGTATGAGGTATCTTTGTTTCAATTACTTGATTTTAACTAGAATTATCACAATTTGTTCTTAGCACAAAGTTGGAATGCAAGGTAACTTTGTACCACACTTTTAGATTTGTTTATCTCAAAAAGTATGAAAGCTATCCAAGTTTGCAAATTTTGAATTTAATGGTCAGTAAATCGACATTTCAAAATTAATTTTAAGTTTTTCCTAAATGCGGTAAAATAAGTTTTATTTATAAAAAACCTCAAAATCCGGTACAAAGTTACCCCCGCTTATGGTAGCACGACCTTGTGCTAATCTTTGTTTTATATCTTTTGCACTTTTCTCATCTTGCGTTATTTGGCTTCGTAGTTAGCAGAAATTCTCAACCTCTTTTAAGTTCTCGTTTCCTATTTGTATTCTAGTTTTTGATTTATTTCCCCTTCTTTATATACTAGTACTTTAGTTTTATTTTTGTTAACTTTCATGACGTATCTCTCTATTAGAACTGTTTCCATTTTATTAAAATCTGCTTCTAACTCTTCCTTGCTAGATGCTAATAAAGCTATATCAGTAAATCTAAGCATTTCAATTTTTGTCCTTGCATAATAATGCCAAATGTCTTCTTGCATTTGAGGGGTTTTCATTGCCTGTTCGATGTATAAGTTAAAAATTAACGGGGATAGGGCACATCCACAGCGCACTTCCTAATATTCTCTACGTTTCTACTCTAATTCTATTACTGCTGTTTGCTCTTTGTATAAGATATGTACTATTCGTATATCCCTGAGCTCATTCCAATCTTTTTGAGTATTTTGAAAATTTTATTTTCATTTTACATGGTCGAGTGCCTTTTTCAGATCTACAAACCCTATATACACGCTTTCTCCTTTTTCTATTGTTTTTTCCATTTTCAGCGTCAGAGCTAAAATAGCCTTTTGTGTTCCCCTGTTTTGTCTAAACCCAAATTGATCTTCTTCTAGTATTTCTTCAACCTGTTTTTCGATACGTATTTGTACAATTATAGTTAATATTTTTGACACGTGTGCTGTCAAACATATTGTTCGAAAATTGTCACATCTATCTCTGCCTGTTTTTTGGTATAGACTATGATGTTCCATGTTAAATCTTCAGGTATCTCGCCTGTCTCATACATATAGCTCATAAGTTGTAAGAGACATACTGTTACTGCTTGTCCAGAGGCTTTTAGAGTTTCTGCTTGCATCTTACCTATATCTGGTGTCTTACCATTTTTCAGACTCTTTAATGCTAATTCAAACTCATTTCCAAGTATAGGATATCCTAAGTCATTTTTCCCAATATCTGATTCCTGTTTTAGTGTTGTTACTTTCTGTCCTACATATAAATTCCTTATATATTCTTACCATAGAATCACTTTCTCTACATTTTCTATAATGATGTCTTCTTCCGCGCTCCTTATATTTTTGCTATACAGTTTTATATCTCTAAAATTCATTCTAATTAGTTTGTATGCTTCATTTGTTTTTTCTATTTCCATTTTCATCTTAGTTTGTACCTCTTTGCACTTTTCATCAATTTATTGTTTTTTAGCTTTCCTGTATTTGCGAATAATTTCCCATTTTTTGGTTTTGTATCTTTGTTTTCAGGTTTCGTATATCTTTATTTTTTAGTTTCTCTAAGTCAAAGTGCCTTTTTCCGTATTTTTTTTCCAAATTTCTAAACTTAATAGCGGTCTTAATAATTACGATATTGTGGTCAGTGTTTGTTTGTAGTCTAAGATTAATATGCAGTTGGTAGCCCTGAATCAATAATAGTTAAGTTGTGATACGTAATGACACGAAGGAATTCATACGTGTCATCCGGAAATGAAAGTTGATGTCCTGCTTTGATACGAATGTTAATAAAAAGCTGTATTAATAAAAGTCATCCAATGTTATGAATTTTAATTTTAATGAGCCAGAACATGAAACAGTGTTTATATCTCCTTATGGGCTGCTTCTACAGTCTTTTACTTGATTCTTAAACCGTTGTCTAACAAGAATGTAATCTATTTGATATCTTCTTATATCTCCTGGCATCTTCCACGTATATCGTCTTCTAGCATGATGTTGAAATAATGTGTTTGTAATGATTAAATTGTTCTTGTCGCAAAATTCTACCAGCCTATTTCCTCTGTCGTTTCTAGTGCCTAAACCAAATAAACCTACTATCGCTCCTTCCCTACCCTCACCTACCACTGCATTAAAATCCCCCGTAATTATTAAATTTTCATGTCCTTTTACGTGTCTTAATATGTCTTCGATATCTTTGTAGATCGCTTCTACCTCTTCGTCACTGAGGTGAGCATGTATACTTGTATTATTACTGTGTTTACCGGTTTAGATTCTAATTTAACCATGAGCACTCTTATGTTCTTTTGTAAGTAGTTTTATACACAGTGTCCTATCTTTTTTAGCATAACTACCCCCACGCCCGAATTTCCTTCCTCTGATCCTGTATTAATTATCCTAAAGTCTCCGCTCCAAAAATTTCCCGCCTCTAGCTGTCAACTTCGCTAATCCCTACTATGTCTAATGCTAACCTATCCATTTCGATTTTTAAGTTCTCTAGCTTACGTACGTGCTTCATACTTCTGACATTTCACGCTCTGACTCGTAAAACGTTCCTGGCTCTTCTTTTCAACTTTTCGATCACATCCTCCGGACGATTCAAATGGAGGACTAACTTAACTCCGGAATTTTTTACTCCAGAGGATACCATCATTTTACTTACAATTTAAGTACACCGTGAGATAGATTTTGCATCGTTGGAAGCTTCTTTTTTAGAAAGTTTATTTCCAAAAACACTTCTATCAAATTTATTTTAATTATATAATTATATAAATTGTTTATTTCTTTTACAACAACTTTTATGTTCATTGATTGAAGTTTAAAAACAAAAATATTCCATGTTAATAAATCAATAATCAATAATTACGAATGAGTAGCTTGAACCACCAACAATGTTAAAGTTATGAACTTCGAAGACTGACTAGCAATCAGGTTTTCTTACATTTAACTTGAAGCCTCTGGTCTCACATCATTTTGTGAGAAAGTGCAGATCTTGCTGCTTATTTCTTGATAAATCATACATTGTATTATTCTAAGGAATTTTAATGAGTCTGCAGGTTCATTGTTTTACCTGCGGTATCAGGTTACGTCTGGAATACAAAGTACTCATTCCCTTTCTTATTTCTGATATGAACTCTAATAACAAATTTATATTCTTTTTACTACAATATAACATGTTATTAAAAACATAATTACGTTTTATTTTATGTACATTTTAATATTTGGATATGTAACTCGTTAACCGGGAATGTGGTGGTTTTTCCGTCGCCCCACATCGCATTGTGTTTAGAATGCCATACCGACACAGGGTTTACCACTCTTAGGGTGGGCGTAGTGGTATTTACTATCGCCCAAGGGCCCGGGTTCGAATCCGACACGGTCCGCTTGAAAAAATGTTAGGCGAGCATTTTCACAAAAATACACCCTCGTTCGGATGAGAGGTAAAATGGAGGTCCCGGTGTGAGTGTTGTCACGGTTAAAGATCCCCTTCCTTTGGAACAGCAAGGGTTCGGCAAAATTCAAATTTTCCAGGTAAAAAACTTGGCTTTCCTGTTTTGGTGGAGCATTGGAAAATCACATGTAATGTCTACCACTCTAAGTACGGAAAGAGTTGTTGCCCTCTTTCAGTGACCTGTCTTAGTCTGGTTCCTCACTAAAGATTCTACTAATTTAAATAGATCTTTAATTCGGCTCTTTAGCTTACTGGAAACCCGCCTTCCACCAGTTCTAGTAATCTTGTTTTTTCCTTTTCAAAGGGGAAAGGTTCTTAATTTTAGAACAAAAATTCATAAACTATAATATTTTAATTTAAACCCAAAAATTTAAACCGATATCAATTTCTAATTTTTTAAAAAAGGCCATTAAAAGAAATTGTTAAACCTTTAAAGTAAGAAACCCAAATTTGGTTTTTACGTTTTCTGAATAAACCCAATTTCAAAACAAAGTTATCAACCTAACTGCAATAAATTCTCTTTTATGTGTATTACACGAGGGTGAATTACGGACCATTTTTATAAAACGATATGTTTAATTTTGCTTATATTTTAAAATATACGTTATTAATAATTATTAGTTATTGCTATCACCTACTGAAGCTAACAAAGTCACTTACCGTTTGAATGTCAATTACTTCACAACTGACGACAATCTGTGTATTGATCGGACTTTGTGCCACCCATCTGCAAGAAACGCTGGTCGTATATTTTTTGGGATATCCTGGACTGTAAATATAAAATCGTTCACCCAAATCTAGTGCCTGATAATAATCACAATTTGGATCCACAGTCATGGACAAGGGCATTATAATATTCATAAGACTGGCTAAAGCCATGATCTTCTTTGGTGTTTCTGAAATAGAAATGTCTCTGGTTAGATGACGATTAAGTTAGTAGAAGAATTAATTTTTCCTATACCTGATATAATTGGATTACTGAACGTGATTCGACATATACTTAATTTTAAAGTGCAAGATCTGGTTGTGTAATATTTATTGCCACAAACTCTAAACGCGTCATAAACAACTGCCGCAACAGAACAAAACGCGTCATAAACAGAAAATTATTGTTTAAGATCAACCAGCTTTTTATCTAACATAAACAGAACATAAACTTTTTTAAATTAAATTGAAGCCGCACAGGTAATTAAAATTATCAGCAAAGATATTTAGTTTATGACTTTTACGACATGTAGGGTAATTAATATTTTATAAAATTAGCTGATTTGAGTTAACCAAACATGTATTTTTCAGAAATGAAAGTTATTCTGTTTAAATACCACTTTGCTTATTGCCTGACCCTGTTCTAACACTGTTTATATTCAAGATTTCCTTAAATTCGCATACTCTTTTTGTTAATAAGATGAAGTAATAACTTAAACTTTTATGTAAAATCCAAATGATCATTTCAAATCGAGCTAGTAATTGAAAATTTGAAAATATAATGTCCCGGATAGAATTCGAACCTGCAACCTTCGGTTTTGATCGTCGACGCGCTAGCCAATTTTGCCACCGGTCTATATCCAATATAAGTAAAAAGCTTGACACTGTCAGATATGATGCAACGGTAAAATGCACGGTTCAGGCAGAAACAGAAACGGCAACAAAGTAAAGTAAGCACCCGCACAAATCACGATCACGTATAAGAGATAAAAAATAACTTAGAGGTGCCGTGCTAACTACAAATGCGGAAAGTGGGTGGTACACATAGACAAAGACATCGACATCGAATTTTTATTACAATCGATCAACAAATGTCTATATAAACAAACAAAAGTAAATATAATCTACAGACAATTTTCAATAAATGGGATACGAAGTGCGCATTTTGTATTGTAACATAAAAAGGATTGATAATGAACAAAAAGAAAAAGTAATGCGTATGGCCTCTTTTACCTAAATATTTTCAGTTCCACACAGAATATTTAGAGCAATTTTTATAGCAGTTTATCTCACTCCGCCCATCAGAGTAAGGTGTTCCGCGCTTTTTTTTCTTGCATGAGTTTACGCATCACGACATAAATACAAAGAAAACAAGATAACATACCTCCACGTGGCGTTTACTTATCTTTCACTTACATCGGCAGAAGTGAACCAGCAAATCATTGTGATCTCGCTTTATCTTGCATCTGCTTCAGCAAAGGTAAACCAGCAAATCATTGTGATCTCGCTCTCTGAGGAATAGTGACCACGGTAGTCAGGATCAATAAGGCTACGACCAAACTGCAACAGCGGGCCTACGCGAAAGAGCTAAAAAGAGATTCTTTCTAGTATGAAAAACCACTTAGAAACTTTCCAATGCAACGGGAATATAAGCTTCTCGTAGAAGACGTGCATCGCTCTCGAAGTAATAGAATCAGCCACACAGAAAGCGCATGCTAGGGCGAAAAGCAGGATCAAATTGAACCTAGTTTTGGAAACGATATGATAATCGATTGAAATATTAGGATACCACATGTCAAATAACACTTCTAAAATCTTTTAATGCATAAATAGATACAGAAAACCGACAAACTCAAATTCAATTGCTTTTGTTAATCACACACGTAGAAAATCGATTCTATTCAAACTTGTATTACTATTTTTAAATAAAGCGAGCATAACCTTTCAGGAAGCAAAGATAGTTGATAACCGAATATATTTGCTGTATTATATCAAACAATAAAGATAGATCGAGGTTCTCTGACTTAAACTAAATACACTAATAACTTTCTTCAGGATGTTCAACAAGCACTTATTTCAATTGTATTCGAATGAGTTTTATAGGAACAAATCGAGTTATTGCATTATAATACGTGATCAGAGGCGTCCCCTATAACAGGAAGTTATACAAAATATCAAATCGGAGGTGTCGGGATGTTTAAGAACATCGTAAATTTAATGAAAATATATAGAAATGAAAATTGAACGTAACAAATTACCCTTCACCCCAACAAAATTAAAAGGTTGGTGTAGATAACAGCAGCAACGAATCAAACAACATACCAACAGAACAAATCACAAGGAAATTTCTTTCAGAAAACAAAAAAGAAGAGAAAAAATTATCCGGCTCGAATGCCATTATTTACTAATAAGATGAACGAGAAAAAATTCTTCAAAAACCCAAGAAAATCCAAAAAACAAAAAGTTTTATTTTGCTCGAAGGACCACTATATACTAATTGGTCGAACCAAAAAAAATTCTTTAGAAAACCCAAGAAAATAAAAAAACAAAAAAAATGTATGCCAAAAGACCAGTGTACCGGGCCAAAACAAGAAATCTAAGGGGACATAAGAAAAAGAAAAATATAGGGTAACAATCACCGAGGACAAAGATGGAATGGCATAACACTGCAAAAGTCGTCGCAATACAGATATCTCTAAGAAAGAAATAGCAAAGTAAATGATCGGCTTGTCTCATCAAATTATCCTAAGACACATTCCTGATATTTTAGAGTCTCTGAAATTCAAAATTTTTTTTTAAATTGGATATTTTCAAAGCATACCTCCATGTTCCTGTAGATGATTTGTTACGTTTATTTTCAGCATAAATTAATTACCCCTTTTTTTACTTGTTAATTCATAAGCCCGCTTAACAATAATTTTGTTAAATCGATTCAGTTTTAAATCTTAAATTCTTCAACAACGTCCTATTTACCATAAGTACGCTTTCCACAAATTTTCATTTTGAACTTATTTATTTCGAAACAAGGTTTATGCTATAATTAATTAGTTTATATCCTGTTTTAGGTATCAGTGAGCTTGTTATACATAACGGCCGCGTATAATGGTTTTCTCTACTGTTCCAATGTAAAGACTTGTTGAAATAAGGTCGCGCACTATCCGATAAAACAGTGTTTTCCAGTCTTAATCGCGCTTCGATAACGCGAAGATTTTGAAGTTTGACTTCGTGTTATTTGAACCATTTTTGAATTTGATTCTGCAGCTTGTACGTCGAAATATTTTCTACATCATTCGTCACAGTACTTCAAAAGCAATGAACGTTTTTTTTTGTTCGACACGTAGGAGGTGTCCTACGTGTATTGATGAGTTATCCCGCGCTTATCCATCCTAATAAAATTCCCTTTTTAGCTTTTAGCTGGAGGCCGAATTGGTTCTTTCTTTATGTAGGTCCAACTACTCGTTGACGTAGACAAACTGTTTTTGTCTGTAGACCAGCTGCTTTTGTCCGTAGACCGCTAGTGCCGTTATGGTACCAGGGTGAATAGATCCCGACGACCGTGACGTTGCTGTGCTGACTCGCCCCCGACAGCTTGCAAGCTAAGTATTTAGACTTGTACAGGTATACAACTTGTTTTCTTTTGTGTATATCAATGGCATATTCCGCATCAGCGTTTGGTGTAGTTACGTGATAAGAAACGTGACACTGTAGAACTATTGTTTGTTGCTGCAAATCGATATTATCGCTCAACAGGTGTGATGTACCATTGTTAAGAATGTTTGACAAAAGCTTTCACACTTTAATTCTTTCCTACTGATTAGTTTATTTTCCAAAAAAGTGCAATTTTAAAAACTCTTGACAAAAGCTCTCAAATGTTTATTTACTACTGCTTAATTTTATCTTGTGTAAAATACGAGATGCGCACTTCGTATATAAAGTACTAAATTGTTCATATCACCTAATTGTTTGCTTTGAAATAATAACGCTTAATTTATTTCTTTTGCTTGTTTTGTACAGATTCCTTTATTTATTTTTATTTGTTAATAGATAATCGTGGGCGATGTGTTTTTTGTTTGTTTTTCTTAGTATGTGGGTAAATTCCCCCACTCTGCGCGGTTAGTAGTTAGCATGGTATTTGCTTCTCTTCCGACTACGTCTAGGTACGTAGCAGATGTTAGTAGTGAAATACAAGCCATTACTACACACAAAGGTACATATCGTATGAATAGGTTAACTTTTGGTATTAAAAATGCATCGACAGAATTTAACCGAATTCTAGACAAGATTTTACAGAGATTATCAAAAACTGAAGCATATTTCGATGATATTGTTACACATGGAATTACAGAAGAAGAGTGTTTATACAACCTAAATGCCTGTTTAGCCAGATTAAAACTGTGTACGACCAATTAAAGTGGAAGGGAGGGTTCATTCAAGAGGGTTCCCAAGAAATAAGCACATATGATTATTTGGTACGGTTACTAAAAAATAGATGTTTTACACTACCTCGTTCAGTTGCAATTTGAGCGTGTGGTAAAACGACGTATTGACCAGCTAAAACGGACATTAGTTGGAAAGGTAACTTTTAAACTCCAAAAGAAGAACAGCCTTCAATCAGACGTGTGCCTCTTTTAAAAGCTCAATCACCCGATGCCACCCCGGAATATCAGATGCTACCAGAATCAGTTCTGAAAGTTGTGCCGCTACCACTACAAGAGACTCCACTGCTTCGACGTTCACAGCGCCAACGTCGGCGCCCTTGTCATTTGCAAAACTATATATGTTATTATATTATTTAAAATTAAGTGTTCCTGCAAGTGGAGGAGACTGTAGTAATTATACACCAAATAAAAGTACATGCGGTCAGTTATCGCTGTAGTTACTGTGCAATTAAGGTAATATAAAGAAAAGAATCCAGCAGGTACAAGGTTGACAGATAACAAATTAAACAAACAGTTTTAGCTTGTAATTTTTTATTAATAAATGTATTCCAATTTTTGATATTGATTATCTTTATCGGCTACAACAGATATAGCACAAACATAACCCTCTAAGTAATATACCGTAGAAATAGTACTAAAGGTTTTTACTAAAAGGAGAGATTGCGTTTTACAAACTAATCAGTTAAAATAGTTTCCAAAGGAAATTGTTACATTAAATTTCTGGAATCAATGGATTTCTGCAATCTTACATCAAAATTCTTTTTACTTTGTGTACTTCGTATTAATAAACGCTTCCTACAAATTTTAATTTAAGCGACGGCCCGCTTTTTATGCTATTCCAATTAAAATAAATGTTAAAAACCTTATATAAAAATTTCTTTAGTGTAATAATACATGGAATATTTTTAAAAACAACGTTATAAATTCCCTGAAACATTTGCTTACCGTTAAACAACTTCTACATACATTCATGGAAATAAAGCAGGCAGCGGCTTATTATGTTTAATAGTTTATTCATCGAACAACGTTTGAAACAGCTGCAGTGTACAAATATAAAAGATTATAATGGTTTTTACTAAAAAATTCTATTTCGTTATCTACATGCGTTCACCTCACTCAAGTTTTATAGAGCAATAATCGTCCCCTCATTAATTCATTCTCGGTATCCCCGCTCGCTAATATAATAAATCGTATTCGTTGTTATAACTTTTAGGCAATTTGTTATACGTTTGGTTTCATTTAGTTGTATGCAGGGTTGCATAGGTACCAGATCGTTCAAAATAGACACCGCTTTTCCATGCGAATAACAAATTTCAATGGAAGTCATTATAACATGTTTGTATGCGTTGACTGGATATTCTTCGAGAAATAATCTGCAGCTGTTGTCTGGAATATATTTTTTCTTGTGTTCGCAGAGTATTTCACACAATATCGGTGGGAATGGTTTCAAAGCACGTTGGTCAATCTGTATAAATTCAAGCTGACCTTTTGAAAGAATATTACAGTATTCCATGCGGGCAAGAAAGAAAGCAACAAAGTAAGTAGAGAAAATCGTCTATACCGAACACCGTAACAAAAACAGGGATAGAATGGTAGAATCGAACTTCGAACGAGTTAGAGTTCAGTTGGACTCTGAACATGTGGTAAAACGACATATTATCAGCTAAGACGGACATTAGTTGGAAAGGTAATTTTCAAACTCCAAAAGAAAACAGCCTTCAATCAGACGTGCCTCCTTTAAAAACTCAATCACCAGATGCCACTCCGGAATATCAGATGCTACCATAACCAGTTCCGGAAGTTGTGCCGCTACCACTACAAGAGACTCCACTGCTTCGACGTTCACAGTACCAACGTCAGCGCCCTTGTCATTTGCAAGAATATATATGCCATTATTAATTTTGTAAAATTAAGTATTCCTACAAATAGGGGAGACTGTAGTAATTGTACATCAAATGAAAGTAACTGCAGTCAGTCATCGCTATAGTTACTATGCAATTAATGTAATATAATGCAAAGAATCCAGCAGGTACAAGTTAACAGATAACAATTTTTAAACAGTTTAGCTTGTAATTATTTATCAATAAATGTATTCCAATATTTGATATTGATTATCTTTATCAGATGCAAAAGATATAGCACTTAACTAGGGGTTTCTCTAGTAAATAAGTAGACTCTTTCTTTAGAAATGATGTTTTGGTGTTTGTTTATTAGGGTAGTATAAAGTTAATGAATTATTATCTAAGTGTGTTAATTATTACACTTAATTGATATACATCAGTTGTAAACTTCTATTTTGTAAGCTTTGATAGAAAATACCATTGTACTTTACGCATTTTTACGACAGTATTTTGTCTTTATGAATTACTTTGGAATTTAAATATTTTTATATATTATTTAATTTCTTATGTTAAATAATTTCATTATGAAAATAGCCATTGAAAAGCAGGTTCTGAATTTTAATTTGTAATCGAGTTGCACCTATACCTGCATACCACGCAAATAATTAGTAATATGGTAAACTGCATTTTTGATTAGAAGCATTTTATTAATTAGTGCTTTCAACTATTCGTGGGACAGATCCCTATCCATTAACTTCATCTCATCTGTCTCATATTATTATACTCGAATAGGGGTCGCTTGAAAATATTGTAGAATTTGATTGAACCTGAACTAATTTAGTACTATGTCAGCCCCGTTGATGACGCTGCAAACTCAATTTTAGTACAGTGACACTGTAAATTTTAGTGTGAATCATGAATATTTCCAATTTTATGTTTATATGATCTGTCGGGGTAACCATAACAACAATGATAAACATAGGGGTTAGGGGTAATTTCCAATCCAACAGCATGACACAAGCGTTGACATTAGCGATAAAAATGCATAACATTTTATTTGTTGTTGACGACGGTAGTTCTATTTGATCATATTATCAAAAATTATAAGGTACAAGAATTTAACGTTATAAGCAATAAAGGTCCTTGAGGATTTGGATTGTACAATTTTCCCATGTTTACTATGAAAATGCCTTTAAAACTTGCTTTTGGTTTTACACACGTAATTTTTTGCACTAAATCAATACCATAGTATGAAATTATTCCACCATAAGTTTGTAACATGCAAGAACAGTATTAAACATTCCTGGTGTCTAATGCATATAAACACGGATGGAATCAGATATATCTGAGAGATCTGTGCGTAAGAAAAGGATAGAAGTTCCGGTGCACAAGAGTAGCAGACCATCAGATATAGGAAATGAAGTTAAAACATACAGTGGTCAATTCAACGCTAAGAAGAAATGGAAAAATAAAAGTGAAGTAACGAAAAATATTGATCAGGAGAACCATAATAATAGATTAAGTAAGAGAAATTTAATAAATATTAACGAACAATTAGTCAATGAAAATCGCAATTTGAAGGATAGATTGGATGAATTGGAGCAATATTGTAGTAAAAAAATTGAAAACTTAAAAGGAAAATTAGAATCGAACAAAAAATATAACCATGATTTAATTACTGAAAATAATGCTATTAAAACACAATATGAAGATGTATTAGTGCATTTCGAGGATTGTCAAATGAAACTGGACAAATTAAAAAATTGCAAATCGTGTGAAACTTTAAAGAAGGAAATTGAAAGAAGTCAAAACAGTAATAGCACCCTACAAACACTAAATGGACAGTTAAATGAAGATGTTGGTATGTTGAAGAATGTGGTATACAGGTAGGTACGTATTTTACCCTTTTTTATATAGAGGTTGGTCAAAATTCGAGTTGATGTAGATGTGATAAAACTAGAAATATAACCCAGTTCAATATTTCGAGTGGAGCATTTTGTTTTAATGGGTAGGTTAATTGTATTTAGATCTTACCGGTGGGGGCTCGTAGGTTAAAATTTTGGTAGGTCACATTCCCTTTTTAAATTTGTTTATATTTGAGATATATTCTTGTCATTTAGATTAACAAAAGTATCTATAATCTTTCCCTATTATTTGTTAGGAATTCTTTTCTACATTTAACACGCTAATGCACTGAATCATGATTGTCTCGTAGTGGTTTGTAATAATTTTTACTCACAATCGGTTAGTAATATGTTCATTTATACTCTCCAATACAGTCGGGAAGCTAGCCGGGAAAGTACTTTCCTGGCTAGCAAGTGTCGTTTTCCCAGCTAGCAAGTGTCACTTTCTTATTGCATTAAATCATGATTTTTAAAGTTAATTAACAACAAACAACTCTGTACTTATTTAATATAAAAGTAAAATCTATTTGGAGTTGTATATATTAATTGTTACATTAGAATTTTGAGTATTGTTAACTGTTAAAGTAAGAACATGCTGATGCTGAAAATTATATTGTTGAGTTTCAGAAGTCGATAAAGTAGCCGACGTTCCTGGATTTTCTAAATGCGACAACATATTAGCAATTTTTACTTGTCTATGTAATTAGTTTTCTACACAGCCTTTGGCTAAAGTGCTGGATTTCCAATCCCCTAATTTTTTCAACTGTAGAATATCTCCACCTGTATTTGCTAATAATGTCGCTGACGTACATCTAAAACAATGACCTGTAGATCCAATAACATTTTTTAGTTTCACATAGGTTGCTATTTTTTTTTGTAAAATTTCCGTTAGCATTATGCCCAAAAGGTTGCCGTGCTACTTTGCCAACTCTTATTTGCAAAAAAAACCTTTCAGATTCAATGTTATTACGAAGATCATAGTATTGCTATATTATTTTTATCCATTCCGGTTTTGTAATTACGCACGTACAGGATGAGTAAGTTTTCGTTACAGGAATCATTATTATAATTCGATTTTCCAAAATATCTAGATCACTTATTTTTATTTTTAGAAGTTCATCGCACCTGCAGGCTCCAGAAATGCCAATAATCAAAGCAACCTAAAATAAATATGAATTAAACATATAATTAATATGCACGGAAGAAATTAAAATGCATACTTTTTGAGGAAGATATTCTATCAGCATCATCTAGAAATTTATAGATGTCTGCTTCTGATAATACATTTGACTTTATGGCTTTGTAACTGTAGGAAAATGGCTAATGCTTTGTGTGACGTCTTAAGTGGGTTTTTGCTTATTAGGGTGTAGGCTTTTAATGAAACACGAGTAACATTAGTAATGTAATATGTAATTAAGAGGCCACCGCCGTGCGCTCTTATTGACATATTAAATACGACTGGTTTAGCAATAGCCAAGGCGTGTGGCCTGATAACCACCTGCTATATTATTTATACATAAAAGATAATGTAAACAAATGCGTACATTTTGTTTAGATATATCACATTTCCTCTACAAAATTTTTAACAATATAAACCTATTGTAAAATAAGAAAACAATTCAAAAAAACAAATAAATTATAACTTAACCATATTATAATCCCGCAAAATATTTGAATTATAACTTAACAATATATAATCCCGCAAAATATAAAAACCAAAATCAACTTATACGTCAAACCGCTTAACCGGTTTCCTAATCCTATCAGGGTATCGTCTAGCAATGGGAGAACTTTCCAATGGAACTATCAGTATTTAATTTACCAGGTTTAACATTTATAACGTCAGGTGATCGCTCAACCGGCACGATAGGGAGGTTGAATTTCGCCTGACTACTACTGTTGGGTGAATATCTCCAACCACTTCCGGTAAGGAGGAAGGTTCAGAAACAAAATCCGTGGAAGGTTCCTGCCTTCACTATCTGAGTTAGTAAGAGGTGCATCGATAGCTACTAGCTGATCGATGTGCCGTCTCCACGTAATACCCGAACTTAGCTTGACTACATACATAGTAGGGCTAATTTGTTTCACGATAATTCCGTCTATCCATTTATTTTTGATCTGTAATCCCTAACAAGTACAGGTTGATTTATAAATAAAAACGAGTTTTGCTACCGCCTGTATACAATTTTTGTTTAGTCTGATTAGCTCTTACACTATCAGACAGGTTCGGTCTTAATAAATGTAACCGAGTTCTTAAAGAACGGTTGAACATTAATTTGGCGGGTGTTTCGTTGGTGGTTGCATGCACAGAATTCCGATAATCAAAAGGATTCTGCTTAAAGCCACCGAAACGTCTATATTGTCTCGGAATGCACACTTTAATTTAGATTTTGCATATTTAACCGAGTTTTGGCTTGCCCGTTTGACTGCGGGTGATACGGCGCCGAACTCGTATGTTTAATGCCATTAGAATTAAAAATGAATCTAATTCGGCTGAATTAAATGGAGGTCCGTTGTCGGTGTGAACCGACACGGGTAATCAAAACGTGCAAATAATTGTCTTAAAAATCGACTGCTTGTTTAGCCGACGTTGAAGATGTTTTGAAAACCTCTAACCACTTAGAGTGAGCATCCACGATAATTAGATACCATTTCCTTTTAACGGTCCCAAATAATCTAAGTGCAACCTTTCCCATGGTTTACTTGGGTAATGCCAATGATGTAATTCGCTTTTCCGGGGTTTGCTCGCTCTAACAAACATGACGAACAGTTTCTGATTAAGGTTTTCGATATCGTCATCTATATTGGGCCACCAGACATACGATCTAGCAACCGATTTAGTTTTACATATGCCCAAATGACTGGCATGTAATTCATTTAATACGTAAGCTCGTAAACTACTAGGAACAATGACTTTGTATCCCCACATTAACACTCCTTGTTCCACTGCTATCTCGTCTTTCTTTTGAAAAAAAGTTAACAACTCTCTGTCCTCTTTGGGTAGAGCATGGCCATCCATGCATAACATAACCATAAATTTTGTTAAGCCGGATGTCTTTTGTGTTGCCTGAACATCTTGCACGTTATTGAAATGAACTTTCTTTAACGCAATGTAAATAAGGTTCCAAGCCACAATAACTCTGCGTCGCCTTCCAACATGTTTAGTACTGAGTGGCATCCTTGACAATGCATCAGCACTATTTTTATCAGATTTGACATAATTAATATCAAAATCGTACCCTGATAAAAACAAAGCGTATCTCTGCAGCCTGCTGGCTGCAAAACTGGCAACCCTCGCTTAGGGTCCAAAAATACTGACCAATGGTTTGTGATCACTCCTGGAGTGAAATGACGCCCATATAAATATTGGTGGAATTTTTTATTCCATAAACCACTGCCAATGCCTCTTTATCAATTTGAGAGTATTTTACTTCTGTGGGTGACAAAGTACGCGACCCAAAAGCAACTGGCCCTCTATGCCCTCCGCCATAATACTAAGCACGCACCCTAAACCGGTACTACTCGCATCTACCGTAAGTATTGCTGGAACCTGGGGGGTCGTAGTGTGCTAGTATTGGAGCACTAGTTAAGACTTGCTTTATTTTATTAAATGCCGTCATACAATCTTTGTTAAAGTTAAAATCACATCCTTTTAACAGATTGTATAAAGGAAATAAAATAGTAGATAAGTTGGAAACAAATTTTGCGTAAAATCCTACTAAACCTATGAACGATTTAACTTCCGTTACGTTTTTGGAACGGGCGCTTGCACAATAGCCTGCACCTTAGCTGGCGATGTGTGCAACCCTCTTTATCAATTGTATATCCCAAAAATTCTAATTGTGGTTTGAAAAACTCACATTTTTCTCGCTGAAGTAAAACCCATTTTCCAAGTCGTGTAAAAACTTCTTTTAATTTTTAATGTGGAGGTCATTATCTGGAGCTGATAATAAAATGTCGTCTAAAAATACGATGACACCTGGTATTCCTTGTAAAGTTTGCTCGATTTGTCTTTGAAAAATACCAGGAGCCGACGAAATACCATAAGGCATGCGCTTGTACGAAAACAAACCTTTATGAGTGCTTATCGTGCATAATTTAGAACTTTCGGAACTCAACTTGAGCTGCATATAAGCATTACTTAAATCGATTTTACTGTACAACTCTCCTTTTGCAATTCATTAAATAAATCCTCTATTCGTGGAATAGGGTGTCGGTCAACTTGTAAATAAGGGTTTAACGTAACCTTAAAATCGCCACAAATTCTAACGGTTCCGTTTTCTTTATTATTGGTACTATCGGTGTACCCCATTCCGAACTTTCTACCGGACATATAACAGCAGCGTCGATTAGACGTTCGAGTTCCTTTTCCACTTTAACCTTTAGTGTGAAAGGAAGGGCCCTAGGTTTAAAATACCTCGGCTTAGCATCCTCCTTAAATATAATTTAACCGGGGTCCTGCATATTCGCCTAATTCTTCGTGAATACCTCAGGAAAATTTGGTTATTATTTCACTTATTTGTTTTTCCCGAATTGGCTCTCATTATTATTCTTTTGTATTTTCGTAATATACAAGTTAGTTTTAGGAACATATGCAATGTTTAACGCTTGGATCCACTCACGGCCTAAAGAGGATGAGATCCGTTTTTAATTACATACAATTCGAGATTTTATTAATCCCATTATACTGGACTTCGACTAATATTTTGCCTAACGGTAAAATTTGCTCATTTGTATAGGAACTAAGTGAAATATCACTAGGTAACAATTTACAAAATGTAACTTCTCTTTATAAAAATTATCACTAACCAACGCTAACCGATGCGCCAGTATCAATTTCAAAACATACTAACAATTTTTCTACCTTTACGCTAACTTTGAAAGGATCAACTCTATTAGTATTATTAGCTATTTTACAAATAGGACTATCTTCCGTCAACTTAAACAAATTTGACACGTCATAAACGATGTCCTCATCCTGTGCCGGAACCACATGGTTCACAGTTTCTACATAATTATGCGATTTTCGTGATTTGCTGAAATCTCTAAGTGCACCACCACCACTACCAGCTTTATCAAATGAATTGTTGCACTTACCCAACGAGATCGACATACCTTGGCTAGATGATTTTTTTCCACAAAGATGGCACTTACTACCTCTGAACCGACACTCTTTTTAAAATGGCTAACTGCCCACAGCAATTACACTGCACTTTTGTGTGGTATCACTGGTATCCTTTTGTTGCCTTGAAAATGCGTAGCACTTCTCCAATTTGATGTTGTGGGAGGTTCGTTTAACCTCGCCCCATGAACCGAGGTGTGCTACCATTTTATGCATTCTGCCACCATTATTACCTCCGATTGCTAACGAAGCTGCATTTTTTCTGCTGCTTCAATCGAAGACACAATCGGATTATGTATGTGACCATGGCAGAGTAAGCCACGCGTGCAACCGATCCCAGCTATTCTCAATTATAGTGTTAATACTGTGCATTAATTATAAGTTTAAACGATAACTCAGCATTGAGTAGAAATTGTTAGTGTCCAACGTCGAAATTTGGTTTAATAATTTAAAAGGTATTGGAATACCATTTCAATTAATGAAGTAAATTGAAGACTATATAATTCGATTTTCCAAAATATCTAGATCACTTATTTTTATTTTTAGAAGTTCATCGCACCTGCAGGCTCCAGAAATGCCAATAATCAAAGCAACCTAAAATAAATATGAATTAAACATATAATTAATATGCACGGAAGAAATTAAAATGCATACTTTTTGAGGAAGATATTCTATCGGAGCATCATCTAGAAATTTATAGATGTCTGCTTCTGATAATACATTTGACTTTATGGCTTTGTAACTGTAGGAAAATGGCTAATGCTTTGTGTGACGTCTTAAGTGGGTTTTTTGCTTATTAGGGGTGTAGGCTTTTTAATGAAACACGAGTAACATTAGTAATGTAATATGTAATTAAGAGGCCACGCGCCGTGCGCTCTTATTGACATATTAAATACGACTGGTTTAGCAATAGCAAGGCGTGTGGCCTGATAACCACCTGCTATATTATTTATACATAAAAGATAATGTAAACAAATGCGTACATTTTGTTTAGATATATCACATTTCCTCTACAAAATTTTTTAACAATATAAACCTATTGTAAAATAAGAAAACAATTCAAAAAAACAATATAAATTATAACTTAACCATATTATAATCCCGCAAAATATTTGAATTATAACTTAACAATATATAATCCCGCAAAAATATAAAAAACCAAAATCAACTTATACGTCAAACCGCTTAACCGGTTTCCTAATCCTATCAGGGTATCGTCTAGCGATGGGAGAACTTTCAATGGAACTATCAGTATTTAATTTACCAGGTTTAACATTTATAACGTCAGGTGATCGCTCAACCGGCACGATAGGGGAGGTTGAATTTCGCCTGACTACTACTGTTGGGTGAATATCTCCAACCACTTCCGGTAAGGAGGAAGGTTCAGAAACAAAATCCGTGGAAGGTTCCCTGCCTTCACTATCTGAGTTAGTAAGAGGTGCATCGATAGCTACTAGCTGATCGATGTGCCGTCTCCACGTAATACCCGAACTTAGCTTGACTACATACATAGTAGGGCTAATTTGTTTCACGATAATTCCGTCTATCCATTTATTTTTTGATCTGTAATCCCTAACAAGTACAGGTTGATTTATAAATAAAACACGAGTTTTGCTACCGCCTGTATACAATTTTTGTTTAGTCTGATTAGCTCTTACACTATCAGACAGGTTCGGTCTTAATAAATGTAACCGAGTTCTTAAAGAACGGTTGAACATTAATTTGGCGGGTGTTTCGTTGGTGGTTGCATGCACAGAATTCCGATAATCAAAAAGGATTCTGCTTAAAGCCACCGAAACGTCTATATTGTCTCGGAATGCACACTTTAATTTAGACTTTGCATATTTAACCGAGTTTTCGGCTTGCCCGTTTGACTGCGGGTGATACGGCGCCGAACTCGTATGTTTAATGCCATTAGAACTAAAAAATGAATCTAATTCGGCTGAATTAAATGGAGGTCCGTTGTCGGTGTGAACCGACACGGGTAATCAAAACGTGCAAATAATTGTCTTAAAAGATCGACTGCTTGTTTAGCCGACGTTGAAGATGTTTTGAAAACCTCTAACCACTTAGAGTGAGCATCCACGATAATTAGATACCATTTCCCTTTTAACGGTCCCAAATAATCTAAGTGCAACCTTTCCCATGGTTTACTTGGGTAATGCCAATGATGTAATTCGCTTTTCGCGGGGTTTGCTCGCTCTAACAAACATGACGAACAGTTTCTGATTAAGTTTTCGATATCGTCATCTATATTGGGCCACCAGACATACGATCTAGCAACCGATTTAGTTTTACATATGCCCAAATGACTGGCATGTAATTCATTTAATACGTAAGCTCGTAAACTACTAGGAACAATGACTTTGTATCCCCACATTAACACTCCTTGTTCCACTGCTATCTCGTCTTTCTTTTGAAAAAAAGTTAACAACTCTCTGTCCTCTTTGGGTGCAGAGCATGGCCATCCATGCATAACATAACCATAAATTTTGTTAAGCCGGATGTCTTTTGTGTTGCCTCGAACATCTTCGCACGTTATTGAAATGAACTTTCTTTAACGCAATGTAAATAGGTTCCAAGCCACAATAACTCTGCGTCGCCTTCAACATGTTTAGTACTGAGTGGCATCCTTGACAATGCATCAGCACTATTTTTATCAGATTTGACATAATTAATATCAAAATCGTACCCTGATAAAAACAAAGCGTATCTCTGCAGCCTGCTGGCTGCAAACACTGGCAACCCTCGCTTAGATCCAAAAATACTGACCAATGGTTTGTGATCACTCCTGAGAGTGAAATGACGCCCATATAAATATTGGTGGAATTTTTTTATTCCATAAACCACTGCCAATGCCTCTTTATCAATTTGAGAGTATTTTACTTCTGTGGGTGACAAAGTACGCGACCCAAAAGCAACTGGCCTCTCTATGCCCTCCGCCATAATACTAAGCACGCACCCTAAACCGGTACTACTCGCATCTACCGTAAGTATTGCTAGAACCTGGGGTCGTAGTGTGCTAGTATTGGAGCACTAGTTAAGACTTGCTTTATTTTATTAAATGCCGTCATACAATCTTTGTTAAAGTTAAAATCACATCCTTTTAACAGATTGTATAAAGGAAATAAAATAGTAGATAAGTTGGAAACAAATTTTGCGTAAAATCCTACTAAACCTATGAACGATTTAACTTCCGTTACGTTTTTGGAACGGGCGCTTGCACAATAGCCTGCACCTTAGCTGGCGATGTGTGCAACCCCTCTTTATCAATTGTATATCCCAAAAATTCTAATTGTGGTTTGAAAAACTCACATTTTTCTCGCTGAATTGTAAAACCCATTTTTCCAAGTCGTGTAAAAACTTCTTTTAATTTTTTAATGTGGAGGTCATTATCTGGAGCTGATAATAAAATGTCGTCTAAAAATACGATGACACCTGGTATTCCTTGTAAAGTTTGCTCGATTTGTCTTTGAAAAATACCAGGAGCCGACGAAATACCATAAGGCATGCGCTTGTACGAAAACAAACCTTTATGAGTGCTTATCGTGCATAATTTAGAACTTTCGGAACTCAACTTGAGCTGCATATAAGCATTACTTAAATCGATTTTACTGTACAACTCTCCTTTTTGCAATTCATTAAATAAATCCTCTATTCGTGGAATAGGGTGTCGGTCAACTTGTAAATAAGGGTTTAACGTAACCTTAAAATCGCCACAAATTCTAACGGTTCCGTTTTCTTTATTATTGGTACTATCGGTGTACCCCATTCCGAACTTTCTACCGGACATATAACAGCGGCGTCGATTAGACGTTCGAGTTCCTTTTCCACTTTAACCTTTAGTGTGAAAGGAAGGGCCCTAGGTTTAAAATACCTCGGCTTAGCATCCTCCGTTAAATATAATTTAACCGGGGGTCCTGCATATTCGCCTAATTCTTCCGTGAATACCTCAGGAAAATTGGTTATTATTTCACTTATTTGTTTTTCCCGAATTGGCTGCTCATTATTATTCTTTTGTATTTTCGTAATATACAAGTTAGTTTTAGGAACATATGCAATGTTTAACGCTTGAATCCACTCACGGCCTAAAAGAGGATGAGATCCGTTTTTAATTACATACAATTCGAGATTTTTATTAATCCCATTATACTGGACTTCGACTAATATTTTGCCTAACGGTAAAATTTGCTCATTTGTATAGGAACTAAGTGAAATATCACTAGGTAACAATTTACAAAAATGTAACTTCTCTTTATAAAAATTATCACTAACCACGCTAACCGATGCGCCAGTATCAATTTCAAAACATACTAACAATTTTTCTACCTTTACGCTAACTTTGAAAGGATCAACTCTATTAGTATTATTAGCTATTTTACAAATAGGACTATCTTCCGTCAACTTAAACAAATTTGACACGTCATAAACGATGTCCTCATCCTGTGCCGGAACCACATGGTTCACAGTTTCTACATAATTATGCGATTTTCGTGATTTGCTGAAATCTCTAAGTGCACCACCACCACTACCAGCTTTATCAAATGAATTGTTGCACTTACCCACACGAGATCGACATACCTTGGCTAGATGATTTTTTTTTCCACAAAGATGGCACTTACTACCTCTGAACCGACACTCTTTTTTAAAATGGCCTAACTGCCCACAGCAATTACACTGCACTTTTTGTGTGGTATCACTGGTATCCTTTGTTGCCTTGAAAATGCGTAGCACTTCTCCAATTTGATGTTGTGGGAGGTTCGTTTAACCTCGCCCCATGAACCCGAGGTGTGCTACCATTTTATGCATTCTGCCACCATTATTACCTCCGATTGCTAACGAAGCTGCATTTTTTTCTGCTGCTTCAATCGAAGACACAATCGGATTATGTATGTGACCATGGCAGAGTAAGCCACGCGTGCAACCGATCCCAGCTATTCTCAATTATAGTGTTAATACTGTGCATTAATTATAAGTTTAAACGATAACTCAGCATTGAGTAGAAATTGTTAGTGTCCAACGTCGAAATTTGGTTTAATAATTTAAAAGGTATTGGAATACCATTTCAATTAATGAAGTAAATTGAAGACTATATAGATACTTTACTTTATCTATTCAATATTGCAAACAGCACAACTGGTTTTGTGTATACGTGCTAGAAATATAGTGTAATCGCATTGTTATCAAAGTTGAGATATTTAAAGACACGTTTGATTACTTTTACAATGGATCATGGAGATGTAAACAAATCAGTTAAATCGTTAGAAGAACAGTTTGAAATAAAAATGCGTGATTTTGAAAATAAACTACAAACCGCCATAAGCGGAAATTTACCAACTGTAGGGTGAAAATATTCAAATAGAATTTGAGGAATTTAGAAACCAAATGGTAGTAAGTGTGTCTGCACTAAAGGAACTCGTGGCTAATGTAAATGAAAGGATTGATCAACTAGAGCAGTACAGCCGTAGAAACTTGCTAGTAGTTCATGGTATACCGGAGGAAACAAAGGAGGATTTATCTGATAAGCTATTTAAGCTGTTTCATGACACGCTATGTATTGCGGATTTCTGCACTGATACTATGATTGATCGCTGCCATCGCATCGGCGTGGGTAAAGCGAATACAAGCAGACCTAGGGCCATCATAGTAAAATTTTGCTCCTATCGGTTTCGAAAGCAAGTATGGATTCTCAAGAGTAAACTTAAAGGAACCCCTTTACTTATCACCGAGTCTCTAACCAAAGGAGGCTAGACCTTTATAAAGAAATGCAAACTAAATTAGGAAACAAAAGGACTTGGACATCTGATGGAAGAGTATATTGTTCCTTACCAAATGGCAGAATTATGTCGGTTAAAAATGCGTCAGATATTGAACAAGTTGATATTGGCATTAAGAAAGGCGGAGCTTATAATACACGCAGTCGAGGTAATACTACATCATTGCAACTTTCACAGCGGTGATGTTTTTGTTTTTTTTCCCTTTGTTTCTGTTATTGTTACTCATTCATGCTTTCTAACTTTCTGTTTTTATTGCGTGCAACAGTAAACATTTAACATTTAACTGAATATAGACATTGTTATACAAATTGCTCACTCACTTAATTAGTAAACTACGGTCCCTATATCATACATCCGTTTTATTTTATCTATAAATATTAAATTGATTAACACATATGATATTCATTAAACATCCCGCCTTAGTTAAAAATGGGTTGAGGTTGCTTCATGTCTTATATTTCACAAATATTGCGTGAATGCATATGGTGTGGAATACTCTTTTGTATACTTATATTACAATTAGTGAGTACTATCTATTATTTATTTACTTCTTAGGATATGCTTGTTTTTGTGTTTATTGGTGTATGAATGATGGGTTCGCTATTTTCCTCCAAACCGTATTTTACTTATTGTTATATTTATTTTATTTAATTGAATATGGCTGATAGTTTTATAGATTTATGCAAGATGTATGTGGAAATTCCTGATGATGTTTATGTTCTTGATGTCTTGTCTATTCTTCCTAGTGTTCCGTCAGCACCTGCACTTCTTCAGGAAGCTCTGAATATCCATCCGAGGGCTTTTCACTGTTGTCACGTAAATGCACAATCCCTTTTGAGTAAATTTGACGATTTTACTAATACATTTGAAAATAGTGGCGCGCACTGTATTGCCGTATCAGAGACCTGGTTAAAACCCTCTCTGCCTGATAATTTAGTTCAATTACACGGATACCGCCTTTTCAGGAATGATCGTAAACAACAACGTGGCGGCGGTGTTGCCTTATACATAAGAGAGGGTTAAAGCTCTAGAAATTGTCAAGTCACAAACTACTCATCGTGATAGGCCCGAATATATATGTGTTGAGATCTTTTCAAACACTGCAAAATGCTCGTTATGACAGTGTATCGCCCTCCAAATACTGGTTATTTGTCTGACATAGAAGAGATTCTTTGTGACTTTTTACCTATATATAATGTCATTATCTTGTTAGGCGACTTCAATATAAATTTGAATGGCGACGCTTCGGATGCTCGTTACCTAAGGAACGTTGCAGATATCTGCAATTTACACATATTACCACTACAACCAACTCATCATCTTATAACTGCAACTACTGAGGTGCACACCACTATAGATCATATTATCACCTTAAACAGGGATAAAGTTATCAACTTTGGGCAAATTCCTATTTTAGAACTCTCTAAACACGACCTAATTTACGCGTCATTTTCAGTGAAGCTGCCGCAGCTTATTCCAAAATATAAGAAATTTAGGAACTTCAAAGATATGGATGTTGGCAGAGTTGTGAGTGACGCTGGCAGAATTTCTTGGAGTGATATTGACTTATTTGATGACGTAAACTGCAAACTCCATAAATTTAATATTATTGTTACACATCTCTTTGATTTTCATGCTCCGTACAAAACTATTCGTATCACAAAACCGAAGGCTCCCTGGCTAAATGATCAAATCAATGAAATGCGGCGAATTAGAAATGCTGCGGCATTTAGATTTAAACGTGTTCCTACAGTTGAAAATTATAACTACTTCAAGTACCTGCGAAATAAAACCAAGCAGCTAATTAGAAACTCCAAGCTACGCTACTATTATTCGCTATCCACGAATTTAAATTCCGCTAAAACTTGGAAAGAGCTGAAGTCACTAGGGGTTGGGAAAGCGCCTGTTCGTATTCCACACAATTTATGCCTTAATTCTCTAAATGACCATTTTAATTCTAAAAAGATCACTGATCAAGAGCGCATGGATAACTTTATTATAAGTTTATCCTCCTTAAATACTCAATGTGCCCTAAGTTTGCTTTCCATCAAGTTACAAATGACATCGTGTATAAATCAATTCAGCGCATTAAATCAAGTGCAATAGGCGCTGACCAAATATCAAGGCAATGCTTTCATTGGTGCTTCCTCATGCTCTACAGTCTCTTGTCTCTATCATTAACCATTCATTTAGTACAAATACTTTTCCTCATCATTGGAAACAGGCGCTTATTCATCCACTTCCTAAAAAGTCATCGCCTTTATCACCATCTGACTACCGCCCAATTAGTATTCTTCCTGCCCTCTCTAAATCTATTGAATATATTGCTTTTGATCAATTATCAAATTTTCTAAATTCAAATAAGCTATTTGACCAATTTCAATCCGGTTTTCGTAAGCACCACTCTACAACTTCGGCCTTAATCCGCATAATCGATGATGCGAAGGAAGCCATGGACTTCAAACAGCTAACTATTATACTATTACTTGATTTCAGTTCAGCTTTCAACAGTGTGAACTTCAAAATTTTACTTGCCAAGTTAAAGATGCTCAATAATTTCTCAGATGATGCTTTGCAATGGTTTGAGTCGTACTTGAGCGGTCGTCGACAGCGTGTCATTACGGAGGATGGGGCTAATTTGTCAGATTGGCTGAATTTGGAAGCTGGAGTACCACAGGGAAGTGTGCTTGGCCCTATTCTCTTTTCCTTGTATATACAGGATGTTTCTAGAGTCTTGAAATTTAGTAAATATCACTGTTACGCAGATGATATACAGGTATATTCACATTTTCATCCCAACGATATTTTCCGTACTATTAATAATCTTAACACTGATCTTGCTAGTATAAATTCGTGGGGACTGGACAACCAACTAACTATAAATCCGTTAAAATGCCAAGCAATCTTAATCGGGTCATCAAATTGTTGAGTAAAATCGATATTTTAACTCTTCCACCCTTATATTTAAATGGCTTAGCAATTCCACTGTCTACTACAGTAAAGAATCTTGGTATAATGATCGACTCGAATCTGTCATGGAAAGCCCACACAATGTATATATGTAAAAAGGTGTATGCTTCGTTACATAGTCTTAAGAGGGTAAAACGATTTTTACCAGTTCGTTTAAGAATACAACTTATTAGGTCGCTTATTCAACCGATTTTGACTATGGAGATGTTTTATATCATCATTTGTCTATGGACAACAGTAATCGTTTACAGCGAGTTCACAACAGTTGCATTCGGTTTGTTTTTGACATCAAACGTCGTCAGCATGTTACACCATATTTCAATAAGCTCTCTTGGTTAAAATTAGTGAAACAGCGACAGTTACATCAGGCAATAATGCTCTATAAACTCTTACATGGACTTGGACCTTCGTACTTAACCTCAAATTTCTCTTACGTTTCCACAGGACACCATAACACACGAGATGAAAAACGACTGCTAATACCAATGCACCGTACTGAAATGTATCATTCATCGTTCTTGGTATCCGGGTCGTCTCTCTGGAACTGTATACCCATAAATATAAGAAATTGCACAACATTACTTAAATTTAGAAAAGCATATCAGGAGTATCTACTATCTTGCAACTAAACTTCTTAATATGGAATGGGGGAATAGTGGGCCCAGCGTGCGTGATGTGTTTTTTGTACGTGTGTGTGTGGGGGGGGGGGATGTTTGTGTAAAAATGTGCATGCAAGTGTGGTGGCGTATGTAAGTATATATAGTTATTGTTTGTACTAAATAATTATTTTATTGTACAAGATATGTCCTAGTTAGGTGTAAGAGTGGGCTTTATAGCTTAAACCTCGCTAGGAGTATCTTCTCTTTCTCATATGTATCGAGATTTGCTTATAAATAATAAAGATATTATTATATTATATTATATTATTATCGCCACCGCCTTATCGAAAGTAAGATCTACTTCCCCTAACAGCCGTTGCTTCGTTGAATCACTTCGAATTCCACTTACTAACCGATCCCGTAAGTAATCTTTAAGATTAGCTCCGAATTCACAATGTGTAGATAATTTTTTTAAATTTGCGACATACTGTGCAACTGTTTCATTTTCTAATTGATTCCTCACACTAAATTTATAGCGTTCCGCGATAAACGAAGGTTTGGGATACAGGTGGTCTTTAATTATTTTATTTAATTGTTCGTAAGTTTTCGTAGACGGTTTATCTGGTGTACATAAGTCACGTAAAGGTTAAAGTTTTAACACCCACGACCGTAGAAGTGTGCAAACTTTTTACTTTCCGTAATATTATTGCAAATTAAGAATAACTCAAAACGTTCGATGTAAGAATCACGATTCTTCCTTCGCATCGAAATCGTTTACACTACCAATAATTCAGACATTTTTAAGCCTTAATCACCGAAATCGCTTCAATAACAATGCTTTTCTAATTTCTAAACCCGCTTTTACGTTCTACCATAATGTAAGGATAAACACACATATAGCACGCGGCGTTAACAAACCGGCGCAAACCAAATTACCCTCACTACCGTATTTTTGAACGTAAAATTATTCCAATATCCTCGTCGCCATGTGACGTCTTAAGTGGGTTTTTTGCTTATTAGGGGTGTAGGCTTTTTAATGAAACACGAGTAACATTAGTAATGTAATATGTAATTAGAGGCCCGCGTCGCTCTTATTGACATATTAAATACGACTGGTTTAGCAATAGCAAGGCGTGTGGCCTGATAACCACCTGCTATATTATTTATACATAAAGATAATGTAAACAAATGCGTACATTTTAATTAGATATATCACACTTTGTTTCAAACTTGTAGAAATAACTAGATTGGATATAACACACTCTATTATTTATTAAAACATAATTCAAACACATAAATACATAAAAATGCAGACGCCATTACCGGCCATAATTAACATAATCACAAAGCCTAAGCAATAATAATGTTTATTCCCTAGCGTGCAGGCGCTATACACGTCTAAATCTGAACATAAACGAAAGATAGCCGCAATATTCAAACGCTAGAATAATGAATTCTATTACTACTCGGTCAACCTGACCATATGATCGCCTCGATCATAGTTAAACATAAAAACAACATAAGTAAATATTCAGAATATAAAGCATAAAACATAAAAGTCATGTCTCATACAACTTCTAGGTTTTACATAATAAACCCAAAGTTGATCTCATAAACATAACTGTCAAAGAACATAAATATGACTAATACAACATAAAACATAAAGCTTCATAATAAATACAAAACAGAAGTTAAGATAAACATAGAGTTCATAATTCCCATGGCATTAATACCCAAGTTATAATTGGTACATATTTAAAGCTAACACTTTTACTTCTATACTGAATATGGTTTTAAACGACTAACATCTAGTATTCCATCATAAGGGATTTGGGTGTTCCGGAATCCTATAATGTCTGTAACAACATACCTGTCATGTGGTAGGACCTTCTTAATCACATATGGTCCCTTAAATTTAGAGATTAGTTTTTTATTAACTCCTATGGTAGTGTCTTTGTTGGACACCATGACATAATCTCCAAGTTTATATACATGTCCTTGTTTATGTTTGCTATCATAATAGATTTTTCTGTTCTTGAATTCGTTCATTCTTTTCGCTTGCTTCTTGCCTAATTTGCTCTAAATTTATTACAGGCTCGGAAAATGATTCAAGAACTAATCTTAAATTATCCTCGATTGGACCAATCTTATTTCTACCAAAAAGCAATCGACTTGGGGTGTAACGGGCATTTTTAATATCTGTAACATTTTACGCTATCCTCTATTCATAATTAAATTCCTACAAATTACTTTTTATATTTAATAATTATTAACTCGTTGACGAATACTCTCGCTATAGTATATTATATTTCTGGCGGCTAGCGTAACCGAAATACATCGCTTTGAATAGCTGGTTGCATAAAGTTGGATTTACATTAATAAATAAATAATTATTCGTCGTATAAATTTGGTTCCTTATGCTATTTATCGAAGTCGAGATAAGAGACTCTCAGGTGTTCTGTTAACAACTAATTTTATAAACAGATAGTCGAGTTTAGTTTTGCTTTTCGCTCTGAAATATTATTTACGTGGTGCTTTGTTCATATAAATTACGAGTTGTTCTTTGTTCCTAAAAATGACGAGTTGTAGATTAACTGCTGAGTTCCTACGCATTAATTATGTTGAAAAATACGGTTGCTTTCTTTGCTTTCGAGAATAGTGCGGATTAATGCAGGACTGTTTTCTTTTCGCCTTCATGAACAAGCACGACGCGATTTTAGTTGTATATTACCTGTAGGCGGTGTAGTTCTAATTACATTGAAGAGAATATGCTTTTATAGGAGAACTTGTCGTGCGTTTTACGGAACATTACTTTTGTGTTTTACCCGTGCTTTACTAATGGTGGTTTTTTTGTTGATTTGTCTTTTTATACTTAAACTGGGTGTGCGGTCTGGTCTGGTGTCCCGTTGTCTTATCAGATGACATGCGTTACATCGTGCCTTGAAAGCACGTGGTTCTAAACTTTTTAATTACCATGTTTTACGATTTGTGTTACCGAATATTTTTAAATTACTGTCTCAGGAAGTAGAATTAACACGAAATTTATCAATGCTACATAGTTCCGACGCGTGATGGTGTCTGCTGCTAACCCCAGTGAAATACCTAGGTGTGAGTTAGTGTAAAGTGTGAGCAATTCCATCCACACCCTCACAGTGAAGGGTGCCGTGCTTCGTTAGTGCAGTACATCGGGAAGCCCACATTCAACTACAAGGAAGCGTTGCTGAAGGACTTTTGTAAGTTGAACGATTTTCTACTTAATATTACTGTAAATATCTATCCGTTGCTTACCATATCTTTGTCGTTCTGCTATCTTTTACAAAAGACTCATACTACTGAATTACTCATCAATTGTGCTTATCTATTTATCTATTTCTTTGTTAACATTTTACTGAATTACTTATATCACTTGTGTCTTACCTATTTATCTTTTTTACATTTTGTCTAATTGATGTTAAATTGGTGTGTGAGGAAACGTTTCTGCTACTCCCCAATATTACCTCACTTTGTATTAAAAGTTTTTGTACTGCTATTACCGTTGTCATATTATATAGATTATTCAAACGTTTTTACCTTCTTTTACATTCTTTTACATTCTTTTTTTTGCAGGTTTACTTAACTAATTTTTTTTTCTTTCAGGTTTGCTTAACGATTTTTATTGCAGGTATTGTCTCTGATTTCTTGCAGCCGCGTACATTCTATGTTAGTCTACTTTCTACAACCCCCCCCTAATCTCCGATTGAGCCCGGTCATTCCGTGATTTCTTTGTGTTACGCACGGCTCGAGAATTACGTAACATAAATTTGGCGCCCAACGTGGCTGTCCAAAAATTACGTAACATAAATTTGGCGCCCAACGTGGCTGCCCAAAAATTACGTAACATAAATTTGGCGCCCAACGTGGGGCTCGATTTTTTTTCTCCTGCTCGATATTTTGTTTTCTTTTTCTTCTTCTCCTGCCCGATTTCTTTTCCCTGCTCGATTTTTTTGTTTTTTTCTACTCGATTTTTTTTCCTGCTCGATTTTTTTTTCCTGCTCGATTTCCTTCATCTGTCTCTGTTTATTGTATTTTAATCCTAAACTTAATCTTAATTATCTTAGTATCTTTTTGTCATTTTTATTCTCTCACTGTCTGTTCTTAAGTATTCTTTCTGTGGCTTATTGGTCTTGTGTTTTCTCTGATAAGCTTGTGTCCGAAAACACTGGCGCCCATTTAGTATTCCTATTCATCTTTTTGTAGCTAGCCCATCCCGTGACTTTTTCTTCTGGCTAGTTCCATCATTTGTTCACTATTTGACTATTATAGTCGCTTGCTACATCCATTCCTTGAGGTAGGCTTCAGATCTATTTTCTTTTCCTTTAGGAATTTCGACTTGGTCGCTTCTGTAGGTCTGTTAGCCATACTCTGCTTGAGTAATCGTTTCATACGAATCTGTGTTACCTCAGTTGGAAGTATTCTAGATGGTGTACTAGTTTGCCTCTACCCTTTTCTTTGTCTTGGTTCTTTCTTTGCTGCACACTTGAGGGTGACAGTTTTGCTACGAGTTTTCTTCCTCGTTTTTTTCTTTCCTTTTTGGTTTCTTCGTGGGAAGTCAAGGCTTTTCTTTGAGGTGGAAAACAGAAATGTCCTTTTTGGAGACATCCGTCTTTTGACGAATTTGGAAGTAGCTATAACCTTTAATCCTCATTGGGTGTGTACTTGATACCTTCTTTACCTATTCTGTCATTGTTGGTTACCATAGATGACTTTGTCTTCTTTTGGAAAAAAAAATGTGTTCTTTTTCTTATACTGTTGTTGGTCCTTCGCACCGGATAAAATTTTTTTTTTTGCTTGATTCCTTGTCTGTCGTTTTTTCTTTTGCTTTTTTTCTTTTTCTTCTTTCACCCCGACGTCTTTATTTTGCTGGGGGGGAATTTGTAACGGGCATTTTTAATATCTGTAACATTTTACGCTATCCTCTATTCATAATTAAATTCCTACAAATTACTTTTTATATTTAATAATTATTAACTCGTTGACGAATACTCTCGCTATAGTATATTATATTTCTGGCGGCTAGCGTAACCGAAATACATCGCTTTGAATAGCTGGTTGCATAAAGTTGGATTTACATTAATAAATAAATAATTATTCGTCGTATAAATTTGGTTCCTTATGCTATTTATCGAAGTCGAGATAAGAGACTCTCAGGTGTTCTGTTAACAACTAATTTTATAAACAGATAGTCGAGTTTAGTTTTGCTTTTCGCTCTGAAATATTATTTACGTGGTGCTTTGTTCATATAAATTACGAGTTGTTCTTTGTTCCTAAAAATGACGAGTTGTAGATTAACTGCTGAGTTCCTACGCATTAATTATGTTGAAAAATACGGTTGCTTTCTTTGCTTTCGAGAATAGTGCGGATTAATGCAGGACTGTTTTCTTTTCGCCTTCATGAACAAGCACGACGCGATTTTAGTTGTATATTACCTGTAGGCGGTGTAGTTCTAATTACATTGAAGAGAATATGCTTTTATAGGAGAACTTGTCGTGCGTTTTACGGAACATTACTTTTGTGTTTTACCGTGCTTTACTAATGGTGGTTTTTGTTGATTTGTCTTTTTATACTTAAACTGGGTGTGCGGTCTGGTCTGGTGTCCCGTTGTCTTATCAGATGACATGCGTTACATCGTGCCTTGAAAGCACGTGGTTCTAAACTTTTTAATTACCATGTTTTACGATTTGTGTTACCGAATATTTTTAAATTACTGTCTCAGGAAGTAGAATTAACACGAAATTTATCAATGCTACATAGTTCCGACGCGTGATGGTGTCTGCTGCTAACCCCAGTGAAATACCTAGGTGTGAGTTAGTGTAAAGTGTGAGCAATTCCATCCACACCCTCACAGTGAAGGGTGCCGTGCTTCGTTAGTGCAGTACATCGGGAAGCCCACATTCAACTACAAGGAAGCGTTGCTGAAGGACTTTTGTAAGTTGAACGATTTTCTACTTAATATTACTGTAAATATCTATCCGTTGCTTACCATATCTTTGTCGTTCTGCTATCTTTTACAAAAGACTCATACTACTGAATTACTCATCAATTGTGCTTATCTATTTATCTATTTCTTTGTTAACATTTTACTGAATTACTTATATCACTTGTGTCTTACCTATTTATCTTTTTTACATTTTGTCTAATTGATGTTAAATTGGTGTGTGAGGAAACGTTTCTGCTACTCCCAATATTACCTCACTTTGTATTAAAAGTTTTTGTACTGCTATTACCGTTGTCATATTATATAGATTATTCAAACGTTTTACCTTCTTTACATTCTTTTACATTCTTTTTTTTGCAGGTTTACTTAACTAATTTTTTTTTCTTTCAGGTTTGCTTAACGATTTTTATTGCAGGTATTGTCTCTGATTTCTTGCAGCCGCGTACATTCTATGTTAGTCTACTTTCTACAACCCCCCCTAATCTCTGATTGAGCCCGGTCATTCCGTGATTTCTTTGTGTTACGCACGGCTCGAGAATTACGTAACATAAATTTGGCGCCCAACGTGGCTGTCCAAAAATTACGTAACATAAATTTGGCGCCCAACGTGGCTGCCCAAAAATTACGTAACAGGGGTATCACCTATCGATCGATTTATGGTGTTGTTGAAGCAGAATTCAACTTTACCTAAGGCATCATCCCATGATATATTCTTTTTGTCGACCATTTTGGCTAGTACGGGGGTTAGTGAGCGATTTATCCTCTCAATCTGCCCATTAGCCCTTGGAACTCCAGAGGCTATTAATATGTGCTTAATGCCTTCGTCATTTACAAATTGTTTGAACTGGTGCGACGTAAATGTTGAGCCTCTATCAGTTATTAAAATTGTAGGTTTACTATAATTCCGAAAATAGGAATTTAAATTTTTTACTACTTCCTGAGTATTTGTGCTCTTGCATGGATAGAATTTTATAAATTTAGAAAACCCGTCTACAACCTCAAATATATACTTAAAGCGGTTACTGGTTCTTGTAAGGGGTCCATGATGATCAGCATGTAGAACTTCATATGGTAGTTTGCCTTTTGGAATTTTGTTCAACATACCTTCTACTTTACCTTGCTTGGCGTTAAACTCGATGCACTTTAAACAATTGCTTATATAATCCTTGACCTTAGTTTTCAGCTTAGGGAACCAATAAGTCCTGCTGATTAATTCGACAGTCTTATCGACTCCAAAATGACCCATCTCGTTGTGGTAAGTATGGAGTATAGTATGTTCCATTGACTTTGGGATACAAAACAAAATTTTGCCACTTAATTTCCTATATAATAAATCTTGTCGTAACTCATAGAATGGACGATCACCCTCAAGTAATTTAATTTTTATTCGCGTGATTTCATTGTTACTACTTTGCTTGACTGCCAAAGTGTTTCCTTCTAACACAAAAATAGTTTGAGCATCAACATGACACATTCGATTATTGGGTCTGTGCTCTATGGAGTAATCATAATTTTGCAATATAAGATTCCATCTCATTATCCTTGGAATAATATCTTTTTATTCATTCTAAATCTGAAACTATCGCAGTCAGTAATAATCGACTTTATTATTTCAAAATCAATTATTTGAATGCAAGCGATAAGCGAGATTAGGGCCAAACGGCCCTGTCTTACATCTAACTTATAGCCTGCAGTACATATTTATATACAATATTGTATTAAATGGAAAAAACACAAGGCAGACATATATAATACACAAAGTATAATACATGCATAAACAAACTATACTACACAAAACATACACACACACACACCATGTTCACATTCTCGCATGCATTCGCATCAGGCAGAAACAAGGTAGACCGTAAAGTTTTAACAACTTCATGAACGGCTGTTAGTGTCTTTGATGAGATAATCATACAATAATTCACGGAATTTTGTTTTTGACTGGGCGTTCCTAATATTTTGTGGAATAGAGTTCCAGAGAAGCGAACCTGTGACCAGGAACGAAGAGTGGTACATTTGAGAATAGTGGATAGGAATAGATGGTACATCTACTTGCCTGGTATTGTAAGTGTTAAGGCTTTATAAGTATTTTGGTTGTAGTGTAGTATGCCAATCACAATTAATTTAAGTCCTTAAACTATTCCCACCTAGAAACCCTCCATTATCCCTACCTTTAGTGCAACGACATAAAAGGGTTGGTAATGTACGAGTGGACGACAATTCAACTTCGTTCTCGCTTGGCTTTGGTTCGTGATTTAGTTCGGTGCATCGAGCATCAGTAATTAGCAACAATTAGTGAACATTATACATACAGTCCATAATTATCTGATAGCAGTGCAAATACAATCAACCACTACAACCAGTGAAAGGTAGGTGATATATTCCTTTAAATTATCATTTCCTTTATGTGATTGTAAATGCAAATTAACATTTTGATTAACATTTTTGGTCCTTTGAGCAAATATTTGGCTTATTAATTGGTTTATTATTGGCATTTTGGCATTCAATTTAACTACATTGTTAATTGATCTTCGCTTAAATTAGGGGTTGACCGCATTTAGAAGAAAAGTGTAGTCATACCACCAGTTTCATAGTCAATTGTGTAAACTAACTTATAGTAGATGCAATCTCGCATTAAATTTGAAATTTTGTACTGATACAGAATCTTATAAAGCCTTAAAATGACAAATCTTTGTAAATTTTAGGGATAGTTAACGTAAGAATTTGTAGTCAGAAAAGTGTTTAAGCAATACAGTTATTTTAAACTTGTAATTCAAGTTCGCTAGAGAATTCAGGTATTCGTAAAACCGGGTAGAATAAAACCCTTTGCTCTTTGTCATATTGAAACTTGCAAGCTCCCGTTAGGCACGTTGTAGTAAAAATTCTTTAACAGGTAGTTCAACATTACCCTTGGTATATCCTATTATTAGGTGAACAAACCCTTCATTTTGTAGCTGAAATCAATATAAAATCGATATTAGTAACCTTGTTCGTTAGGATGGCACATATTTCATCGGATAGGTTGATAGTGGATTTAAAGGCCGCACTCGATAGATTATCTGATATATCTGGTGCGATAGATAAATTGGAGCATATTAAAGGCAATTGTATTTCTGTTAATATTATGGCTGAAAGCGCCTTTGATATCAAAAACGATGTAGATACTGCTTATAAAACGTGCATATTGGATGAGGACAACTCTGAATTATTAAATGCAATTACAACACTAAGAATTGAAATAGATAGGTCTTTGTTAAACATTAAAATTATTAAAGCTCAGTTTGATAATATATCCACTGCTGAAAAAGGCTTGACTGAAAATATTACTAGCATCGGCTCATGTACTAATATTCGTCTCCCTCGGATAGAAATGAAAAATTTTCTGGAAAAATAGAACATTTCAAGAGTTTATTCAATTTTTAATAATTTAGTTCATGAAAATAATCAATTGCTACCGATCGAAAAGTTCTATTTTTTAATTGATGCGTTGGATTTTAAGTCTAGAGAACTCATTAGACATTTGCAAATTTCGAATAATAATTATATGCTAGCTTATTCAATTATTGTGGAGAGGTTTAATTCAAAACGTTTAATTGCAAACACGCATTGGAATGCTTTAGAATCGTCACCAAAAGCAAAATTTAATTCACATACAGATTTAAGAGAATTGCTTAATTGCTTTACGGAAAATATATCAAGCTTACGTCAAACTAAGATTGATTTGCTCGACTTCGTATTGTTTAATTTGTTATCAAAAAAGGTAGATACAAATCTTTTGAAAACATTTGAGTTAGAAAATACATCAGACATTCCATCTTATGATCAATTAAAATTATTTCTAGAAAAACATTGCAAGGCATTAGAAATTAGCAATATGGTTGTTTCCGATACACCGTCCAAATTTAATACGTCCATTAAACAAACCATATCATCTAGTGTACCTTCTAAACGTTCCTTTGAATATTCAAAACCCCAAGTTCGAAAGTCATTCGTAACAACTTCATTCGCTCAGAAATGCAGTCTTTGCAGTGGTACTCATAACTTATACCAATGTGAAATGTTTCTGAATAAATCGCCACAAGACCGTTATAACTTTGTTAAAGACAAACACTTATGCATTAATTGTCTTCGCAACTCTCATATGGTTACACGCTGCTCTTCCAAACTTGTTTGTAAAAAGTGTGCAAGGGTCATCATACTTTATTGCACTTTGAAAACCCTACAGTTGCACAGAAACCTGCAATCACTCAGGCAACAGATCAACTTCCCGAACCCACCTGCAACACTACTACAAGTACGTTGTTATCATCTAGATCGTCCAACACAATGACGTTATTAGGCACCGCAAGAATTTCAATTACAGATGGGTTTGGTAAAGTTCAGACAGTAAGAGCACTTGTAGATAGTGCATCAATGGAAAATTTCATGACTGATAAGTGTTGTCGACGCTTAGGTTTAAGAAAATCGAATATTTCAATGAAGGTTGAAGGCTTAGGTCTATCTGCTTCTCATGCGTATGGACAAGTATCGTGTAAAATTAGTCCTCAAGGTAAAACTGTTCCAGAGTACAGTATTGATTGTTTTGTTTTACCAGACATTTGTGGAACCCTTCCTTCATCAAGGATCTCACCAAATAGTTGGCCTCACATAGTTGGATTAGATTTAGCAGATTCGGACTTCGACAAACCTAGCCATATCGATTTATTGTTAGGTGCAGATTTGTTCGCGCGTGTTTTATTAAACGCAACTCGCATTGGGTCACTAGAAGAACCCGTGGCAATTCACACTACCTTTGGGTGGATATTAACAGGGAAGGTTCTTTCTTCTGTTACATCTCGTATATCATTAGCTGCACTTGTAGAAGATGCTAACATTACTCGATTTTGGGAACTGGAAAATATTCCAGATTCTAACAAATTATCTCCTCATGCGGAAATTTGTGAAAGGCATTTTGTGGACACTCACAAGCAGGATGACACCGGTCGTTTTATTGTTTTGTTACCTTTCAATGGTCCTGAACCGCTATTTGCTGGCTCTCGGAAATAGCACTTCAAGATTTCTTTCACTAGAACGCCGTTTGAAATAAATCCTCAACTGTATAATTCGTACAGAGAATTTATGCAGAATTATATCGATAGTGGTCACATGTCTCGTATTGTATCGGATTCAACTCGATCGTCTACATTATCGCCGGTATATTACATACCACATCACGCCGTGTTCAAACCAGACAGTACAACTACAAAACTTCGTGTCGTATTTGATGCTTCAGCCAGCGCTCAAAGTGGAGGGTCTTTAAATGATCATTTACTCGCAGGCCCCCCTCTTCAAAAAGATATCATGGAGTTGTTATTACACTTTCGTTTACATTCTGTAGTTTTAACTGCGGACATTAAGCAAATGTATAGACAGATTCTTATTTCTACTAGCCATCGAGACTATCAACGTATAGTTTGGAGATTTAAGTCCTCGGAGTCTGTTATCGATTATCAGCTAAACACTGTTACATACGGCATCACATCATCACCATTTTAGCCATGCGTGTAATTCAAGAACTTGCAAAAGTCAATCGTTACGTTTTCCTATTGCTTCCAAGATTTTAGCATCGGATACGTACGTGGATGATTTGATTACAGGGTGTGATTCGATAGAGGATGGCAAACGACTCGTGTATGAATTAAACCAAATTTGCCAATCAGGTGGTTTTATGTTGCGAAAGTGGAATAGCAACGTGCCAAGTGTCATTGGCCATTTACCTGATTCCGTTCGGTATCAGCAAGCATTTTGTTTGAAGAGGTAAACAATACTTCTCAAAAATTTTAGGACTGCAATGGCAACCATTGAGTGATGTGTTGTTTTACAATCTTAATATCGTTGATCGGCCTTGTACCAAAAGGAATATGGTTTCGAAATTGCAAGGATCTTTGACCCTCTGGGGTTATTATCACCATTGGTCTTCTTCGCAAAACATTTGATTCAATCTGTATGGATATTAGGAATTGGCTGGGATGAACTTCCTCCCCAACAAATTGTTTTAAAATGGAATCTGTATCTTCAACAATTACCCGAGTTATTGAAAATTGAAATTCCTCGACGGATTCTTTGCGATAACCATCAAACTGTACAAATTCATGCATTTTGTGATGCATCGGAAGCTGGATATGCAGCAGCAGTTTATCTCCGCTGTGTCGATGAGAAAGGGAACATCCAAGTATCATTGGTCTGTGCCAAATCTAAGGTCGCACCAACCAATCGTATATCATTACCTCGATTAGAATTGTGTGGTGCAGTGTTGTTGTCGAACTTGGTCGAGTATGTGCAAAATACGTATAGAGATAATTTAGTATTGGACGATACATTTGCGTGGTCAGATTCCACAGTAGCATTAGCATGGATTCGATCTTCGTCGTATAATTGGAAGACCTTTATTAGCAATCGTGTCTCGCATATCCAAGAACGAGTGGCTCCATCATCGTGGCATCATATTAAATCACAGGATAATCCTGCTGATTGTGCATCAAGAGGATTATTAGCTGCTGAGCTTGTTAATCATCCTTTGTGGTGGACGGCTCCACCATGGTTACTATTACCTAAAGAGAATTGGCCTGCTCATATGGAACCAACTCTTACAGATCACACTCAGATGCACATTGAAAAAGAACTTTATCCCTTAATATACACGTTGCAGATCATTTCGTAGACTCGATGGTAAATCAATTTTCAGATTTGCGAAAAATATGCAGGATTCTGGTATATATTTGTCAGTTCATTCGTAACTTGAAAGTTCGTGCAAATTTGGATATTCGAAACTTAGAACAATTATTGGTCTCCCCGAACAGTATGCACTTCATTTATTAATAAAACGGGTTCAAGAACAAGTTTTCAGTCAGGACATTGATATCATTCGAAAGGAAAACTTAGTAATAAACAACTTCGACCTCTCAGTCCTTTCCTTGACAGTGATGGGTTGTTAAGGGTGGGCGGCCGGTTGCGAAATGCAGACGTATCTTATGATACAAAATTTCCATTGCTACTTCCTCGGTCACACCGGGTGACAGAGCTCATTATTCGAGATTGCCATACGAAATATTTACACCCTGGACTTAGAACTACTCATTTTTGTTAGTACAAAATTTTGGATTCTGTCTGCAAAAGGGCTATTCAACAGTGCCTAAACTCTTGTATTCGATGTTTTCGTCAAAACCTATTTCGCTATGCCCTCCTATGGGCGACTTGCCCCGCTAGACTTACTGCCGGTAAAGCGTTTCTACATACTGGGGTAGACTACGGTGGACCCTTTTCTATCACCATGAATCGTATTAGAGGTGCCAAATCATTGAAAGCCTATGTTTGTTTATTTGTTTGTCTTAGTACAAAAGCGATACATCTGGAGTTGGCATCAAACCTATCTAAAGAGGCCTTTATTGCAGCTTTACGGCGGTTTGTAGCACGTAGAGGTAAATGCTTGCAAATTCATAGTGACTGTGGAACAAATTTTATCGGAGCATCTCGGGAACTAATCGAATATATGAAGCAGTCATCTGAAACGGAAGGTATTCACTTTGTTTTAATCCTCCGTCGGCTCCTCACTTTGGGGAATGTGGGAAGCTGGGATAAAATCTGTAAAGTCCCATCTCAAGAAGGTGGTAGGCGAACAAATTCTCTCGTACGAAGAATTTAACACCATTCTTGCTCAAATTGAAGCCATATTAAACTCCAGACCTTTATGTCCAATGAGTAACGATCCCACTGATTTTTCATTCTTAAGTCCTGGTCATTTTCTGAACGTAGAACCAGTGTCTGTCATTCCCGACCCTAATGTCTTAGATCTGAAACTATCTTCCTTAAATCGTTGGCAACTGGTTCAACGTATTCAGCAATCATTTTGGAAACGGTGGCATTTGGAGTACCTACACACTTCAACAGAAAACCAAATGGTTTTCTGCTAATTATTCGTTAATGGTGGGAACGTTGGTGTTGATTAAAGATACTCAAGTGTCTCCATTACAGTGGAAAATGGGACGTATACATACGTTGCATTATGGAAAGGACAATGTTTGTCGTGTGGCTACCGTGGCAACATCCCAGGGACTATTTAAAAGGCCCGTGGTAAAATTGTGCCCTCTCCCATTCCAGAGGCAACTTAGTATTATAGTTAGTATATTAGGGTAAGTTAACTTTTAAATTTACGGTTATATATATATATATATTTTTTTTTTTTTGCTCGTTTAGACACACTTAGAAAATAAGTTCCTAATACTTATTTTGGTGGGCGGTATGTTAAGGCTTTATAAGTATTTTGGTTTGTAGTGTAGTATGCCAATCACAATTAATTTAAGTCCTTAAACTATTCCCACCTAGAAACCCTCCATTATCCCTACCTTTAGTGCAACGACATAAAAGGGTTGGTAATGTACAGTGGACGACAATTCAACTTCGTTCTCGCTTGGCTTTGGTTCGTGATTTAGTTCGGTGCATCGAGCATCAGTAATTAGCAACAATTAGTGAACATTATACATACAGTCCATAATTATCTGATAGCAGTGCAAATACAATCAACCACTACAACCAGTGAAAGGTAGGTGATATATTCCTTTAAATTATCATTTCCTTTATGTGATTGTAAATGCAAATTAACATTTTCATTAACAGTAAGTCCTGCTTGAAAGTAGGGTAAACTGAGATGATGAATATGACGGCGACTGTTGTATCGGTAGTTTATAAATAACAAGTTGAAAATGCAAGGCATTGTCGCAACGAACTTCCAAATGTAGACTTACTTTAAAACAATTTAAAGAAATCAAAAATTATTATGTTGTAATAATTATAAGTATTCAGATAAAATACAAAAATTTATAAACAACAAAAGAGACATTTTAATATATTTTATTTTATTGAATAAATATTTTAAAAGCTATATATTAGTTCTCATCAATAAGATAAGATTTTTTTTTTTTTATATGAATCTAATTATTTTCGGCAATCAAAATTTAAGTTTAAACAATGTCTATAATATTGGAATAATTGGCATGAAATGCCATAAATTGTTCAAATATGTGTGCATATTGATTTTAAACTTATTAAAATTTTAATTATCCTGTAGATTTTCCCGCGGCTCAGGCGTCCCCGTGGCCCGATTTTAACTGACATCAAAACTTAAGCTCTGGACACCGAGCTGAATCGATTGATGTATCACACATTGATGTCCGACCATTAGAATGGCCTCGGACGGACAGACAGACGGACGACAAATCGATTTCATAAACGAACGAAGTTCGTTGAAAATAGCTAGGTGAAGTTTGCATCTTTCATCAAGCTTAAACCAAATTAATTGAGAGTAGAAAATGCTAACTCTGGCGTAATACTTTAAATCAAAAATATAACGAATGCATGAAATTTGTACGCGCTGTAAACGCATACGAAGGTCTGAACATAAATTTGTATAGATTGTAAATAATTGAAGTGAGTTCAGCAAAAAACTTCTTTTAATAAGCAAAAGTGTTTTACAATCAAAAGTCAATTTGACATGCATAGAGAGATAAGATTTCTTTCTTACTAACAAAAAAAATAAGAATGAAGGATGCTAAGCATATGTGATCTTTAGAGAACTAAGTATCTAAATTTAACATACTCCCCCCATTGGAAGGAGGAATCCTTTCAACACATGTGAAATATAATAAATAACAGTCTAGCAAACATTTATCAAAACGTATTCTTTTCTAATGGAAGAGGGCAAATTTTTGAAATTGCTCTAGTCGTTTCACCGTTTTGCGTTCGCAGCGACACTATGCGCACGATGTCATCTTTTCCACTTATAGTTTTAATTACACGTCCGAGTTTCCACTTTGTAGGTGGTAAGTTGTTATCCTTGATTAGCACAAGGGCACCTTCTTCTATATTAGGTTTTTTCAATTTCCATTTGTTTCTCACTTACAACTCAGATATATATTCCTTGGACCATCTGGTCCAAAAATTTTGAACTATTTGCTGAGTCCTTTGGAAAAGCGTTAGTCTGTTCTGATTGATATGAGTTACATCAGGATCAGGTACAGTTGAAATGGGACGACCGAATAAAAAGTGACCTGGGGTAAGAGGAAGAAAATCGTTTGGGTGACAGGAGAGTGGACAGAGGGGTCTAGAATTAAGAATGCCTTCGATTTGAGTTAAGGCAGTTATAAAATGTTCAAATGATAAGGTAGCATTCCCAACCACTCTCTTTAAGTGTGATTTGGTAGACTTAATGCCAGCTTCCCAAAGACCGCCTGTGCTAGGAGAATATGGTGGCAAAAAAATCCAGTTAAAATTGTCTTTGTTGGCTAAATTTGTTAATTCCTCATCATTGTTTATGAGAAATTTGCCTAATTGGTCCAACATCGTTTTAGCTCCACAGTAGTTGCGACCATTGTCGGAGTATATTTTACATGGCATGCCTCTACGAGAGGCGAACCGCCGAAGACATAATATAAAAGCTTCACTAGTTAATTCGGTCACTGGTTCAAGATGAATAGCTTTGGTACAAAAGCAAACAAATAAACACACATAACATTTAATGGATTTCCATCTCCGACCGGCTCTATCCTTGACTAGAAACGGACCACAATAGTCAGTTCCAGCTATTGCGAATGGAAATTGAGGTGTTACTCTATCGGTGGGTAGATTGCCTAATAAGTTATTTATGTCTTTTGGGTGAGACCTAAAACACTTTATGCATTGGAAGACAGTCGTCTTAGATAGATTACGGCCGTTTAGAGGCCAAAATTGCTCTCTTACTGAAGCGAGAAGGTGTGAAGGACCAGCATGACATAATCTTTCATGCTCTGAACGAAATAATAGTTTGGCAAAATGATGTTTAGCGGATATTAAAATTGGGTGTTTTTAGCATTGGAGAAGTTGGAATTGAAGAGCCTACCCCCTACCCTTAAAGTATTGTCTTTTGTGTCAAAAAAGGGATTTAATTTTGTTAACGCATTATTTTTTGTCAATGTCCCTTTGTTTGATAGCGCTTTAATTTCACTAGCAAACGATTCCATTTGTGAAAGTCGTGCTAGCTGGATGAGTGAATCACGTTGTTCCTTGAAGGTTAAAGCATTGTGTATCCTGTCTTGCACAATAGATTTACAATTTTTTATAAATCGTAAGCAATAAGCTAATATGCGATTGAGCCTATTTAAGTTAGAATAATCCTTGAATGGAATAAAGGATTCAAATGAAATGCTTGACATGTGTAAGGATACATGGGATTCCACATTTATAGATTCAGAAAAGGGATCTGAAAGCGTGGCGCCTTGAAATTCGCAATTAATTGATAAGTTCGAAAGGAAATCAGGATCGTTCCACCACATTGATAGGTCGGAAAGCTTGTAATGTTTTTATTTTTTTTCTAGCTGGGCTCAACTAGCCTCACTCATGGGCGCTAGTGTTCCGTTTTTCTTCTTAATATATATATATATATATATATATATATATATATATATATATCTGACTCTAGAAGTTGGGTGTCAGCAAAACGAAGTCTTCCGACGTAACTAGGGGTCTATTCCTTGGGTAGAGCTATGAGAAATGGGGGGGTAAGTCGAAATCTGTTGGTGGGTCATACTCAAACTAAAACAAATAGGCGCCACCAAGTCCGGATTGATTCACGTTAATGGCATGGCATATTTCTAAGGGCGGACGTGGAGACCCAAAGAAAAAAAGATCGCCTTCGCTGACAAAAACCTGTCTTAACAGAATAAGTCACTGTTCCTGTAAGAAAGTATAATAATTAGATCAATAGAAAATTGGAACACTGTTTGTGTCCCGCAAACATATCTAAAGAAATATTAAAAAAAATATTTTCTATATAAGGTTGGCATCAAAATTCAACTCTTTAAGATACTAATTTCCTGTGATTAAGTTTGATCACATTTGATCAAAATAAAAAACTTTAAGCTTGGACTAATAATTTACTAAAAAGAATCTCTTTTTCTTTAAATAAAATGCAATGCAACAAAATTAAATAATTACTTGAATTACTTTGTAAGTTTAAAGTAAGGTTTATCAACCTTATTCATGATCAAATATATTACAACAAGGTGTAACTTATTACACAAAGATATTCTAACCCATTCAGATCTGTTTAGGTCGATTACATTACAAAAGTTAATATACACATTTTTCTCTTTAAGTTAAAAGTACTAATTTTAGTTTAAAATGAAAATGATCACAAAAATATTCTTGTTTTCAAAAGTGGTAGTAACGCAGTGCTAAGCATTTGCTTTCAAGGATACATGTGTCAGCAGCATATTCCAGACAAACAAGTGACATCAGTAACACCTGTTGTTGTAACTAACAGTTTATACTGAAGCAACGTGTTGTTTCTTACAAAATCAAATGAGTGAATTTTAAGTTTGATACTGGGAAATCCAGCTTAGCAATAGTTGAAGCAAATAGCAAATTCGTACTTCTACACATCGGAACAAAATAGCGTGTTTCTAAAGTGAAACACAAAAGAATTTCTTAGAACTACTACGAACCAAACAAAACTGCATTCCTAGCCTTGATTAGGTACTTGTTTTACCATGCGAAATTTACTGCCTATATTCTACCAAAGTAGCATCTTTATTCTGTGTGACAAACGATCCTCTATAAATTAGATCAACTTTCCATCTTCCAAGTACACCGTACACATCGTAATATGAAGTGGTTTTCTTAAAGTTGATTATAGTTTTCAAAATTCTTACTGCATCGTAGATTGTAGTGATGTTTCTCGTCGCCTAATCTCTCGTCGCCTAATCTCTCGTCGCGCGCTATTCAGAAAATGTGCTCACTCATTAAAATTGATACGCAGATTACTGGCCATGGTCCTTTCATACATCTTGCTACTTCTTCTACGTATGGCCGAGTGATCATCATGCTCGCTCGGACGATCGGAGGATCCAAGGGGGAGGTTGTCACACCTAAACGCGCCTGTGACTGGCTGTGGAATACACCGACATCCAACCCAAATAGACTAACAAATCATGATGCTGTTTTAATGTATTATTTTACTTGTTAAACGTATTACGACATTATTTAATAAAAGTGTTTTATTATTTTCGCACTTTTAATAAAGGGATTTATCAACCCAAAAATAAAATTGTTACAAGCTTATATGCAGAAACGCCTCGTGTGACTAAGTCGGCGGGATTTAAATTAGTAGGAACATACCTCCATAAAGACGGATCACTCATTGCTTGAATCTGAGTAATTCGATTGGCTACAAAAATTTCTAGTAGATGAGGCTCAGAATTGATCCACGACAAGGTTATGGTCGAATCTATCCAATAGGTTATAGAGAAAATGTTGAGATCTAAAACGTCCTTTATTTTGTCTACCAACTGAGCCATCATAAGAGCACCGCACAGTTCTAGTTTCGGGATTGTCAATGTTTTTAGAGGAGCAACCCTCGTTTTGGAACACAAAAGCTGAACGTGCACTTTACTGTTTTCATCAATAGATCGTATATATATTCATGTGCCATACGCAGTTTTACTGCTGTCTGCGAAAGCATGTACTTCAACCTGTTTGTATGACTTACAGATTGATTGTCTGGGAATGCGCAAATTACTTAACTGGGATATTCGATTGCTCTTCTTATTGAGTTGAACATTGTATTTCCAAGGTGGTTGTATTTTATCGGGCTTGATTAGGACCAAGTGTAAATAATTGAAGTGAGTTCAGCAAAAACTTCCTTTAATAAGCAAAAAGTGTTTTACAATCAAAAGTCAATTTGACATGCATAGAGAGATAAGATTTCTTTCTTACTAACAAAAAAATAAGAATGAAGGATGCTAAGCATATGTGATCTTTAGAGAACTAAGTATCTAAATTTAACATAGATTAAGTCACAATAATCGAAATGGGGTAGTATAATAGCTTGAACTAGCATCTGTTTGAGTTTAAGTGGTAAAAAACGCTTTAGTCGCTTAAGCATGTAAATAGTTAAAAAAACTTTTTTTCATACGTCAGATATTTGAGCACGCCAGGTTAAATTAGAATCTAAAAGGATTCCAAGATTTTTAACTGTAGAAGAAATGGTGATAATTGATTTGTCTAGCTGTAGAGGAGGTACATCATCAAGGTTAAGTTTGTGTAACATTTTTTGCGCCCCCAGGAAGATTGCTTGACATTTTATTGGATTTATGGTGAAGTTCATATATGCACTCCACTCAAGAATTCTAGCTAGATCATTGTTAACTTCGGTAAATGCCTGAATGACTTTGTTCGGATTAAAGTGATGATACAATTGGACATCATCAGCATAACAGTGGTAGCGACAGAATTTTAAACAGGTTAAAATATCTTGAATGTATAAACTAAATAGAAGGGAGCCTAAGACACTCCCTTGTGGAACTCCTGACACTAGGTTTCTTGAAGCTGAAAAAGTTGATGTGTTGTGGTCAACTACTTGCTGTGTACGTTCATTGAGATATGACCTAAGCCATTTCAACTTAAGTCCTTGTAGATAAGTATGAAATCTTTTGAGTGAATATACAATAGCCAAATATTCTAATTCATAGCTGTGATATTTTGACTCAGCCTCAGGTGAACATTTGCTAAAGTAGAACACTGGATGGAACATGCCATCGCCTTGTCTTTGCATAAGTATTGAGCCAAACCCTACTGAGCTCGCATCACAATGTAGTTCGGTCTCATGTAAAGGTGAGCGCTGGCTAGTTAGTTTAGATTTCAATAATTCAAAAGTATTAAGATGTGTGCTTGTAAATTCAAATTTTTCTCCCTTTTTTTAGCAAGTTATACAGATGGGATGCAATATTACTAAAATCCTTAATAAATTTCCGAAAAAAACTCGCCATTCCTATAAAAGTTTGAAGTTGTTTGACATTATTGGGAATAGTATAGTCTGCAATTGCGGAAACGTCAGCTGTATTTGGCATAATACTATTTTTGTTGACGATATCCAAGATAATCCATCTCTGTCATCATAAACGAGCACTTATCTAACCTTAATTCCAATAAATTATCAACCATCAGTCGTAAAACGTTTTTCAGAATTTCTATGTTCTCAATAATTGTATCAGTGGCAATCAAGATGTCATCAAAATAAATCAACACCTTATTTTCTTTTATTACATCCCTAAATATTTTGTTTAAAAACCTAGCAAAAACTGAGGGGCTTGTTGCAAGATCAAATGGCATTTTCAAAATTCGTGTTGTCCTAAAGGGGTTGTAAAGGAAGTAAATTTTGTAGATTCTTGTGACAAAGTGCCGTGATAAAACGCATCCTTAAAATCTAGTTTTGTAAAATATTTCTTATCACGCAAGCATTCTAGATGATCTTCAATTATTGGAATGGGAAAGGCATCTTTAACCAAATACTTATTCAAATTTCTGTAGTCAACAACATATGAAGTTCTCCAGTCTTCTTTCGTGTGAATACAATGGGGAAAGAGTAAGGAGACTTACTTTCCCTAATAACATTATGAGCTAGCAAATCATTGATAATTTTATTTAACTCATTCCTCTCATGAAAAGATAAGCGTCTTGGCCTACTCAAAAATGGTTCATGCTTCGTTAAATTCAAATGCATTTCAAATTTTACTTTGAGGACTTCTGGTGTATTGGTATTGCAATAAAAATTATTTTAAACATTTTGTACTTCAATAATAACCGAGGCCTCTAAGTCGTTATTTATGTTAAATACTTTGTTCCTATCAGTCTGAACTGCATTAATCAATAAAACTTCATTACTTAAAAATTCTGGGTGTTGCACCACAGATTCTAGTAGAATACTATTTTTATCAAATCTCATAGAAACATTACAGCCTGCTATAAAATCCCTACTTAACAAACAAGGGCAATTCATTGTACTCTGGCCGACAATATAAAAGGTCACCTCATAAACATAACCCTTACATTGTAAACTACCAACATACATACCTAAAATCTGCAATATGAATTATTAATACCAGTTAAATGTATTAGTTGATCTCCACTCTGCTTAACAAAATTTACAGGATGGCAGGATTCTAAAATAAGTGAAACAGGACTACCTGAATCCACTAATGCATCTAAAGCAATATAAAGTTCAGGTAAGTACAACGGTAATAAATAAGGTGGTTCTAAAATAGGCTGTTGTACCAACATTGCAGTTCATGTACATCTCCGTGGACAGTTCTTGATTTGGTGGTCGGCTTGACCACAATAAAAGCAACTTCCAGGAGGATGCTTTGGTTTTGGGCACTTGTCCACCCGGTGACCAAATAAATTACAATTATAACACTTACCGCTGATGCCAGGTTTCAGTTGACTAATTGTGCTTGTTTTGTTTTCAACTTTCACCTCGGGCTGCCTGACATAACTGTTAGTCAACTCACCTCTTGTAGCTACTCTTCCTTCTATCTTACGTTCTCTTCGTGCCGGGTCAACTCGCTCATAGCAAACTATGTCTTGATACAGTGAATCTTCATCTGTGTGTAAACGTGACATCAACATATTACTTAGCTCCCTTGACCACAGTCCGATTGTTCTTTAGTTTCCGTAAAAGTAAATTCTAATTTGCGACACAGTGCCACCTTCTCGTAGAAATAATTAGAAACATTTTCTTTGGCACCTTGCATTCTAGCTTGCATCTGACGCCAATAGTCGGTCTTACTCCTTGCAAAAAATATTTTTTGAAAAGCTTGCTTGAATTCACCCCATCATGTATTCCAGTGTTTCGGCTTGCGTACCAGTGCTTAGCCGCCTTTCAGATTGCAAATCGCAGTTTGGTAAAATAACATTGACATTTTCCACACCTCTATACGTGCTATAAAAAAGAATGTACTTATCAATGTGTAATTTTAGTATTTGTTAACTGTGTGTCTTTGCTGTTTTTATGCTTACTGTTTTATTTTGTAGTTTTGTAATTGGATCTTAGATCTGTTAGATGGTAAAAATAAATAAAAAAATAAAAATATGAATGCATCTGGCCAACAATTAATTAATGCGATATTTTGTAAACGATTTAACCATAACTTAGCTTTACTGGACCGTCAAATAATACAATCGTTTTAGAAAGATCAGGCATCACATTAAAATTAGTGACTGCATCACTAACAATAGGCACTTGAGTTTGCATGAGTAATTGCAGCATTTGTTAATTTTGCTGTAATACGGCACTTTATTGACGCCATAAACGGATGCATCGTATCTAAAACCGATGTATTTTCCGTAACCGCAGTGGCTCTCGTAACAGGACTTGAATTCTGATTTTCGAGTGACTGTTGTTGGATGAATGTTTCAAATTGTTCTTCCCCAATATTTTCCGTTGTATTTACTAAAACTTCCGGCTGAATCAGGTAAATATAACATACCTAGCGATCTGGAAAACATACATGAGAGCTGTAACCCCACACCTGAGAATTGTAGGAAAATACTTTGTTTCGAACTTGTAGAAATAACTAGATTGGATACAACACACTCTATTATTTATTAAAACATAAATCAAACACATAAATACATAAAAATGCAGACGCCAATACCGGCCATAATTAACATAATCACAAAGTCTAACCAATAATAATGTTTATTTCCTAGCGTGCAGGCGCTATACACGTCTAAATTCGAACATAAACGAAATATAGCCGCAATATTTAAATGCTAGAATAATTAATTCTACTACATAACCCACATTCTGCCTTTTTAAGTATGCTCGCAGCTTAAAATAATTACTGATATCAACATTACACCTAATATTTAATACTGCTCACAACATCGGGTATCTTGACCATAACGTTGAGACTTTATTTTGTTTAGCTAATTCAGAAAAATACGCAAGGAGTACCGTTTCAGAAGTATGCTGCACACCTTTAGTTACGCACCATTTACTATATATTTCGTAAGTGCTTTCGTATCTCGCCTTGCCTTTTTGTTGGAATCATGCCTTCACTAGCTTTTTCTGCAGCATCCCGCAGCTCAGGTGGAGTACAATCAATCTCACTATCGGACTGTATCAAAGTACAAATACAACCTTTAACAATATTATGTCAAAATCAACAAACATAATGTATCCTAGCAACGGTCTGACAGATATCTTTGTTGAAATAATTTATCAAATAATATAAAAATTAAAATGATTTGACACTTATTTATATTTACTAACCGATTGTGAGTAAAATAGCATACATACCTCGCGGGAACATTCATTACAGCCTCGTGTCTATAGCTACCGTCGGTGCTGCGTGCCTCGGGCATCTAACCAGCACTCGGCTGTATTGATCTACTTTCCTGCTCGGTATGTAATATACTATTTTATACCTTTTAGTGTTAAAAAACATCATTTACTTTCAACGGTGGTCATTGGAGTTATACATAAAATTTTAAGTAATTTAGCACTTTCTGTAAAGATTTTGCACCGGTTTATATTTTTAATTAACTGTAAAATAGTAACAGCTCCAGCACCATTACCAAAGTCATAATGGCCATCGATAAGTTTTAATTTTAGTTCTATTGTGAGGAAAATGATTTCACAGAGAGAAAGGTTTTGTTTTAATCCGAAAAGTTTTCTGGCGGGTATAACTGTGAGATAATCAGATAATCACTAAAACTGAATCAATGCCTGATTTCATGAAGTAATATCTATCAAATCACCAGGCCCGTGCTGAGTACCTATAAAGGGAGGGGACAAGTGATAATGAGGGAACCTAACCGTTGGGACTGAAGCACACCCCAGTCAAACGGAGGTGTCTAAAAATTAAACCCTTGGAAATTACACTTTACATATTATTCTGGCCCTTAAAAACTAGAAGAAAAGTTGGCAAGTTTATTTTTACAAAACCCAGTTTTATTAAGTAAACTTATAGCAGTATTTGAAAATAAAGAATTGAAAAAAAATTTTCGTGTTTATTAAATACGTTTTGTTGAAAAACTTAATCTTTACAACCTTATGCTACACAAGTTACTTGTTTTTTACATCTAATATAAACATATTATTAAAGTTCTCAGTCAATTGGTCCACAGAAATGCCTCATTTCTGAGCTTGTTTCGCACAGTTTCGATATTACAAAATTTGTTTCTATTGAATTTAGAATGTCCCTTTCAGTGTGCATTAAAAGAAAGGTTTCAAGTGTTTCATTTGTCGTTGATGACAGCAGTCTACTTTTAATAAGCTTCTACTTTGAAAACACTCACTCGCAGCTGACCTGTGTAATTGGGATTGTTAATAAATACTTGTAAACCTTACAAAGTTGAGTGTACTGTAGGCTGTACATGTTAAACTCCACTATGACTTTAAAAGCACATTTAATACAAGAGTTGCACTGATTATTTGAATTACAAAACACAAATTTGTCCTCTTCAATATCTTAGTCTTCGTCCACATTTTCATCTGATACGTTTCCAACCTCTGCAAACACATCACTTGTGTAATCTGCATACAATGATTTTTGACAAATGCTTGGCCAAACATTCGTGAATGAAATTTTTGTGAACTTTTGTTTAAGTTTGTCTCTGTCAATGTCAACTGTAGGAATTAGTTCTCACACTTTCTGCAGCGCATTCACTGGGAGTTCACTGTGTTGATACTGATCAAATCTTTTTGGATCAAACAAAGCCATATCCAAATACAGATTTTTGTATTTGAAAAATCTGTTTTCAGTCGTCTTGGAAACTCTATCAATAATGCTATTGAATATTTCAACTCTGAATACATCTTCAGAGGAACTCTGAACTTTTTCATCGGCACATATTTCTCCTGCTATCTTTTTTATTGTTCTTTGCCGTTTTCTTTGAAATTCCGTTTCAATAGATATATCACTAAATGCATCTCTGTCTGAGAAATGTTTGATTGTGTCTGTAAACTATAACATAAAAGTCTTTGCTGCATGCACAGTTTCATCAAACTTGCTTCTAAGAGCTTTGATTCTTGAAACAGCCAATTCGACTAATCTCCATGCCTGAGCATAGTCCAAATTTCGTGTTTGTAATTAATCAGACAATGGTGTTGTTATCTTGAAGACCTGAAGGAAAATCATGGCCGTCACCACAGTTTCAAAACTAACAAACTTCTTAAGAACGGTTGCAGCATCGTTCCTGACTTTGCCATTGAAATCTGTACATGAAGCTATTATTTGCAATGTCAATGTCAGTTCAAAAAGGACGTACTTGACTTATTGTGACTGGGGTTACTTTGACGTCCAGGCCTCAATTCTTCCAAAAATGTTAGTACAGTCATCACTTCGGCTTCGCCAACGTGTAGTACAAATAGCTGCTAGCTTATAGACTGGATTTTGTCCATGTACTTTTGTTGCCTCTTTAGTAATTCCTTCAAGAATACAAGTGTTTCTTAAAGCAGTCCGAAAAAGGAAATAGTGATAGGAAGAACCTGTGCAGTATCAGAGAGTACAAGATTCAGTACATGGGCATATCACCATGTATGAATGTGATTTGGTATGTTAGCTGATAACTTGGCAGTAAGTCCATTGTAGGGCCCATTCATGTTAGATGCTCCATCAAAGGCATCTGCCACACAGTCTTATTTGTACTTCTTCCAGGGTTTGTCTTAAGGATTCCAAAACCCGTCAACTGTAGTAGTTGTGACACATTTCAATGATAGAAGTCTTTCATAAACGTTGCGTCCGTGTACATAGCAGACCACAAAGGCACATTGATCACTCCCCGAAATGTCTATTGTTGTGTCCATTAACACTGAGTACTTCACCGCTTCTTTTACACTATCTGATATGATTTCTTTCATTTTGTGGCAAATAATTGAAACTATCTTCATAACTGTTGGAAAGAAAATAGGTTTTTTCCATTCCTTTTCGAATTTCTTGTTCTCAATTACTGAGTAGTGATTTTAACAGTTAATTTTATTTATTAATTTTTCCTTCGATAGATAAGGACCAGGTCGCTGATACGCGTCCGAAAGCTGGAAAATAGAACGAACTACAACGTTTTGTACACACACTATTTAATCTATACATAATAACTTTAAACAGGTGACAGGAAAATATGCTGTAAAATCGGCTTAAATGTTTTTATATTCATTTCTGTTTTCTAACAAGATAAACAAGGTTGATTGAGTTCACACGGCGACGTTTAATTCTTACAACTACGATACCTGTTATCTGCATTTGAAAATTGCATGTAAATTTCTGCTCACAAACACTACACTATTTATACTTGGATAAAATACAATAATTATTGCATTTTATGGAATTGAATTTCAGTTTAAATAATTGAATTTAAGGATTAGAACATTGGAAGGTTCTAGTTTGAACCACACACACGAACGGACAGACAGCTTGTACTTTTATAACACCCGTGTTATCGGAAAACACAAGCAACTCTTAAGTGGGGCATGTTCAAAGGACACATCAAACAGAATTTGAATTACTATGAAGCCAGGGACGGCTTGAGAAATATTAGAATAAAGAAAAGTCAAATGAATTCTCAACAACTGTATTATTGCTCAGAAACGTCACGAAATTTCCTCTTCCCACTACTTTCTTTTTTCCCCACTTTCATTTTCTTTACGTTTTCTTGCCTGATGAAGTTGTTTATTTTTACCGTTACAGCATCCAAATTTTTTTTAAAGTTAAATCATACTTGCTAAGCAGTAATAAAATTTCTTAAAAATTACCATGATTAATTGTATTGTTATCTAAAGTGGGTGCTTGCTCTATTGATGCTCGGAAAGAAAGACCTTGTTTTCCAATAACCTTCAAAACATCAACAATAGTGTCTACAATATGTCTTCTTTATCTTACCTCTTCTTTCCTTTTTTGATTTTGACTTTCAAAAAGTAAGTCTTAAGTAGATTTCTTCCGTTTTGCTGCAATAAATAAAGGTACTGATGCCGTGTGAGCCTTGGAAGTTTCATGTTGGTCTATTCTGGTATGGTCGTGCTTCCATTCATCAAATCCTGAGCAAAAAGTAGAATTTCCATTACTGTAGACCAAACATAAAAAACAATACAATTTTTTGACAACTTTGTTGTATGATAACCATTGTCTGTTGAATGACTGACCATCACTTTGTTCAGCAAAAAATACAGATGTTTTTCCAGTAAATGGCAATTCTTTTTCAACTTGATAAGGATGAAATGAAAAAATCTGATAAATCGTTTTCAGTTGGCTTGTTAAAATAATCCTTTTCCCCTTCTGAGAAGACATCTACCTTCATAGCTTGCTCTTCTAATAAAAATGAAGTTGAAGGTAGTGGTGGCGACGGTTGTGATACTGGTAAGGGCGGCGGCGGCAGGGTAGATTTCTGCTTGTGGAACGCTTCCAATGTTCACATTAAAATCAGTTATCAATAGACCTTTAGTTTTGGACTCACGATCAATAATTGTTGAAGTGTTAGAAACGTTGGCTTGAGGATTTTCTGATCCACAACCATCAAATGTATAAACTACATCCACTACTGTTTCTACCAAATCTAGTTTTTGTTCGGCAGTAGCACTACTCCCATTTTCAAGACTATTACTGCTTGAGTGTGGTTTTACACAGTAAATCGTTATTTTGGAACAAGTTTTTGACAATTCTTGCAACTCCTTCTAAACTCATTACCACTTTTCTTTCTCTTTTTACTGTTCATTTTCTATGCAACTCTGGAAGGGCAAAACAAAAACAATAATTTTCAAATGTAGTGCAGAGATACAAGTCATCCGACCTCACTTTGTGCTGCAGCTGCATTAGCTTTTTGAAATCAATTTTGAAGACATTACACGTAAAACCTCTATGATTATCTAAAACAAGTAAAAACCTAAGTATGTTTATCCTATACTAAAAGGATTTAACAAATCACAATATTGGATTTTTAAATAAAAAATAATCAAATTGAATAACCTACCTCAGAGGAAGGTAAATTAATTCGATCCTTAATGCTCGTTTTCGCTTTTTTTAGTTCGTTTGAATTTAAGCGATCACTTGAAAATACGTCACTGTTTTCGTTATTATCAGACTGGGCCATAGTTAAGAAGTAAAACACGGTACACCTTTAATAAATAGATAAGTATAACTTTGATATTACTTTTACTAGTGAATTCTCTCCAACAACGCAATTTTCTGTAGACTGTTCTTCTTGCTGTGTTGTAAATGTTTCCTTGGTTTTATAGGAACTTTTTGTTTTAACACCACACAATTTGAAATACATTAACCCATGCTACATTGTTTTCCAATGTTAATGAGAAACACATTAATTAAAACGTTTTCCTATCCCAGCGAATTTTAGAAATGAATGTTAACGGACACAATGTGGCTATACTAAAACTTTACGATATTTATAAGCATGCAGATTGAAACGTAAACTATCGTAAGCGACAGATGCATACGTTTATTTCCTCAAAGTCTAAGAAGCTTATGATCTTTAAGAAGATTTTAATTTGTAAACATTTTATCCGTACACTTGAAAGATATCGTAAGAGACAGTCGCATACGATAGTTTAATGAAAATAGAGTTGTTTACATTATTTAAGATTTTGGGATTAATTACTATATTCTTCCAACATTATAGGGGGAAAAACCATAAGCGATATTTTATTGAAAAGCTAAGGTGGTTATGATCAAGAATACACAAGGTTTAATTACCTATGATTATTTTTTTCGGAACTTACGACATTTTAGAATTTGATAGTACAATACTTTAAACATGGTTTTTAGCTTTACAAAAATTTTGGTACTGACGTTATTTACTTTATTCGATGCATGTTGCAGAAATGAATCAAACGACACTAAAAACACAATTTCGTTAATATGGCACTTACGATACTTTGCCTGGATAGGGACGGTATGGAGAACTATGTTTCTGGCAAATTACTGCACTTGGTATTGTATATTGTGTACCTAGTAATAAAAGCAATACATTTCCAGACGACAATGCAATTGCGGGCATTGAGAGTTTGGGAATGTGCTTTTACTACGGTGTTTTTAAATCGCAATCAGTATTTTTAAAATATAAGAACTATTAGTGCATCAGTTTGTGAAAGGATGCATTGCATTTTTGCATTAAAATCTAACTAAAAACTAACAATAGACAGCAGTATTTCTGGAAAAGTTCAGCCACTATTTCATGGTTGTACAAATTGCAACATTACTATAAATATAAATAAATCATAGTTGTTGTACTATACGTGTAAGTAGTAAAGGTGTAATACTTTTAATAAAAAAATTCACTTGCGTATACTTTGTGAGATTTGTTGTTGGAGTGCATTATATTGTTTAAAATGAGTTTTTTGACGTATACTGGAATAGTGTAATTTGACACTTGATTTTGAACTGCCAAAGTAAACATTCTTGATCGATTTCAGTGTTTTCCCTTGGTTTCCAGAGTTAACTTTATCTAATGATGATATCATATACACAACTTTAAAAAATTTCGTATGTTTATGTATTAAACAAAAGTACTTTTATTTCTAAGATTAACCAAACCGTTCTTATATTGTAGATTAAATGTTCAGTTGGAACGATACCAAGAAAAACTACGTATAAACAACATAGTAGTTAAACCATTAATTGTAGGCCAAATAAAAGAAAGTTCAGAAAACATTAAAAATTCTTCCAATGAAGTTATTAATTGTCTTCCAGAAAGTCATTCAAACCACCAACACTTTCCAATAGCTTGGGGTTCTGTGAATTCACACACACTGGGTCCTCTATTAGATGCCTATCAAGACACAGTTACAGAAAAAGAGGAAATAATTCAAAACTATGAAACGGAATTATCAAATTTTACAGGAAAATTGCAGATGGTAATAGAAGAAAATGAACAGTTACATAAAAGATTGACAGTAGATGACGAATGTAGCAATAAATTAAGTGTGGAGTTGAATAAAGTAAAAAGTGACCTAAAAAGTACTAAAGATGAAAATGATCTGCTAATTAAGAAATGTGCTTTGAAGCAGAATAAACTGGAGGAAGTTCTAGACTGCTATGAAAAAAAAGGTAAGTATTTAAAAGCAATTTGTATTTTTATGTAGTTAACTTTAATAGTCACAATAGGCATGAACAGTCGCAATATTTTCTCTAAAATGCTTAAAAGAGTATCAAACATATGCATGCTAACTTTTGATTTAGTAGGGAAATATTTTAAAGTTATTTATTGTGCGCATGTTGTATAAGACATATCTAACAAAGTAAAAGATTTCAAGACCGTTGCTTGTTTTTAAAGTTACGATTTTGTATATGCCTTTTCAGGCACAAGTGCCACAGAAACATATTTTCAACTTCCAGTTGTATATAATTTTTACCATCACGTTTAAACTAGGATAATTTAAAATCTGTAGCTATCGTTTCTTAATTTCATGTAATCAAAATCATAGCGGTTTGGTTGCTTTTGCTAATTTCCTTGTATTGTATAATAGCACCAATTTTTATAGATATAAAGGGTGACCTTGCCTATATGGTGTGCCCTTATGACAAATGACTTAAAGAAAGGCAGAAGAATATTCTCTCGTCACTTTTGTCCTTATTCCTGAACATTTCTGAGGATATTCTTCTTACTTATTGTTGTAGAAATAACTAGTTCTCGTGATGAGGAGAATATCCTCAAGCATGGTAAATTGTATGTTGGAAAGGTTCTCTTAGGTCTACCTGCTGAGGAGAATATCCTCAGAAGTGTTCTGGAACAACATTTTTTTTACTTATTTATTGAATTTTTCTATCCATGATGACCACATAGTGGTCAACATATGTATTTAGTTTTAATTTTTTTGTGGTGAAGGGTTTTAATTATTGTGTATCTCTTCTTATTAAGAAAGACGATTGGGTTTGAATCTTCTCTATGTCGACTGTGGACCAATCTCAATGTCTGATTTAATGACACAAAAGTACAAAACATGTTTGACAACAGTATGCCCTTACACCTTTTTTTGCTATAAAACATTTTTGTTTAATTAGTGATTTATTCATTAGCTTCAAATTTATAATATATATTGCCAAGAAAAAGACACCATCTGGGTTAAAAAAAAGCTAAATCCCCACTCACTGTAATTAATTACAAACGTACACTTTATAATAGTCAAATGCATATCTTTCATTCATTTATCATCGAAAATTATTAATAAGAAAGATCATTTATTCAAATTGAAAATTGCATTTATGTTGAAAAGTCATGTGTTCAGTTTGTAATTGTTAAAATTAACTTTAATTATCGCTTAAGATGTAGCTTGCAGGTAAAATTTCCCTTCGTTGTGTATATAGTATAGTCTATGGTTTACCACGATTAACCTTCAAGTGCTTGTGTTGTGTGTGCCACGACTGTAGTTGTACAAATGCTTGTGTAATCGTAGCTATGGTAATAGAAAATTATTGAAGATTCAGGAGTTTTGTCAAAACAAGTCAACAGTTCTTTGTTGTGCTACCGCCACTAAGCGTTGCAGTTGTTTCTGGTAAGTACTTGAAGGTTTTGCTTTTATAAACTTTGTTCATATTTATACATCCACTTTCTCCATGATATATGGTTATCAAAGTTTAATGCAAAATATCATGCAATTGTTAAGCATTATGAAGAGGCATAAATTCTTAATATATACTACAATCAAATAGTCACGTAGGCGTTATTTAATTCTTCATATAAAACTAACATTCGCAATGACAACAGCAATATCAAAATAAATGTTATTTACATAAGGCAAACGTTCGATGCAAATACAAATTAATAGAAAATTAAAATTACTGGAATTTATATAGGGTACTGACGTTGTTCTATCACTAATCAACGTGCTCAGTAAATGAAATCTTTTGTTATGAATGGAAAAGTTGCTGATTGATCATGGTATACGTGCCTCTTAGCAATTTTAATACTTGATGAATGAAATTTCCGGAACAAATGGTTTCTTATAATCTGAATTAAATTCTACATACAAGAGTGTTACATTGTCTGTGAATTGTTGCATTGTCTGTGAACCTGTGAAGATTTAAAATAATTGAGTTCTACAAAATAAGTACGAATACAAATATTTTAATTAAAAGGTGTTGTTCAAGTAGTTTGACTTTGCCGATTTAAAATTGTAAGTAAATCTATAAATTTGAACTATTTTGGTAATGAGGTGTTCTAAAGTTTCAATTGGGGTCTTCAAATATTACTGCAATTATTTCATCGATCATTGCTTCAAGTATTAGTTCATTTATAAATTCAATTTTAGCTTCACTGATAATTTCAAACATTACTGCTAATATTAGCTTTAACCTATTTGGGTTGGTTCTGCTACAATTGAATTTGTTACAAATCGGTTTTGAGTTATGTGTTTTTGTGTAATTACGTTCGAGTAATCCTGGAGACACGGATCTGTGTTTAAAGCTTGGAAGCACTGGCAGACTGTTTGTAAGGATTTTTGTTCTTTTGTAAAAGACTTTTTGAAAAAGCGTGTATTCAATCATTTTATCGTGAGATTTTGTAGCTGTAAGATTTAATTAATTTAGAAACATTTAAGAAGGGCAATTTTCATGTATCACGATGATGAGAGTTTGCTGATTTTGGAAGGTCGGTGTAAGTTTATGCTAGGTGTAAGTTAATACTTTGGTAAATTTTTTTGTAATTTATATGTGATTTATACTGTACCAATTTTGATTATATTATTACTATCTATGAATATTTGTACTATAAAAATTTTTGGTAAGGTTTTATATACCAATTTATTCGATACTCTAGGAAGTGGTTTATTCTATGTAGATACGAGATTCTGTGAAGGTTGTATAAAAGGAAGTTACTTCAAAATGATTACAGAAAATTGGCACTCTATTTGTGGGATCTATATCTAGATATATATATATATATATATATATATATATATATATATATATATATATATATATTATAAAACTCTATTTTATTGACCAGGAATCTATGTTTAATATGAAGATGAAATTAATGTGTTGGGATGTTTTTGGTAATAAATAAAACAACTGTCAAATAATCAGTCGTTTTGAACTTGACGTTTCGATCTATTATTCAGATCTTAATCATAAGCTAAAAGTTAGGTAATTAGAAACTAAACAATACATATCTCAAAACTTACATAAAACTTGATTATTCTTAAATTTAAGGCTAGTGTAAAATAATTTTAAATGACATTAAGCAAAACTTGAGTGACAGAATTGAAATTGTTTTGTGTATGCAATTTTGATGTTACAAAAACCAAGCTTATTTAAGTACAATGATTTTGGATATAAATATTATAAAAATAAAAAGAATGTATAAATATTGTCCATTAAATAACAGCACTACAATTAATGTTTATACAGATCGGAGTAAACAACACTTAAGTTATTTAAGTCTTGTTTGTTGTTGATGCACTTTTTTTCTTTTTGTATATGAAATGATTCAAGTAATAACCGTTTTTTGTAATTTTGTTCTATTTCTAAAATTTTGGTATCTTTGAGCGAAGGTGTGTGTTTGGTAGAATGTATATGTGTTGAGAAAGCACAGTTGTTTTTTTCCCAATTTTGCATCACTGCGATGTTGAGTTAATCTGTACTTTAACCACTGACCAGTTTGACCAATGTAGGAGTGGTTGCATATACATTGAATCTTATATACAACGTTACTGCACATTTCGGTGTTTGTTCTATCTTTAAGGGGCGAAAAAAGATTTTTGATTGACTTCACATAGTAGTACGCAATGCCTATATTTGGTTTTCTTAAAATTCTAGTAAGTTGTGGAGTTAGTTTTTCAATATATGGAAGCTTGTTGTAGACCAGTTCTTGTGTTGTTTTTTGTTGTGATAAAATGTTGGTATTTAATAATTTGTTGACAATTTGAATGGGATAACCATTACTGATAAAGACTTGTTTTAATCCTTTAATGTTGTTATTTAGAAAAATTGGATTGCTTATTTTTGTAATTCGATTTTTTAGTGCTAAGATGGTATTGACCTTGTGTTTATTGCTGTGACTGGAGTTGTAGCTAATGTATCTATCAGAATTTGTAGGTTTTTTATAGTAGTTAAAAATCAAACTATTGTTTTCTGACCGAATAATCAATGTATCAAGAAATGGAATTTTTCTGTTTTCTTCTTTTTTCAAATTGAATTTTAGATAATAATCTATAGGAACACTGTGGCACGATTTAAATAAAATTAAATAAAAACCCTTAACCACAAAAAATATTTAACTTACTAGATACGTATTTCGACCACTATGTGGTCATCATCAGTAGGATATCTGTAATTAAATAATAATTAGCTGTTGTTCTGGAACACTTCAGAGGATATTCTCCTCACCACTTAGGCTGGTCGAAATACGTATCTGGTATTTTAAATATTTTTGTGGTAAAGGGTTTCATTTTATTCAAATTGGGACATTTCAAAAGTTTAAATATTTAAAATGAATTGGAAATCAACAAATACAAGGCGAATAATTCTAAATCTACGAAATACAATCAATTTAAGATGCTTCAATGATGTTGACCAAGAAAAATCAGTTTACGAAGCAATTAGTCCCATAGAATAGGAGGGTCCATTAAAGTTTAACCTATGAATTGATTCATAGAAATTTAAGGAGGAAAACATTGGTAACGATTTAAACAATTTAACATTTTCTAGTTTAACGGGTGGCAGTTTCAAATATATGTTTGGCAACCTGAGACGTTAGGATGGCACCATATTTGAAGAGAGCAATGTGCATTCAAATGTATCTGAAAACAGTAGGAATTGGAAATTAGTTGTGCAGGGACCAGGGTTTTTAAAAACATATTGGTCAGACCAAGAGGAATGATCATTTCAAATCGAGCTAGTAATTTAGAAGCAGTATACTTTGGACTCTATAATTTTAAAAACAAATATAATATTCCTAATAACTAAACAACCAGGTCACATATACAGTCTCCAAAATTTCTTCACACAAAATTTATATAAATAACTTTTTCCCAACTAACTATTTTAAACAAAACTAAATCAAACTAATGAATTACAGATACAAACAACCCAAAGACAAAACAGTTACCTATTACACGACAGCACGCACGCACGCAACAGCACGCACACAACTACTACAAACACACAATCACACACACACACACAGTACACAACACACATCCACACACATACAAACTTAATAAAGATTTGTTGGTCAGATAAAACAAGAATTTTTAAACAATCATAACATTTTGTATTTTAATCAAATTATTAAAAACGTAGAAAGCTAGTTTTGACAAACATCACTTGTAATAACAACTTTCAATAAAATGACGTTACATGTCAAAACAGGTTTTCTACTAAAAAAAAAAAAAGTAATAACAACTTTCAATAAAATGACGTTACATGTCAAAACAGGTTTTCTACTAAAAAAAAAAAGTAATAACAACTTTCAATAAAATGACGTTACATGTCAAAACAGGTTTTCTACTAAAAAACACATTAACTTATGATTAAGGAAACAAATTTTCCGAAACGTTAAGTTGAATAAATGTTTTAAACTAAACCAGTAACTTTTATCGAACGAAATTTATCCCAATATTAAAAAAAAAAGGTCAATTAGTTTATAACAAATACGTTCGTTATTGAAAGATCAACTATATATATATATATATATATATATATATATATATATATATATATATTTGAAAATAAATTGCTAGAATGATGGATGATGTAGATAAAGTTAGAGACGAGGTCTGGAAAGTAAAATTAGATCAAGAAACATCTGAAAAAGAGACAAATGACTATATTACAGACTTAGGTAAAAGATGAGGGAAATTCAGGAAATTGTGAATTAGGACTTAATGATGTAAATAGAGAGGTAGGTAGTTTAAAATAATTTTAAATGACATTAAGCAAAACTTGAGTGACAGAATTGAAATTGTTTTGTGTATGCAATTTTGATGTTACAAAACCAAGCTTATTTAAGTACAATGATTTTGGATATAAATATTATAAAATAAAAGAATGTATAAATATTGTCCATTAAATAACAGCACTACAATTAATGTTTATACAGATCGGAGTAAACAACACTTAAGTTATTTAAGTCTTGTTTGTTGTTGATGCACTTTTTTCTTTTGTATATGAAATGATTCAAGTAATAACCGTTTTTGTAATTTTGTTCTATTTCTAAAATTTTGGTATCTTTGAGCGAAGGTGTGTGTTTGGTAGAATGTATATGTGTTGAGAAAGCACAGTTGTTTTTTCCCAATTTTGTATCACTGCGGTGTTGAGTTAATCTGTACTTTAACCACTGACCAGTTTGACCAATGTAGGAGTGGTTGCATATACATTGAATCTTATATACAACGTTACTGCACATTTCGGTGTTTGTTCTATCTTTAAGGGGCGAAAAAGATTTTGATTGACTTCACATAGTAGACAATGCCTATATTTGGTTTTCTTAAAATTCTAGTAAGTTGTGGAGTTAGTTTTTCAATAGATGAAAGCTTGTTGTAGACCAGTTCTTGTGTTGTTTTTTGTTGTGATAAAATGTTGGTATTTAATAATTTGTTGACAATTTGAATGGGATAACCATTACTGATAAAGACTTGTTTTAATCCTTTAATGTTGTTATTTAGAAAAATTGGATTGCTTATTTTTGTAATTCGATTTTTAGTGCTAAGATGGTATTGACCTTGTGTTTATTGCTGTGACTGGAGTTGTAGCTAATGTATCTATCAGAATTTGTAGGTTTTTTATAGTAGTTAAAAATCAAACTATTGTTTTCTGACCGAATAATCAATGTATCAAGAAATGGAATTTTTCTGTTTTCTTCTTTTTCAAATTGAATTTTAGATAATAATCTATAGGAACACTGTGGCACGATTTAAATAAAATTAAATAAAACCCTTAACCACAAAAATATTTAACTTACTAGATACGTATTTCGACCACTATGTGGTCATCATCAGTAGGATATCTGTAATTAAATAATAATTAGCTGTTGTTCTGGAACACTTCAGAGGATATTCTCCTCACCACTTAGGCTGGTCGAAATACGTATCTGGTATTTTAAATATTTTTGTGGTAAGGGTTTTTTCACTTTTATTCAAATTCGGGACATTTCAAAAGTTTGAAAGTAGGTTTTTGAGAAAATTTTGGGGGGATAATCAACAATACAAGGCGCGAGATAATTTAATTACAGGGAAATACAATCAAAATTTAGGAATGACCAGAGAAATATACGCTATACAAAAATTCGGTTTAGCGAAGCAATTAGATCCGCCGATGGAAGAAACACAAATCATAAAGTACCTAGCGGGACATTTTGGCGAAGAAATCAGACATTATGTAATGATTCAAAATATAGTAAATAGGGAGATTTTCTTGGAATATTTACAACGTTGTGATGAGTTAGGGCAAAGTCGTGTATTGGAAGGTAGGATGGCACCAAGACAGCGAGAGAGTCTAGGCAGATTGCAAAGAACTACAGAAAACAATAGATCAAACAATAGGGGAAATTATGTGGGACAATTTTTAGAAACAACCACAATAGCTACTATAATAATAATTTTAGAAGGAACTGGAACACGAGAGATACTCCAAGAAGAGAAGCAGAGCGGACGAATCACGACAGAAATATAAATCAGTGTACGATGCAAACACAACATCGGAAACAAGCAGCACAACCTATAAGAATGAACCGTACCTATGCAGAAGTTACGAGTCAGGCAAGACCATCTACGTCGAATCAGGATTTTGAAAGAGGACAAACCAAGTAAGCCCTTAAAAATAAATGGATACGAACACCAGCGTGAATACATAAAATGTGAAATGGAAAAGGAAATGAATAAAAGCTTATTACCGATAATTAAATTAAGAATTGGAAATAGTCGAGGTGGAACACTCATTGATACGAGAGCTGAAGCATCGTTAGTGTCCGAGGACTTTGTTAAACGGGAAAAATTAATAGGGAACATGTTACCCATGAGGAAATTTAATTTAATAGCACCAAATAGCAAGAGATTTGCAAGTGTGAACAAAATAATAGTTCTGGAGTGCGAAATGGGTAAGATAAAGTTTGAGAATGAATTTATAATAGTGCCGGGGTTAAGAGTAGATGCAATATTTGGTATGGACATAATAGATAAGTTGGGTTTAAAAATAAATACCGAAGGTAAGGCAATAGATATAAAGGGGGAATATATAAAATGGGATCATGAGGAGAGCATTAAAGTCGAAGGAGACTGTATAAATATTAATAAATTTGAGGGCGAAGTTGATATAAAGGGGGATATTGATGATAATATAAAATATCCAGAAGTAAACGAAAGGGTAGAGGCATTGTTAATAAAGAATTCAGAACTAATAATAAATAAATCCAGAATAGCAACGGGTTATGTGCATAAATTAGAAGTCGTTAATATGGAGCCGTTTAATGAAACTTCAACAGAAAGAGAATCCAGAAAAGATATCGGTTTTTATATGAAAGGGCAAAATGATAAGTGTGAAGTGGTTCCTTTTGGTTTGTTAGGAAATAAGGATGTGATATGGGAACCGTATGAAGAATTTGGGAGTGATGTGTTAAATTTTAGAAAAGACTTGGAAAGATGTTGGTTGAAATTAAATTTTGTAGAGAGAAATATAAACAAGAGGAAATGTAGGTTCTTTCAAGGGGAAACAAAAATTTTGGGAGATGAAATAGGATACATTAGGGGGAAAAATAATGCAGATAATAAATTAACTTTAGAAAATAATTTCGAAAAGATAGTGAATAGGGAAATAAGAAATATAGGATTATTGCCGAGAGAAAACTATTGATAATGGAGAAAAGTGTACATACTGTAAAATAAACTAGTGGAAATAGGGATATAATTATAAAATAGGATAGTTTAACAATAAATTAGAATAGGAAAAACATAGGATAGGACAATCATAAATTAGGATAGGATAATTAAATTAGGATATCATCATAAATTAGGATAAATTAGGGAATAAGTATTGTACATATTGTAATATTTGAAGAAAACAATAGAGCATAGATAAGTGGGGATAGATAAACAGGAGAAATATGAAGAGATGATACGTTGTATGAATTAATGAAAAATGGAGAAAGTATAGATGGATAGGAATTAGGGAGTTGAAATGCTTTATATAGATCTATAAAGATAGAAAGAGGCGTGTGTAAATAATAATCATTTAGAAAATAGCATAAAATGTTCGGAAGGAATACATGTGTAGTTATAGAATAGGTTATATTAAAATAGGAATAGGGATGTAAAAATAATGCAGGAGTTGTGTACATAGTGAAGCAAAATAAAAATAAAATATTTTTGACTAATGTAAATTGTGTGACACGTTGGGCGCCAAAACCAACATTTTCTAAAAATTTTATTTTAATTTGGGGAATTAATGCTGTAATTATAGGGTTAATTTAGGGGTAGGTTAAGTCATTGGGGTCGTAGAATAAGCAAGGGAAACTCCCAAGTAACAGAAACATAATTATAGATATTAGAAGAATAAATGGGTTATTATAAAAATTATTAGTTGCGAGCACACTGTATATAGCAGTACAAACAATTAAAACACATATCCAAGAGTAGCTACTAGCAAAGATTAGAATTTAAAAATGTAACGAAAAGCAAAAAAAATTAATTCAGTGAAAAACCTGCATGAATTGGCTAGATAAACATTCAAAAAGTGTGTTAAGATATTATCGTAAATGCACGCAGAAATTATGCATTATTTAAAAGCGTACGTGATCTAAGAGATCACAGTTGTTCGAAAATCCAATTTATTAGGAAATAAACAAACACCAAATTTATTCGATTTAGATTAGAATAAGGCCAACAAACAAGACTACGCGATCGATATGTATGAAAATTCCTGGGATTCCTGAAGTAAATGTAAGGTATAACATTTGAATTACGTGACTTAGAGCACCATGTCATGCAATTAAAATACATACAATTTTTCAAAATAACAAGTGATAATATGCTTGGCCTCGCCTAGCACGTGAAGCCAGCGAATCACAAACAAAAGAGGGACGATCCTATAAATATCTTGAGAATTTAATATCGAGTGAGTATACTATGAAACTGGGCAGTGACTATACTTGAAAGTGCCAAATATTTACGTGAATAATATAGAGTGTATATTTGTGAAAATTGTGCCGTACTTCTGAGACGGCTCTGAATTCCTATCTAAATGTCAATCTGAATGTCAATCTGAATTTACCATCTCAATTACCATCTGATTGACAATCTGAAATACGATCTAAATTACAATCATAAATTACAATTAAAATAACGTTACGATTCCTGTAGAACTTTAAATTACGGGCCATTACGATCAGAAATACAATTTTGGAGAATGCTGCCTGCAAAAGAAAATTGATGGTAAATATTCTATTGTGGAAATGAAAACCTTTCATTGAAATAAACGCACCAATAACGATTTGGATATCGACTTCAATTCTTAGGAGCACCTATGAAAATACTTCAGGTTAGAGATTTTGATATGACTTATTTTTAAAACTGTTTTTTCTCAAATATTTTGGATATGATTTATTTTTAAACTGTTTTATCTCAATCATAATTTAAAGTCTAAAAGCCGACAAATTGGGGGGTTCTTGTGTAAATTTTATGAAAAGTTATAGACAGCTTGAAACGTTTCAATAAGTCTTTAAGGTAATAAAAAAGTTCGTTTTGCGGGCTTGATTTTCTAATAATTTGACAGATGTATATGATTTAAAAAGGGAGAAGATATTTAAAAGGGTTGTAAATATTCAATCATTATACTGTGTATTATAGAAGTGCTTTATTTAATTGAATCAGCTAGTCGAGGCAAAAGAAAATTATACATTAACAATTTCGAAGTGTTTGTGTGGTATAAGGGTAATATCACAGCATAATTAATGACGCCCAAGTTGTGGGGCTCGTATAACACAGTATTTTATGTACGCCCAAGCCGTAGGGGCGAGTTATCACAGCAATATATATGTAATTTGTAGGTTAGGATTAGATAGGTCATAGGACAATTTAGGGTAGGCTAACGTGTGTAAATACCATTTATTAGAAAGTTAAATAGATGTCTTAAAAATCTAGTGTAACGATTAATTAGTTTAGAGTAGGAACTTAGAGTTAATTTTACTTCAATTTTAGCTTTGCCATTATTTGCAAGGAATTTTCATAATATATTTAGGAGCAGAAACAATTAATGTTAAGTATTTATCATAAAGGTCAATTTATTAGTGTACAGTGTAAGGATGCAACTTTAATTATAGGAGATTCAGTGTATAATAGTCAAAAAGCTTTTTAAATTTACTTTAGCGTAAGATTAATAATTTTAAGGGCATAATTTTAGTGAAGTTGAAATATTAATTGCATTATTTAAGCGTGTGAAAATATTCCTAATGTATAGTTCAGCTTAATTTAGTGGAAACTTTAATGGTGGTATATCGTTTCAAAGCATAAGAAGTGAAGAGGGAGATATTTCCTAGGTATTAATTATAGCAATGTTTACGATAAACAAGCTCTGACAGTTACAAGTTCTGAGAAGGACAAATAGACATAAAACATTCCGAGTAGTGATTTGTTTCAAGGATTATAGGGTAACAGGGTAAACAAGCTCTTAAAATCAATATTTTCTATGAATGAAAATGGACGTTAAAGCAGTCAGGGATCGGTATGAAAACAAAGACAGTGTTTTAGCATATAAACTAGGGAGATGAAATTGTTAGGTGTTGGGAAACAAGGATAGATCCGAGAGTATAAGTAGGAAGAGATAGAAAATGTTTGTATAAGATATCGATTTAAAGGGGGGTAAGAATTAAGGATGAACAAAGAAAGCGTATTAAATCGGGTATTAATAAGAGTAAGACATATGTAGGGTATATATTATTTAGGAGTGTTATTATTTCATGGGAGGTGTGTCCTTGGTGTCACTGCCTGCTAAGAGTACACTCAAAGTAAAAAGCTTTTATTTGTCAAATTGAAATACTTGTAAGGTTAGGTTATTAATATTCAACATTAATGGCATTATTGCATTTTTTAATCTTTGTGCCTTGATTCATTTGTTCCCATTCCAGTAAAAACAACCTGCAAAAATGCAAGGAAGTTGATGATGACGCACGCGAAGACAAATAAACATTAGTCTTTAAAACTCATGATTCTCACACTTCACAGAAATTCTCAGCATCATCAGCAGGGCATTTGTAGAACTGTGCATATCTATGACTATTTGTAAAATTCTCCTCGATTTCACTATCCTAATAAAATGCCGGTTTGCAATATACTGCCATCTTTATTACAAGTATAAAATATGTACAAATGTAATCACCATATGCCAATAATATTAACAAATATAAGTAACATGTTAATTAATTAAATAAACAAGTATTCCTTGAATGGTAAAACTTAATGCAATACATTGCAATCCCTTCCTCTATTCTGAAAATAAACAGACTACAATTATCAGTATAGTTAACAAAACTCCACATATCGTTTTAGTTTGTTATGCTTAGACTTTGACAAAACCAGCGTACTCTTTATTTTCAGAATCTGGTAGAGGTATGTCTACACCTAAAATTAGTTCTGCAACAACACTTTCATGCTGTGTTTCAGTCATTTCGTCAGTCCTATTTGGTTCATGTACTATTTCGTTTTCAACACTGATGTTTTTGGTTTTTATAAATATTGTGTTCCCTGCCCTATCATCAATATAGTCTACGCCACTGTTTATTTAATTTTAGCACAAAACTAGATAAGTTCAAAACCCTAATCTTTTAATAATCTTGACTTGAATCCAAGCTGGCCTGTTAACACATGGTAGTTTCTAACTACAACAAAATCATTAAGTCTAAGTACCTTTTCTTCCCTTGATTAAAATATTTTTTTTGATCAACTTGTTTACATTCAACCATTTGCCTTAAGGTGTTGTCTAACCTTATGGTTGATGTAAGTGAATTTTTGTGAAAAAGTAAGTTCAAATTATTCCGCAGTAATCACCCAAACTTTAATATGGCCGGGGTGCGTATTTATTTGTACTATGGGCTTTGTTTCTATAGTCAAATAAAAATCTATTTAATATTAGATCAGTGTCAGGGGTATTTCTTCTATACTGGAAAGGTTTCAAGATTGTGAGTTTAATAGTTTTTACCATATTTTCTGCAGCTCCATTGGACGTGGGGGGTACTGTTTTAAAGAAAATGTCATTATTTGAAAAAAAAAATGTTATTATGTTGGAAACAAAATTTGGTGCATTTTCTATAACCAATGCTTTGGGTAACCCAAACCAAGCAAATATTTCAGGCAACATATTTATAATTGTTTTACTGTATAAGCTATTGATAACAATAGCCTTGGGTCATCTGCGGTAGGGATCTGTTAGTACCCTACAGTTCATTTTACAATGCTCTGCCAAACAGTATTACATTGGCTAGGAAGCAAGTTTTTTTACCAGCAAATTTTGAATTTTGCTGAACCCTTGCTAATACAAGTAAGGTAGGGATCTTTAACATGCATAACAACATTCCCTCATGGGACCTACATTTTACCTCTCGTTTGAAATGAGGGTGTATTTTTGTGAAAAATGATCGTTTAACATTTTTCAAGCAGTCCGTGTCAGGATCTGAACTCGGGATCTTGGAATCAGCAGTCATACGTGAACCTATCTGATCCATGGCACCTACCTCAATCTGTTAGTACCTATTTATATTTTACAAATAGGGACCCAAGAATATCTATGTGTACTCCTTCCTATGGATGAACTGAATATTACCCATTTACTAGGAAGCCTTTGCAAAACTATGTCGAAATTTTAAACATGCTTTGCAATACTTTACTTTGGTTCAAAGTGAAGACTCATTTGTGGCCACCATACAAATGAGCGAGCGAAACTTTTGATTTTTACTATTCCCATATGGGAAACGTGTAGTTCATTTAAAATACTTTCTTTTATAGAATCCAGCGTAACTAACCTATAACCAAGGACTATAAATTATCTTTATTTAAAAAATAAGGTTTAAACTGTGGTTTCACATTTTCAGACCATCCATTTTTAATAAATGCACAAACCTGTCTTAAAACAAGGTCCAATGAGGTTTTCTTTTTTTATCCTCTCACAATCGATAGGGAAGTACGTGTTTTCTTCAACATAATTAAAATATGTATTTTCAAAATCTCCTTGAAAAACGTTACAGTAAACATGAAAAATTGCCAGTATTGTTTTTATGGAAGGCAACATATTCAATATCATAGTTATATGAAGGTAGTTCATGATTGGAGTCGGTTAGCTGCCATAATTTGCAAATTCTTTTTCGAATCGAAAATGTCATATGTGGTTTATCATCTGTGATTAAACAAAATTTGCGGCCATCTATATGCTGACTAAATTTTTGAATTCTGAAAACGATACCTAAACCCCTCACGTTCAATTTGAGAGTAAACTTTTTGGTAATCATTCAAGATTTCGAAGCATATGTAATGGGTTTCTCTGCTCCATTTGGCATAGCATGCGAGATGACTACCTTTACGTCATAGTCGCAAACAACTGTTATATTAATCGCTAGGTTATTATTACAATGTGCCTAGTGTGCCAGCAGCACTTAAAATATTTTTAACCTGTTGATATGCATATTTATAATCTTCGTTCCAAATATGAGGAAACTCTTCAAGCATTTCATAATAAATTATAAAATGTCAGAATAGATAACTGGTGACGGTTTAGGCTAAATCCATTATAGCACTAATAATATGCTAAAATTACACTTGCTTTCTTATGGAACGAACTTTTGAACACCTGTACTTTGTACATAGTCAACATCCATATTCATATCACCAAATAGCATTAAGGTTTTAAACTACATTTTCTTTGATTATGGCATAATGCACTATCGTTAACAGTAACGGACCCTTGGTAATTTTTGTACATTAACTAACATCCTAATTGCTCAAATGATAGTTAATTAAACTAATTTTAAATTCGGAACACACTTTGAAATTCTAAATGCATACATACGTCTCATATCAACGATATAAAGATAACATAAATTTTTACTAGATATATTGTCCTTAATAGATAACCTTCATGCTAAAATATTTCTATTTCAACATAGTTTTAATAATTTTATCTACATTTTTTAGAGTGGTCAGGTTTGAAAATAAAGACCCTTAAATGCGTCCAAATTACATTACTTCAGCTCCAGTGTAACTCGAATTCGTTTGTAACTAAACATCCAAATACTGCTTGTTATTTTATTGCACTTTCAAATAGCATGTCTAAATTAAAATCTGTTCTCCTACTGTATGTCCGCATTGACAAGTGTGATTTACATCAGGTCAATCTTACTATTAGCTTGCATGTTAGAGTTGTAAATGCAGGTATTTTCTAAGCGCTACATTGTTACTACCTTATAGTACATACAAGTTACTTCCTTTTGTTAGTTAAGATATTCTCTGAACATCATACTTCCTACAGTTCATTTGAGCTTTTTTCAATATAGCATTTTAAATGGCTGTTGCTTTTTAAATTTAAACCATTCAAAATAAATTTCCTGCTTGCGCAATTTGACAGGTTAAAGATTTACATTCCAATATACATTTCTGAATGTGGTAAATTTGTCAAGTTCGTTTTTATTATTGGTTCTTGCGCCATATAATTTGTATAAGCTGACTCTCTTTTGCATACAATTAATACATTTGGAATTAACATTAGAATACTCTTATAATCTACTATCACTGCCTTATTTAAGGATAAATTTCTTGTATTAGTGAAACAAGGTTGTTTCCGAATTCACATTTACTAGCCCAGTCAAATACTTTTGAATTGCCATTCCAAATTGATTTTTACGTGGGTTTAGTGATTTATTGGAATTAGTTAAACAATAAATTTCTACAATTTAAATAACCTCTGTTTCTGCTATTACTAATTTTTAATTAATTCCATGTCGCTATTGTAATATTCTTCTGGCTCTCAATATCCTAATCAAACGTGGGTTAGCAGTATTCTGTCACTTTTATTACAAGTATAGTGTCTAACGGCGATTCGATGGCCACAGATGGTGGAGAATAGTGGACATGTAAATATGTGAAAATTTAAAAGTATATGAAACTTTCAAGCACTTTCCATAACAAATTGTAGTGACGGCAGATGGCAAGAATGATAACGGTCGATGGTTGTGGCCCTCAAACGTTTAGCACTATTGCAAAAATACACCTGCCTGTATGGAACAACTTTTAATGACTGTACTGTTCAATAGTGCGACATATACAACACGAAAGCACTTGAAGGTTTTAACAATCACAGAAAACCATAGATTACACTATCTCTACACAACAGATGGGAATTTTTCTACAAGCTACACCTTATGCTATAACTGATAGTTAATTTAAACTAATATTTACAACGGAACGGAACTATGCAAACATAATCACCTTACGTCAGTAATATCAACATATAAAAGTAACATGAGAATTATTTACTAGACAAATATTCCTTGATTACTTTTTATTGCAGTTTCATGGTGTTTGGGGTAGGTTTGAGACGAAGGACCCTTGATATATGCGGTCTTAATACTAGCTCGGTGTAACACAGAATTATTGTAAGTTTAAATAATGACATCCAATATTGTTAGTTACATGTTATTACACTTTAGGTCTACTTTTTTAAGTCCCGGTGGCAATGCATGAGAGCCACTACGACCGTTGGTGACAATGATAAATAATTGCAAAATATTGTGAAATAAACGGTTACGTTTGTTACCTTTGTTACCTTTGTTACCTTTGCTCAAATTATTATCACATACAAAAAATGTTTATTTTAATTATAAGGAAAAACAAAAGGTACTCACGTAAATTGTAGGACTCCTCACAACATTACAGCTACTCCCGCGTCAGTTGAGCATTGTGGGCGTGGGTAGTCCTTTTGCCCCCGGTTGAAGTCAGATTAAAATTTGTCTTCTTCTTATTTTATAGGGAATCACAGGAAACTGGTATGAGGAACGATAATTAGGTAGAAATTGGAGGAAAACCTACATAGCCTGAAAAAGAAGACAAGAAACGGCACAAAGATAAACCACTAGGCTCGACGTCTGGCTGACTAGTCCCGACGTGTCGGAAATTCACCACTTTCTTTCACTCTGCGTCTGCGCAATCTCGAGCGCCGACGCGACTATCAAAAGGGACGGAAATGCATGCACAAGTCTTTTTAAATTATTGGCGCGAAATCACTTACAAATTAGGAACTTATAGAAATGTTTATATGCCGAATTTCGGCATGTAACAATGTATGACTGAATGTGAGTGTATATGTTGATACAGTCCAATATACAGAAGCTGTGTGTGTGATCTGGAAATGCAGGATTCCAAGCATGCACTGTACAACAATAACGTAACGTAAAGGTTAGTTCACCTTGCTTGGTTGACGATTGAAACTCGAATCTCATGTTACATCGATAACACCACAGGTTTTGGCACTTGCAGGATTGTCTATACATTCGGCACTATATTGGATTCACGCGTGGAAAATTATAAATTTAAACAAGTACAAAACACAAGCATGATCCTTATGGCTTGCTTCAAATTATTCTCTTTTCGTTACATATTAAACTGTTAATCCATCTCACTCTTGCAACATCTTGTATTAATTAGTACTACCCTAATATGTAGAAGTACCACGAGGCAAATGAGAAACGGGCTCTTTCTGTTGTTATCGTGCGGAATGCTTTGATGTAGCACTCACAGAAACTGACTATAACATCATGCTATACTTTTAAATAGGATTGTTAAAAACGTAGTAAATAGTTAAACACAGTTTACAAATTCATAGTATATGATAGAAACTTTTTAATCAGATTATATAACATGAAATTGAAATTAAATTTGCTTGCTGTTTATAACGCTATTTGTTGGGAAAATCGATTTTCAGTGTAAAAAAGGCTTAAGTAGTGGAATATTTTCCTTAAGTGACAGATAATTCTAGTATGTTATGTTAGCACCCGCCAATGCTCTAATAGTTTCAGCTATTCAATCAACACTGCCACCAATCACAAAGTGCAATATCAGTAAATTTACATTCTAGGCATTGCTGTCTATGATTTTGACCCAAACTCTAGACTATCAAGTTTAATTTTGCAGTATGTAAATACAAACACCGTCAAAGACCACATTTCTAAAACATCCAAATGCACTAAAATAAGACTACTTTCTAACTCTTAACATTTAATCAAGAATATAAGTAAACAGGTTTCATTCTAACATATTTTCTGCATGAACATATTCAATCGATATTGCCCCTTCTGAAGTTAAGAATTTGGTGCTCACAGATTATGATAAATTTGAAGATAGCAGAAGTGTTTTGTCCTTATATTACTTAAAAATACATATGTTTAGAAACTACAATTAAAATACAAATGTAGTATTTAATTTACACAACAAACTTATTAAGCTAAATACTCAGACAACAAGATTAGCATTTTATGTGCATAAAAGGCATGGGTCCGTATCATCATCACCATCTCCGTTAGAATCGCTATTATTTCACACTGAAATAATTAACAGTTCAATAAGGTTGTCCACGTTATTTAAGTTACACATTTTAGCTTCATTAATAAGTTGTGTACTTATACATTTTTCTCGTGTTCACTTGTATCATTTTGTAGAGCATCTAATAAAAGAATTTTAACTTCAGTTAACTTGATTTAATATGCTCTTTGATCTTCTTTTCAAAAATCCATAATAGCAGAATCTGTGAATAATTTAATAACTACCATTATATGTAGATGTTAATGATCTTACTTAAAATTGCACTTGTGATGCATCCATAATTACCTAAAAGTTTATAAAATAAACGGTAATGAATAATTAGTTCAAACAAGAACTGTATTTTGTAGTTAATAAAAACCATAGACAAACCTTGTCTATCATAAAAATAACAGAATGCCATTTACAATGCTCAACTCACAGTAAATTAATCAGCTGTCATGTTGCAAGATTATTGGCACCAGGCTGCTTCTAACCTGACAAACTCAACATCGGAGATGTTTTCGAGTTTCTATGTACTTGGAAGAATTTATTGTTGTTCCTCCTTCCAGATAATCGGTCACATAAACTCGGCGAGCATCCCAAAACACAGTCAAGAGAAGTTTTTTTTGCAGATAGTTGTGTTTTGAACTTTTTTGGCCAAAAAGATTCCGGATGTCGATATTCAGTGGTCTGCCGTTTCTCTTGAAGTGAACCTTCTTAGTTTATTTTTCTGGTGTAGTCAGACACACCAATACTATGATTTTGACATTGGGCATCAGTGAAGTGATTTGTATTTGATAAGACTTTATTCTTAAAGTTATCACTCCCAATAGACTCACGAGCTTCACCATATTCACGCTTAGTCTGGGAATTACCCCAAGGGTGAGCAATGAGAATGGACGTGGATATAAAGTAAACTCAACTATAAACAGGAATCGAAAAGGGGGAGAAGATAGAGCACCACCGCATCTATATGGACAGTAAATATCTAAAGTATCCTGTGAGAAGATGCAGAAACCCACAGGCTATAGTGATTATCTACAAAAATATACAAGTTAAACAAAACAACATTTCTGGAAACCTCGTGAAAGTAGCTACTTCAACTCCTGTTGCGATGATCCTGAAAGAAAATGGTACACAATAAATTTTAATCTAGAGACACAATTTGCGTCATACAAAAGAAATACAACAATACTCATAAGTTAAACAGCATGAAATTACCACTTAAAAGTGTTATACCTAAAAATTGGTTTCAAAAAAATCATTTTCATCACTTCTATAACATATCTCTGCTTGGGCATCCCTCAAGTTTCATTACTCAAATTTTATCTTCTCGAGTGGTAACGTCATTAAATTAAATACTCGGAAATAAAAGACTTAGTGCTTTGAACCAAAAATATAATTTAAAGTAATTCTTTTTTTTTCTCTCCAGTATATGGAATAAGGATTCATAACTTTCCTCTTTAAATAGTGAAATTTTGCTATTTACAACTATTTTCAAGAACAAAAAAAAAATAACCCCAATTGACAGATGTTAAATAAATTAAAATAATTTAGTTTGACATGGTACAGGATTAACACAGTAAATCTACTAATTATCAGATATAGTATAAATAGATAATTTTTGTTAGAATTAGACTTTATAAACTTTTTTATAAAGGCCACATGTATGCTTCACATGTATCCCTAAATATTTCGATTTACATCTATGGAACAAGATTTCATTCCTTTTTTTTATTAGACTTTAATTTCGACACCAAACAGGAAAATGAATGTGATATACAACTATTGGAACATGATTATTCTTACGATCTTTTATACTAGATCCTAAATGCAAAATTTATACTTTCACTAAATGCAGTATCTCAATCAACTGTATGAGCATTTCTAAAAGTTTATAATCTTGATATTAAAGCTTCAACCATAACCAACACAAACGAATTGAAACACTCACCGGGAATGGATTCCTGTATTCATCAGGGTTGTAAATACCTGAATTTCGTACGTATAATAAAAACTCCAACTCCATAAAAAATTTCCCTACCAAAAGCTTACTTCAAATTTTCTACTAAATAAACATCATATGGATGACCTCCAATTCTTCTTATTACTAAAGTTTTTCGTAATCCACCGATGCGCTGAAAAATTAAAGATTCTTTTAGCATTAGAATTTCCTAACAATTATCATCTCACTGTTAATGGATTTTGGTGGCCGGTGACCACGTTGTCGCTTCACTCTCTGTTCCTGGACGGAATCCGAGGAAACTTCCCATCCCGGACCCCCTCATGAACAACCATGAACCCACCGCTTACCTAGATGGCTATTCTGAGACACCAGCGTGCACGTAAAAGTGCCAACATCTTCTTCTGCTCTTTACAACTGCTGTACTCGAGCAAAATGGCTGAGTTCCCGTTTCGATACTGTCAATCTAAAAGAACAGCTTATCTGTCAGAAGTGTTACTTCGTGACACTTTGCACAAGCGCTATATTAATCCAGTAATCCTTCAAAGTGGATGCAGACCGCCTACGAATTAGGCAACACAAGTGACTTGTTTATAAAATAATTTTAAGACGTCTTGTTCTAGGGGACAATTGTTACATGCCAAAAATTGGCATTGCACACTTTTTAATTTGTGAGTGAATTCATGCCAATATTTTAAAAAATAGACTTGTGCATTTCCGTCACTTCGGACAGTTGCGTCGGCGCAGGAGAATACGCAGACGTGGAGTGAGGAAGAAGTGTGCGGTTTCCGATACAATAGTTAGCCAACGAGACGTCGAACAGTGAGATTTATCTGTGTCGTGCCTTTGTCTTTTCTCTTTCAGATAATGTAGGTTCCCTTTATCTCTGTTTCTTATCGTTCCTTACCTGGTTATTCCTATCATACCGCTACAAACAAAGAAGAGGGAAGACAGAAAATTTGATTTCAACGATGGCTAACCCAACCCAAGCCCAACAACGCCGAGATCCATGGAAATGAATATTGCTCCTGCCGCAAGAATAACCGCAAGGTCGTGAAGAGCTCCACATTATTTTGTGAGTACATTTTATCTTTTTCTTTAAGGCGCCTCTTGTATCCTGTAAACATTTTGGTATGTGATACAATTTGAGATGCAATTATGACGTAATAGTTTTATTGTGCAATATTATGTACATTTTAGTATGTATTGTCAACTGTCGTAGTGGCTCTGACACGCGTGCGTGGGACTTTAACGGTTATACCTTAGACTATAGCACAATTTTAAAATATTTGTTGTAATTGAATAAATTCATACGGTATATCCAAAGCGAATTAAATGGTGTAATAGCATTCACTTCTATTATGAAATTGTTTATTCTGAGGTTATTATTCAAAACAAAATGATCAGATACCATAGAGTTGTAACAAATAGAAACGACTTTAAAATTCGATACCATAGAATTTATATTTATTACACTCTTCCGAGTTGTAATGATGGACACTCATTCCCCATTACAGTATTCAATAAACAGTTATCTCCTTCGTCACGGTAGCACTACAAAAGTTGTTTGCAGCATTTCAATCGACACTGTTTCTTCTTGTCGGTGAAACGGCGTGGTACCCGACTTACACAGATTGTACAGTTTCAATTGTTCAATAATGAAGCCAACACGTTCCTGGGATATTCTAATATGGTTCGTGATGCGTTTTTTGAATGATTCATGTGTCATTTTGAATCAATCATTGATGGCAGTGATCAGACATCCCCTGCGTGTTTCATCAACAATTATGGCTTTTCCAAGCTCACAACCACCAAATTTTAATATCCATTGATTTACAGCAGATCTATCAACAGTATTGTCACCTTAAACAGTCTTTAAACGGCAATGGATCTGTTGGAGTCACATTTTCAATAATTAAAAATTCGATAACAGTGTGCTGTTTAACTCGAATTGACATAGCACTGTAACTTTTCCTACTCAAAACGAACTGCTGAACCCAACGCTTTCAAAATGGGCATGTATATAGAGGGGGATTATGACTTCCGAATGCCACCATGCTTGCTTCTGTAGGTTATGTTGTTCGTGTTCTACAAGCATGTGTGCATTACTTTCATCCTACCCTCGTATATTAAACAGAGCTTTATAGTTTGATTTGATTTTTAGTTATACCCAGACATTTCAGTACGTTATACATGCCGTTTTCAATGAAAAGAAATGTTGTAAATCCGAATTTTATTATTATTTCTTTACTACTACTATCTTCTAATAATATTTATATGTACAAGAACTCTATCAATTTATATGGACAGACTTCTAGCCTAACTAAAAAGTTATATATCATTATTTATAATAAATTTATTGTTTCATGTTCTAGTTGAACAATTGCGAAGAGACTACAATGTCGTCGTAGAACAATATCACATGACTAGAACAGAAGTTGCAGCCCTCAAAGAAAAGAACAAATCTTTAATTAGTGTACAAGATGAATTTAAGAACGAAAGACAAAACTACATCCCAGTGTCTGTTCATTCAGCTAGTGTAAATGAATGCAAAAAGTATAAAATTAATACATATTGACAGTACTAAGATATTCTTTATTTTAGGTGGTATGAAGAGCTAAAGCATCAATATGAACAAGAGAAAATAAAATTAAAGGAGAAAAACGAACAACTAAACTGCCAAATTAAAGAACTGAACAATATTAATGACAGTATAAAAGTTGAAAAGGATGAACTTGAAAATAAAATTAAATCAGGTGAAAAGCAGTTAAAGCAAGTTATGCAGCTTCATTTCTATTTTAAACCTAAACAACAAACCTTTTCTAGGAAATTTGAAGCAAAATGTCTAGATATACAGCATACATTGTATGAGGTGCAAACTTCTCGAGCAGCGTGTAGAAAGCACTTACATAAGGTTATGAACTTTGCCAGAGATTTAGTAGCAGAACAGGAAACCTTACTAGGTGCTTTACATCAAAGACAACAAGAGAATAAAGCTGTCAAACAAATTGGAAGTGATATTGCCATAAGAATGGATTCATTAAAGATACAGTTAAAAGTAGGTATTTATTCAGTCTTTCTTTTAATGTGTACTTAATTCTAATTATAATGGTACTTATGTATACATGCATAATATAGTTGTGGGAACACAAAAGAAGCTATTCTATGAATTTATAAAATGTGTCCTAGAATGTTTTGCTTTTTTTAAACTTAAATCAAAAAGTATTTGTAACTAAAAAATTATTTATTTGGTGCCAAAACGTTGCTAATGAATGCGGATTGTTATTTCTTAAAAATAATGTTATCAAAATGTCTTCCATCATGTGCCAAACATTCTCAAACTGGACCTTAAATTTGTAAAAACAATTGCTAATTTTTCCTCTGAAATAGCGTTTATTTCGGCCAAAATTCAAAATTTTAATACTCTCAAAGTGCATGGTGTTGTCTCATACACGTTGGACTTGAGGTAACTCCACAAAAAGAAGTGGAGACGAATCAGGTCAGGGCTCCTTGGGGGACCACTGTAGATCCCCCGCTTTGAAATGACTTTTCTCGGAAAAATTTCTCATAGTGTCGCCAAATATATTCATCATATCTTCTTCGAATCCTTGATGTCTTGATAGGAAAAAATCGTTTAACATACCAACATAACGGCCGCTGTTCACTATTACATTTTGATTCTGATCGTTCTCACAAAAGAAGGTGCCAATTATTCCATACACAAACATTGCACACCACACCGTGACTTTGGACAATGTAACGGTTGTTGATGCTTCTTGTTGGGGTTTGCCTCGTCTCAATAATAGCAATTTTGTTTATTTACAGCCCCTTTAAATGAAAATGGGCTTCGTAGCTAAACAAGACTTTATTAATCAAGTCATTAGCAAAGAAATCACCAATTATTGGTGCAAAATTACATCGAATTTTGTAGTTCTTCGACTTTACAGCGTGCACTATTTGAATTTTGTAGGGTAGCAGCTGAAGTTATTTTGACAACATTCGATGCACAGATTATTTGAAGAGACCCAGCGTTTATGCCTGTTTCCTTATGGACATATGTGGATCTCACCTGGTTGTAACTTGCACAGCAGCAACGTTTGCAGGTGTGTTTACAGACCTACGATGGCCTGATTGCTTCTTGCTTATGCAAGAACCTGTTGTTCTGAAATTGCGTAGCCATGATTGTACTAAACTGCAGCTCGATGTATTGTCCACTCAGTAAATATTCAAAGGATTGCAAAAAGGTGGCATGTCGTAATGTAAGATTTTTGGTTTTCAGGCAGAGCTCAATAAAGAGCGCATGATGTTTGTTCATCCACCTTTCCATTCTTACTAACATGACGCAACTATACAGTTATTAAACCAGTGCTCTTGAAAAACAGCAAAACATTCTAGGATATATCTTAAAAGATTTGGCAGTGACGTGTATACAAGGTGGTCCGATGAAAACAGAACGATTACGTGAATACCAACATTATAGAGAAATGTTTGATTCGTCAGTCTTTGATTTAAATAGTGAGACATTTTTAGTGGCATTTTGACTGCTTTACTATCGAATACATTTTCATTTCTATCCCATGTTTATTTAATTTAATAAAACAATTGTTTCTCGTCTAACTACTCCGTTAATTTTTCTATTACATACTTGATCATTTTTTTCCATTTCAGTACAGGCAGGTTAAAAGTCCTTAAAATGCTATCTTAACAATATTAAGTATTACATGAAGAACGCTGTCATTGCATGCATATATCTAGTTGTTACACAATAATGCAACTTATTTAATTAATTCAGTATTCGATACCTTCCGGTGTAACATGTAAAAATTCCGAACTGAATTATTCATCAACATTACTGCTACAAGGCCGTTATTTTAGCATTTATTTATTTAACATTTTACCTAATATGACTTCCAATACTTTTGTATATTTAGTAAACCAATAAAATTAAAGCATTTTATTAATATAGCTGATAACACCACTACAAATCTTGCACGTGCTCCCTACTGGTAAGTGGAATATCTATGATCCTCATGTTGTTGGTCGACTTGTGTGACATGCTCACTTTTTGTCCTCTCCTCGAGCCGAAAGGTCACTGTTCTGCGATAAAAGCAGATGATATGTTACAGGAAATTAAGTTTTCCTGGTGAAAGCGCCGAAACAAGTAAAATTTAATCTTACAGTTATGAAGTAATTAATCTTTACAACGGTTTGTTTTATAGGTAATTGATTACGATTTCTTGTAATAAAGTATATTGCAGTGCAACTTCCGTAATTTGCAATCCTACTTCCGTAATTTCCAATGCAACTTCAATAATCAGCAAAGGTTCTAATGTAATATTAAGATTATTCTACTTAGTTGATGTGTAAATAAATTATCTACATGGAAATCCAGTTCGTACAAAATTGGTAAGCAGATTTGTTGGATAGTACCGACACGTGACAGGATGCTGACATCGAAACAAGTACTAACAGGTTGTAAGGTCATTCACGCCGGTGGGTAAGCCCATTTGATTTCCTGAAATTTTGCTGCATGTGCCGTATTTTATTTCATATACACATATATGACTCGACGTAATATTTAATTGTTCATTTGTGAATTACTTTATGCTTTGATATACAAATACCTTTCCGTACAATTAATTTAGCAACCTATTTATTAATAGAAAGAATCTTAACTTTTAACGGTTCAATATTTAAATATATAGAATGATTTTATTTTATTAACCACATGTTCAAATTTAGAAGTCATTCCTTTTCAAACTATGTATAAAAAGATATTAAGTTACATCAATCATAGTAACATGTTGTTGCTGAATTTGTTTAATAAACAAATGTAATTCTTATCTTGTTTACCGAAACCTTATTTCAACACGTTGTTTGCGTGCTTTCATTCTAACAAATGAAATTTTGATTAGAGATTAATTAACAAATACATTATTGCATGTATAAAATATTTGAATTTCTTGTGAAGTTACCGTAGCGCTATTCGAACTATTAAATATAAATGAATATTGTTAAATAAAATACACATTTCAATTAAAATTCAGTAGACATAAGAACCTAATTTTACATCCCCAGAGTAACATAATAATTATATTCATAAGCATTTATCTTTGTTGAGTTGCATTATCGTGTACATAATTGTTTAAAATAAGAATATAGAAACCTTTTTTTTCTTCAGTTCATTTTTTTATGAAAATTTAATTTCCCCGAAGATTTTATGACTGTTAAAGGAATTAATATAATGATTCAGTGATAAGTATTTGAAACAAAATTAAGGACTTCGTATAGTCACAGGATTATTGAATAAATTACATGTTTGCTAGTAGTAGTTATGTTCAGAGCCATCCTAGAGCTTCGTAAGAGCAGAAAGAAAAGTCAGTAACATATTTGTGACAATCAGTCTTGTATTTGAAGTGGTTTGTGATAATATAGGTTTCCAAATTGTTCCTTTAAGCACATCCATTTAGTCAATTGCTTTATAAAAATTTAGGTGGCGTCCATTATCCTATTTTTTTTTTTACTTTAATTAAACCCACTTACCCAATCTCATGCGACCATGGGTTAAAAGCTCAGCTAGCTACAAGTCATAAGAGTTTTCTTTTTTCTAAAAGCCGCTTGTCATCCAACCTTTCCCTGGACTTATTACTATTACAAGAATTCTCGATAGGTGTAGAAAATCAACCACGATTCTTTTGATAACTTACTACCGCCCATGGTCTGGGGCGTGATCGAAGGTTGATTAGAAAATTTTACATTACACCGGTTTGTATCACATATTGCATGATTGTATAGTACTATTAATTATTTTAATAGAATAATTCATTATGTACCTACATCGCACCTCCCCGGCAAAATATAAAAAAATTTGTTACTTCTAAGAATTTTTTTCTAAAAACAGTTTTACTCTATCTTTATGCACTTTGGTTAATTTACAGTCTATATTTAATTCTACATTAGAGTTTTTATCACTTGTCACTATGTATGATCCTTTAAAAATAGCTTCCAGTTTATTAGGCGCTATGTTACGCACTAACACCTTATCCCCTAACTTAAATTTAAATGGTTGTAGTTTTGCATTATAATTTTGAGTTCATTTTTATTTTAGGCGCCATTAAATTATTTTTCGCGTCATTGCAAGCTGATTGTAAACTAAATTTAAATTCTTTGAGGTAGTCGTCAAAATTATATATCGGATCAACTTGACTCATAATATTTGATGGTATATTGCAAGTTTTGCCAAATACTAACTCAAATGGAATATAGCGTGTTTCGGTGTGTATCGTGTTGTTGTAGGCAAAACACCAATAAGGTAACCACATTCCCCATGAATTTGCCGTTTGCATTATTAGATACGCACAAAGATGTGTGTGTATTTTCGAGAGCACCAAGGGTTTGATAATGATGTGCTGTCGAATTTAAATGACTATTTAATAATTTACATGTATCCCTAAAAACGTTTGCTAGCAATTCTGTCCCTTGATCAGTGGCTATTTGTGATGGTATTCCAAATCTGAGGATAAAATTATCTACAAATGCTCTAGCTACTGTAGCCGCTTCTTTATTTGGAATAGCAAGGCTTCCACAAATTTACTTAATTTGCTCTGCAGCGTGAGAATATACTGATTGCTTTCGTTGTCTTGGTTAATAGGCCCTACCAAGTTAAGAAAAACTTTCTGTAATGCTGATGAAGCAATGGTGGTTATTGCCATTGGATATTTTTGCGTTCGCATGCTTGTACCTCTGGCAATTCTCGCAACGATTAACAAAATTTTTCGCATACCAGGCCAGAAATAATACTTTTTGATATTATTATATAGACGATTTATCCCTGTGTGACCCCCTGTGGGCAAAATATGAAACTCGTTAATTATAATTTGTTGTTGTTCTCTATGATTAATATATTTAGTGTCTTTATTTACATTTATTGTAATTCCCATTTCCTTAAGGACATTTGGTTTTTGCAAAACTTTTTAAAATAGATGCGCATTCACAATTTTTTACATATATACTAAGTTGCTACTACTATCATATATTATGTTTTCTAAGTTATGAATGTGGTTTCCAGACATGTCATGAAGTTCTCTGTCTTTGAAAATTTTTATTTCAACAGCCTGTGAAGGTGGTTTCAATAATTCTATGATTCCAGGGTGATCAAGCCTGTCACCTGTAGTAGTGTTATCAGAAACACCCTTTGCCTCTTTTTCTAATTGCCTTTTTATTTGATTTCGTGTAGTGACAAGATTTGCCGATTGACCGATGCTTATCAGTTCTTTCTGTATTGATTTGTATGCTGGATAAAGCATCCGCCACAACATTATCTTTCCCTTTAATGTAATTTATTGTAAAATCATACTCTTCCAAAATCAATAGGAATTTAGTTAATCTATTGGAAGGATTTGTCTTACTAAAAAGATAAACTAAAAGTTTGTAGTTTGTTACGTGTCAATTGGCACTTAAACATTGTTTTAGGTTAAGTTGATGTGCGGAGGTTTGGCGCCATAAATTTCAAAAGACGCGGTGCGCGGAATTTTAAAAGACTAGGCGCGTATTTCCGCTACGTCATAGTGCGTTTGCGCAGATCGCGCGACGCGAGAGGGTTGGACGAATAACTTCGCGCCGACGTGTAAAAGACGAAAAAGTGGGGAGAAGTTTCTTGTGTTCTCTATAACATGGCTGTTTTGCCAGTACCTTCGAGTGAAGTGGACGTTTTCCGGTAACGTATCGTTATCTTATCTATGTAGATTTCCTTGTTGCTTGTCTTTTGTTTGTCGCTCCCTTACCATTTTCCCGTTATTCCCTGCATAGGTAGGTAATCTGTAGCTTAGGCGAACCGTACTGCACGACCCCGGGATGAACGATCTCAGGACTGCCGTAGCTGGCCGGAGCGCTTGAAGGAGCGTTGGCAGGAGTCACCATCTTTAATTACCGCAAAAGGGCTTTGAGTAGCCTCATGGACTTTAATGGAGGCCTACCTTAGCGCAACTCTGTCGAACGCCAGATATCTTATGTGAGTATTCTATCTGCTAATTGTTCGCTTTTATCATTTATTGTTTTAAATATGTAAATTTCCGAAGTATTGCGCAATATAAATTGTGCATTGGTGACATCATTGGAAGATGAGCGCGCCCCAAATCTGTATAAGGTTAGCGTCACCATCCGCCCGTGACGTTGCTTATTTTGCACTTGCGCGATGTAGTTATGAACTTTTTAACTGTATTTATCGACGTTCTTTAACGGTAATTATCGACTTTTTAATTGTAAGATTTATCGTTTTTAAACCGTAAGAAGTTTCCGTGTTTATAATAAATTTTGTGACATATAAGTATGTACGAAATTTTTTAACCGACCAGCAAATGGCTAACAATTCATTTTTGGTTGTCGAGTAATTGTTTTCTCTTTGCTTAATGCTCGACTCACATAAGCGATAGGTTTGTCATTGCCGTTACATAACACTGAACCTAAAGAGATACCTTTCGCATCAGTCTTTAAAATAAATTAATTTGTTTCTGAAAAATCGGCAAAATTCTTTTGCTTTATTGCATATTTTAATTTGTCTGTTGCATCTTGGACTAACTGTGTCGATAATTTGTGAGTTTCTTTTCAGCACTCATATCACGTAACTCTTTAGCCATATTAGCAATCGTAGTTTTATTTTCTTGCACCTTCCCTTGTCGTTCTTTAACTAATTTAGCTTCTTGTTCAGATTTGGCCTGGTTTTCTTCTTCTTCTCTTTTCTCTGCCTTTTTTTGTTCTAAATAGTTGTTGTACACTTTGTAAGATACCCTACTCATGTTCATCAATTCTTTTTAATCAACATAAGTTGAGGTTTATTATCATAGAATAATCTCAAATTGTCTTTGATATGCAAAAGGAATGTCAGTGTTGAAACGTCCATTGCAGTTTTGTCTTTTGTTAGTATTCTTTTTGACAGAGAAAAACTTCTTTCAACCTCTGCATTTCCATGTGCTATTGTTTAAAAAGCTTTTACTACTTTCCACAGTTCCTCGTATGTTTTTGTCCCATTTGAATCAACATGTTCTTGTAGTGTAGTCCACATTGTATCAATTCTTGTTCTATCAAAATTTACTTCTTTATTTATGTCTGCTTTTAAATTTTTGTATTGCAAAATAACTGTATCATACTCTACATCAAAAGGCAACATTTTCAGGCATTCAGAAAAATATTTCTCCTTTTCCAGACTAACTTTTTTGGACAAAGGGTGTTTAATATTCAAAAAAGATAAATACTTGAAAGTTGTTTTAATATTGGAATTTTTTCATAGATATGTTTAATTAAAGCAATATAATAATTATTTACTTTGTTTAAAACTTCTAATTTTTCGTATTCGGATATTTCTTTACTATTCAGTAAACTTAAACAGTCTTGACCAGGATTTATCTTGTCCAAAATCAAAATGTTTTTATTTTCAAACATTTCCTTGAGATTCATATTTTTATAATTAGCAAGCACATCATTTCTACATACCACTGGACAATAAATCAAAAATAAGGGATTGACGTTTTTCATACAGAACAAGAAACAAAAGTTCATCTTTTTGAAAAAATAATGTAAACTTTGTAAATATTTTGGCCACACTATTCATGAATAATATCTGTGTTTTTGATGTGATGTTAGATATAAAGCCTTTTACTATTTTATAATGTTTATTGTTGTTCAAGTCATTTGGACCATTTTTTGGTATGTATACTAGACAGTAATTTAAAATATGGTGCCATTGCTCAAGAACTCTTTCAATTGCAGGCTGTAAGTAAGCCATCTAGATGGTACATGTTTAATAAATCGATGTTTAGGAACACACAGTGATTTTTGAATAATTTCGTAATCTTTCACTCTCGTAGGCCAACCATATATAGTTTATACTATGCAACTACGTTACGGTTATTTAATTTTCAATTAAATTATTTGTCATTCTTCTAAAGGGATCGTTTTTTTCTTTTTCTGTCGAAAATGATATTTTATTTTTTGTGGAATAAAAAATTATGTTGTATTTCTGGTGAGAGTGGAAAAACAGTTGAAAAAAGCGATTTTAGCGAGCAAAATTTATAATTAGCGAGTTTTATCGAGTTTACAATGTTTTAGTATACTAGTCGCTAAAAAAGCGACTATTTGTGGGGCCTGTAGTTGTAAGAGAATCTTTTAATTTCGTTAGTATGATAGCCCCTAGATTACCTCAAAATCTGTGAAGCGGATTGGTTACCGGTGTCTTAGTCTTTTGCACCACTTATTGCATTTTTAAGTAGGAAATAGTTTCTTGATTTAATAATAGTTTTAAGATCGTCGTTTCTTAACCCATTTGAAAATGAGTTAATGGCAATTGCTTCATTAGTTGATCTTAATATTTCGAGAGCGCATGCGTTACCATTTGACTGTGCTATTGTTAAATTAACCATTAATTCGTCTACCGACTTTCCGAATTCTTCTATATTCATGGCCTTTTGTTTTACATTATGAAATGCCACCAATAACTATTAAATTAGCTCTCATGTCATTCACAAACGCTGCATTGGAATCATAAAGATCTGTTTAAACGCAAGTTTGCACTTTGTGAAATTTTTGTTTTTAAAACAATATTAGTGAGAAGCTTCTTACCATGGTCGTGTAAAAGGCTATCATATATTTCAATGGCATCTATTAATTGTTTAGTATTGTCCGGCGTTGCATTCTTAATTCAAATTTTTAAGCCATAATTTCTATTTCAAGTTTATTACTTAATTCTATTTCGCGAATACTTCTAAGCTAATCCTCCAGTATAGTTCTAGTAGAATATAAAATTTTAGCAATTTTTGCTACCCATTCTTTTGCTTGTTTTATTATTTCGTCTCCAGTAGAACTTCTAGTATACCTAACTTAGGTCTAAAAATATTTCTCTAACTTATCTAAACTTTCTAACTTATGATTAATTATTTTTAAATCAGCTCTTCTCTCTAAAGTCTTTGTTTATATTCAAAAGAAATAGTTTAACTTACACGTAAAAATTTTTAAACTCGCCTAATTAGCTCATTTATCTATAATAAAATTTTATTATAAAAACCTTATTTTGCTCCTTCGTTCTTCTTTGGTTTCCATGAACTCCTAACGCTGCTTTGGAATTTATTTTTCTATCCTGCAACAGTGATGTCATCATTTGAAGTTTTTATCACTCCCGTACCCAAGTTACACAGAGTTTTCTTGATTGCGTACAAGTTTGCATTTGATTTTCTTTTCGATCATTGAGTTCGCCATGCGAATTAACATTATTATTAAGAATATCACTATGAGACAAAATGCAACAACGCCCAGCATTTCCGGTATTGATATTTGTGATTGATTGGGTTCGTTTGTTTGTCCGCCACTATTACTGGCTTAAGCAATAATGACCTCTTTGTTTGTGAAGTTCCCTAATTTTTATAGATAAATTTGTTGATGTCATTTCAATATTGACCATTATAAATTTTAGATATTGAATGGCAGGATCGCCATGTAGTACACCTATAGGTTTACTATCGAATACATTTTCATTTCTATCTTATGTATCTATATTATTTCATGCTGTGTATTATCAATTTGCTTTAAGAAAGTAATATTATACTACAAAGTTGTAAATTACACAAGGTTATACATTTGTTTGCTTTTGTTTATTAACCTATTTTAAAATTATAAAATACTAGTTAGCAACTATAAATTATTTTTAGGAGGTCCAAAAGGATGCCTGGCAAGAATTGTTTACAGTAGAACAGCGTCTACAACATAAAGATTCTGTAATTATATCTATGAAACGTGATCATGAAGAAGAAATTGAAAAACTAAAATGTATAATAAAGCAAAGAGAGGAAGGCAATTTATTATTAAAAGGAAGTAATTCTTCCATACCACTGCCTCCGTATTTATTAATAAAAGATAGAAATGTAATAAAATAGTATTAATTAAAAAAAATTTGTAAGAATTATAAAGATATCACATAAGGAAAATATATTTTAAGTGTTTGTTGTAGCAAAGATTTTAAATAAACTGTTTATATATAGTTAAGTATTTATTTTACAAAATCTTATAATAACTAGGTATATTGAGCAGAGATTTAGAAAAGTTCTCGACTGTCAAACATATCCAGGAGCAGGTGTATAGTAAATAAAAGTTGTACATAATAGATATTGTTTTCGAGAAAGAACAATATTTTAAGCTTTTTGGAGCATATAATTCGTTTTTAAAGATTGTTGTTAATATTTTTAAGTGCATATGAAAATCACAGTGCGGTTTGCCCCTTTAGCAGTATTCCAGCCATAAGTACCATAAAACGGGGTGAATAAAATTAATTCCCAACTTTGGAGTGATGTAGCGCTGCAACCAACACAAAGAATTAAATGACTAATACGTTAAAACATGCGTCTTTGTCTTTAGAATTGATTCGTTGTAACAGAATTTTGAAACTGTTTTCGTAGTACCATGTATATATTTTTTGTTGTCTGACCATATCCCCCCAATTGGTGTCGATCGAATCACTTGTGTTTGTTTCAAAATGCTATTCATCTGCATCTGGGTAAAAAGGACCAGAAACTGCCTTTTTAAGAAAAAAGTAAAATATTAGAACAAAACAAAAACTAATTATTTTCAATATTTATTATTTATATTTTACGAAAATCAATATCAAACTTCAACTTCCTTCTACGGTTTATTTAAGGGTCTTTTACTTTGCCTACTACTTGTTCATAATCGAAGAAACTCTCATCTTTAACTTCTGGATATTTGTATATAAATCCAAAACAATTTTTTGTACTTTTTCGTCTTAGAAATGTCCCTACAAATGTCTTTTTTTCTTTGCTTATTACTTTAAAGATGTAATACGCTTGTTTGCTGGTGCTTGCTTTTTTTGTCTCTAAAGCAAAGGACGCGAGCAACCAATCTCCCACTTTAATATATTTTCTTCAACATCTACATGATCAAATTTTTTCCAAACTTAACAACAACGGTACTGGTACCACTTTGATTTTCCTTATCTGATAGATAGTTACCTTCATCATTTTCTTTTGACAATTCGTCAGATCTATTCAATTCCACTTCTAGTTCTGCCTCATTAGAAGTATCTTCACTTTCTGGTTCTTCCAATCTTTTACGCTGCTTCTTGGTACTAGCTGCGTCTTTTTTTTGTTGCTTTCTTCATCTTCACCAAATCTCATTGTTTTCAAACTCTTAATAAATGATGTTTCCACTATTTAATCTACTTTATTTTTGGTTTCAGTATAGCTATTTATCACTGGAACGACTATATTTTGGCAAAACCTTTCAGCAATTTTAAGTTTATGTCTAAACATAAAACTTTTAGCAAAATCATACCCTGAAAAATTGTCTTTAAACCTAAGTGCCTGTTTTGCCGTACTGTCTAGATAACATTTTACTATGTCTTAAATCATATAAATCCATGGGATATCATCCCCATTCAGCACATACCTGCAATTTTTCAACTATTTTGTTCTCTTCTGTTGAAAGAACTGTTTTTCCGCCTTGCTTTTTAATTCCAAAATGTCTTTGCAAAACTGAGTACGGCACTGCATAAATCCTAGATACTTCGAACCTGTCTTAGTGCTGTGAACGCTTTTTCAAACACTTCCTCGTCATATTTTTTGTATTTATGACCGTGCGAATCCGCTTTATATATGGGTGGCATGGTTACTCTATTCACCCTGTAATTTTGAAACGCAGTGGCCTGAAACAATCTATTTATGATTTCTCTGTAAATATTAATGTAATTTAAAATCTAACAGGGTATTTTAACCAAGTAATAATCACTTTCAAAAAATGTAGGTTCACTATAAAATTAACGACAAAAACAAAAATACTGGATGCCAAGATTCTCTGCAGTGGATTTTTAGGTGTTTACTTCTCTTCACTTCTAAGCTAACTGAGGCGGTTATACTAAGCGTGCAAGGTCAAATCAACACTTGCAGATGGTGGAATATTACTGGATAACTTTGCAGTGCCATTGGATGTTATCTGATATTTGTTGTGTTGAAATAGAAGCACAGGAATGCATTGAGTGAACATTTGACCCCATTCGCCTTGACGATCCTATTCACACCATTTTACGGTATCTCCTATCAGCAGGGTAAGTAGTTATAATAGCAAGAATAAGATGTTGGAGGTGTAGGAAAAACAAAAACCAATGGCTTGTCAATAACGATAGAGGATATATTTTATTGAACCAAGTTTAATATTTTTAAACCCAAATCTTATAGCATAAACTGTTATATTTTTGTAGCTTTTGTATTATGTTTATTTAAATGAAATTAAGGTCGTAGCAAACCAAATTTCATCTGCCACATGTTTTACGTTAAAAGTTTTGAAGATTATAGCTTTTTTAATTAAAATAGTCACAGGTGATCGGATAGTAATAATTATATTTTAAATATAGGAATTTTTCATAATGGATTAAGCCTCAACATGTAAAGATAAAAATTTATTGCCTAATAATTTCAAGATATCTGTAAAGGAATGGTAAATGACAAAGAAATCTAAAAAAGGATGCAAAGTGTGAGTTTTTAAAGTTCAATCTTTGAATGGAGTTATGAGAAATGAAACTAATAGATTTAATGAAATTATCCATATGGTGAAAACAAAAGGCATACCATATTTGGGGTAAAGTAGACTCTAGAAATTGCCACAAGCCATCACAATCGAACAAGTCTTATAACGTTTGGGCATTACGAGAAGTAAAAATCATGAAAAAGAGAGAAACTAATATAAAGCGGACAACTTATTAATGAAGCATTCTGTAATTTTGATTTCAGTATATTAGTGTTTAATGAGATATTGCAATAAATAGGAGTTGTATTAAAAATCATAAATTTGGATATCAAAAACGCATTTCTCCACAATACATTTGAAATGAAACTGCAATTCATTAATTATTTTAAAAGCCACCAAAAAGATAACAAATTTCAATACCTTACTCATAATCTATTAAGAAGGCTTTTGTGCATTAAAAATATTCCATTTAATAATACATCTACAAAACATAAACTGAGATATGGAAGGCAACAGCAAACCACCTCATTACCCCCCAAGTACACAACATACTTAAATTGTAATAAACATGATGGCATTCTCTGGGGTAAAAGATTCAGGAGTTAAAATAGTCCCCTATTCTGATCTCCAGGATTGAACTACACTGGAGGATGCGATCTGAAAGTTCAGAATAAGTCTGGAACATTTTGCAAGTCGGAGCGTGGAATGTTAGAAGTATGAAGCAAGTACGTAAGCTAGAGAACTTGAAAATTGAAATTGATAGGTTGGCACTAGACATAATAAGCATCAGCGAAGTTCGGTGGCCAGAGGCGGGGGATTTTTGGAGTGGAGACTTTAGGGTAATTCATACAGAAGCAGAAGAAGGAAATTCGGGTGTGGGGATAGACTGTAGAAAATTACGTGCAAAAGAACGAAAGAATACTCGTGGTTCGATTAGAATCTAAACTGGTAAATACGGTAATAATACAAGTATACATGCCCACCTCTAGCTATAGTGACGAAGAGGTAGAAGCGATCTACAAAGATATCGAAGACATACTAAAATACGTAAAAGGACATGAAAATTTAATAATTACGGGGGATTTTAAGCAGTAGTAGGTGTGAGTAGGGAAGGAGCGGCAGTAGGTTCATTTGGTTTCGGCACAAGAAATGAAGGGGAAATAGGCTAGTAGCATTTTTCGACAAGAACAATTTATTCATCACTAGCACATTATTACAACAATATGCCACAAGACTATACATGTGGAAGATGCCAGGAGATATAGGAAGATAGCAATCGATTACATTCTTGTTAGACAACGGTTTAGGACTCAAATAAAAGACTGTAAAAGCTACTCGGTAGCAGATATAGACACTGACCACAATTTCGTCATTAAGAAGGCGGCCGCTCTTAAATTTAAAAATTTGAAAAAAGAAACGGAAAAAGGAATTTTGACTTTGAGAAACTAAAAAAATTAAGATATCCACAAAAGATTTGAAAAAAGTCAAATGAATTGCTAAAAGATATCGGCTAATTTGTTATTCTAAGGACATAGAAACAGGATGGAATAACAATAAATCCCGCTTAGACTTGGTGGCCAGAGATATTCTGGGATATACACAAAACGAAAATAAGAAACCGTGGATAACAAAAGATATCCCGAATTTAATAGAAAAAAGATGAAAATACAAAAATAGATCAGACAAAACAGGAAAACAGAGATACAAAGCCATAAAATGGGGAATTATTCGCAAATGCAAGAAAACTAAAAAACAATGGATTGATAAAAAGTACAAAAAGGTACAAACTAAGATAGAAATAGGAAAGACAAACAAATCATACAAACTAATTAGAATGAATTTTAGCGATATAAAACTAGATAGCAAAATATAAAGAACGTGGGAGATGAGATTGAATTAGCATTAAAGGGTCTGAAAAATGGTAAGGCACCGGGTACAGAGCAGGTACAAGCAGAAACTCTAAAAGCCTCTGGACAAGCAGTAACAGAACGTCTCTCCCAAATTGTAAGCTATATGTATGAGACAGACGAGATACCCAAAGATTTCAAATATAACATCATAGTAACTATATAAAAAATGAGAGGTGCCAATAGTGTGAAAATTTTCGAACAAGTTTTACAGCACACGTGTAAAAAATATTAAAGTAGACCCAAAATGGAAAAACTAATGATGAAAAAATAACTGTTTTATACATGATTATTATAATCAACTACTGGTATTAGTTGTGCAATATTCTGGAATAATGTTAATTGTCCCGAAAGGATTTACTGGAAAAGTATTAATTCGGCAAATGTTCAAGTACTAGGGGAACTTGGCAGTCATAGGTTGCTTATTCCCCTTCACAAACCCCTAAATGTGATTTTTCCAATGCTCCACCCAAAGGTACTACATTGGCCAGGAAGCGAGTTTTTTTTTTACCTGGAAAATTTTGAATTTTGCCGAATCCTTGCTATTCCAAGCAAGGTATGGATCTATAATGTGCGTGACAACACTCACACACCAAACCTCCATTTTACCTCTCATTCGAACAATGGCATATTTTTATGAAAAATGCTCGGCTAACATCTTTCAAGTGGATCGTGTCGGGATTCGAACGCACTTGGGCGTAGTCATACGCATACCAACTACGTTATGGAGCTGCCCCCTTAACATACCTTACATGTGATTTTTCCAATGCTCCATCCGATGGTACTACATTGGCCAGGAAGCGAGTTTTTTTTACCTGGAAAATTTGGTATTTTTCCGAACCCTTGCTGTTCCAAGCAAGGTAGGGATCTTTAACGTGCGTGACAACACTCACACACAGGACCTCCATTTTACCTCTCATCCGAAAGAGGGTGTATTTTTGTGAAAAAGCTCGCCTAACATTTTTCATGCGGACCGTGTCGGGATTCGAACGCCTTTTGGCATAGTCACACGCATACCAACTCCGTTATGGAGCTGCCCCCTTCACATACCTTGCATGTGATTTTCCAATGGTCCACCCGAAGGTGCTACATTGGCCAGGAAGCGAGTTTTTTTAACCTGGAAGATTTGGAATTTTGCCGAACCCTTGCTGTTCCAAGCAAGGTATGGATCTTTAACGTGCGTGGCAACACTCACACACGGGACCTCCATTTTACCTCTCATCCGAACGAGGGTGTATTTTTGTGAAAAATGCCAGCCTAACATTTTTCAAGCAGACCGTGTCGGGATCCGAACCCGGGACCTTGGATGTAGTAGTCACACACATGCCACGGAGCCGCCCTCCCTTCACATACCTTACATGTGATTTTCCAATGCTCCACCCGAAGGTACTACATTGGCCAGGAAGCGAGTTTTTTTTTACCTGAAAAATTGTGAATTTTGCCGAACCCTTGCTGTTCCAAGCAGGGTAAGAATCTTTAACGTGCGTGACAACACTCACACACGGGACTTCCATTTAACCTCTCATCCGAACGAGGGCGTAATTTTTATGAAAAATGCTCACCTGCCATTTTTCAAGCAGTCGGCCGTGTCGGGATTTGAACCCGGGACCTTGGGATCCGTAGTCTTACGCTTACTACATTGATCCACGGCGACGCCTCCCTTCACATACCTTACATGTGATTTTCCAATGCTCCACCCGAAGGTACTACATTGGCCAGGAAGCGAGTTTTTTTACCTGGAAAATTTGGAATTTTGCCGAACCCTTGCTGTTCCAAGCAAGGTAGGGATCTTTAACGTGCATGACAACACTCACACACGGGACCTCCATTTTACCTCTCATCCGAACGAGGGTGTATTTTTGTGAAAAATGCTCGCCTAACATTTTTCAAGCGGACCGTGTCAGGATTCGAACCCGGGACCTTGGACGTAGTAGTCACACACATACCACTACGCCACGGGCCGCCTCCCTTCACATACCACTGAATATCCGGGAAATAGGGTATATAATTGTAAAACAATAGAAGGAGACTGAACTGCATCTAACAAGATAGAACAGCAGCTATGTACAAAGACAACAAACTAGAAAGAAGAAGAAAATTGTTGAAACCATATGTCTGGAGCACAGTACAGTATGTCTATGAAATAGGGGCAGTAGGAGAAACAGACAGAAAAATGGTAGAAGCCTTTTGGAATGTTGTGATTCAGATGTATGAGGATGATAGCATGGAAAGACAAAGTTAACCACAAAGAGGTTACAGAAATAGTAGTGGAATAACGATATCTGTGGAAAAAGAAATAAGAGAAATAGAAGGGCAGGATACGTTCTAGGGCATTTTTGGGGAATAGTGCAGGATATATTACAAGCAGAGATAGGAAAAAGGAGGTAAAGGTAGACTTAGATCAGACTATTGCACATAGATAGTGAAAGATGCAGACTGTGGAAATTTCAAGGAAATGTGTAAGTTAGCACAGAATAGGAAACAATCAGGGAACGCGTCTAACCAGTTCCAGGACTGAAGACCTAATGATGATGATATAAATACAAAATATAACAAACATGAAAGCAAGATATAACATTATTGTATTTTCCACTATGCATTATACGGACGCTATCAGACAAGAGATAATTTATGCACACAACTCGACAAAAGGAGCTGTTGACACATTATAGATATCCCAAAATATATGTTGAAATAAGAAAACCCGACGGAGGCTTCTTTGCGTATACTACAATATGTTGTATATAATTATTCATTAAAACTTATGTTGTATAGCATCATAGTGTAACCATATAAGGGTCTAAACCACTATCCAGATTGCAGTTTGTGTTCAAACTACACAAACAATTGATTGAACCATAGTAGCGAGAAAACTTCAAAATCTGTCAAATCTCGCCCAAACATCGAAAGAGCACATGTCTGAAATTTTTAGAAATGACCCAATTTGCTACTACAGATCAACCAACAAAAACGAAAAAGGAATTATTGCAGTTTATGTCACCTAGTAAAAAAACGAATGACTATTACCTACTGTTACAAGTTCAAATACGCTTTATGTGGTGAGCATCAATCAAAAGAAATAGGTATAAACTGTGTGCAAAAAAACTGCTAATTCATTTTTGCAAACTAGTATGGTAATGGTAAAGATAAAGTACATAGCAAAATGATAGAACTTATTATTTGTTTGAACTATTATTTTAACATATTTTAGGTAAAATTTAACTACAGTTAGTTGTAATGCAAATGAACTAACTTTAACCACCATACGTTAAATTATGAATTTTTATTAATTTAATAAATAATTTAAAAAAATAAGCTTGCACACTTAGAGCAAGCGCAGGCCCCGGAGGGATTCGAACCCTCGATCTCCTGTTTACTAGACAGGCGCTTTAACCAACTAAGCCACGGCGCCGCTGCAAATTTTATTTCTTTCCTCATACTAAAAGATTGTGATTATCAAGTATTTGTTGTAAACTATTAATAATAATCCATTTTATCTAATCCACATAAATTACTTATCTATAAAAGTTAAATATACTAGATAATTTTAAAGGTACATAGTTTCTATATCGTTTTAAAAATTAACGTACCTAGTATTATTTTGTGTCTTGAAAAGTAAACAACGTAAATCTGTGGAATTCGTTGCGGTCAAACATTCATTTAAACAGTTATTTGTTCCAACAAAAGTTTTTGTTGTTTATTTTTTTGATATAATCATAGTAGTGCTCTAACATTGTTACCCATTATTTACTTGATCTGTTGCACTATTCATTGTGCTTACTTTACTACAAATTGCTAATCAAATAGTAGACGAATTCAAACAATAATCAAACTCAACGAACGCTTTTTACAAAATTGTAGAAAAAATTCTAGAAATATGAAATAAAAAAATGTAGTATCGATTCATAATCCTAGTAAAAGTTCTACATACGAAATAAAAAAGAAGTTAGCAGAGCGTGGTTTCGATCCACGGACCTCTGGGTTATGGGCCCAGCACGCTTCCACTGCGCCACTCTGCTATATTATAATGTACCTAATTTACTATATCTTAATGATTTGCGAACTAATATAATTTTACAATTTAAATAATTATAATAAAATTTTATACACATTCCAATACTTCAAATTAATAAATAAATTCAACAAATTGAAGAGTATTATATTCTTCAAGTTATTCTATTTATTATATATACATTACCACTGTGTGTGATGAAAAACCAAAACCTAATTTTATTTGCTTCTTTATTTTAGCTTATTTCGGGCCATGTGACCTTTACAGTTTAAACAATATACATCAGCTGATCAACTTATTTATGTAGTTGTTTTTGCATTTCATCTGTATAGTCCCACAAAACACCTGTTTTGTGTACAGTCAGTCCTTATACCCATAGAAAACTAATACCTCATACCCCACAAATTTTATACTTTACAGGAGATGCATAATACATCTCAATTTTTACACACTAGTTTGAAATAAAATGTTGAAATAGCTTTGGCACCAACATCAATTTAGTTTTTACGAATTATCTCAATGTTATGTGTTTTGCTTAAATGTGGTATATATTATGGTGAGATAGGTTGTATGTATTTCCTCTATAATTTGACAATTGTGGGTTACAACATATTTGATTAGATTTAAAAATAATATTACTTAATACAAAACTTACAGTCGAGTCAGCCTGCAGTTTTCGGATTGTAAGATCTGAACTGAAGATTTGAACTATTGTGCACTACACACTATTCAGCTAATTAAAATGATGAGGATTTCAGTTCTAAAATTGACAGTTTCCGCCTTGCAGGCGATCGAAGATTTTCCATACATGCAGATATCTAAACAGCAGATAGGTATTTCTCTTGATCACACAAAACCACTGAGATTTTGTTGTATCGGTTATTTTCGACTAGGAGTGCGTAGTGATTGTTCATGTAATGATATTGGAGGTGTAGGTGCTAGTGATGCAAGTGAAATAGCATCGTCCTTATTAGGTGTGTCAGCAACTTGTTCATTATCAGTCTGAAAAGTTCAATAACTTTAATGTTACATACATAAAACGATGTACATTTTGTATATATCACTTTTTTCACTTTCCTAATACATCTGAAGAATGGCAGGAAATCGCTCGCGATTTTGAAGATAGATGGAATTTTCAAACTGCGGAGGCACCATCGATGGAAAACATTAGAATAGTCAAACCTGCTAATAGTGGATCATATTATTTCAATCATTGTAAGGAATATTTTAGATTTGTTTTATTGGCTATAGTGAATGCAAATAATTAGATCCTCTGTATGAACGTGGGCTGCAATGGAGGAATTTTGTAAGGCGATTTTATTAAAAATACCAAATTCAATGACAAACTCCTAGAGAAAACATCTACCTTCTAATTGTGAGACAGTTAACGACACGAATTTTGTTTTTGTAATCGACAATGCTTTTGCATTACATGAAAATATTTTAAAACCATTTCCTGATAATAATCTAACTAAAGGACAACGAATATTCTTATCATCTTAGCCGAGGGGGACGTACTGTGGAAAATGCTTTTAGTATTTTAGCCAACAGGTTTAGAATTTTTCACACAGTAATTCATATGAAGCTCAATTGCTTTGATCAAATTGTATTGTCGTTGGACGTTTTGCATAAGTTTTTAAGACAGACAACAAACAATTTTTATATTTCATGAAATTATGTAGTTTTTGAAGTAAGAGATACAGGAGGTTCTGTGAATGGCGATTGGCGTGCTTGATAGACAGATGCTAGATGGTTTGCAACGAAATTTATTCGCAATTCCTCTTGTGAAACTAATGAAAACTGAAAAATATAATGAACTATTTTGTTTGTCCAGGTATTGTGCCGTGGCAAGACAATTTTATCGTAATTGTTTTAACTGTGAGCAGCACATCATAATTTTGTAAATACGTTTGAATTTGCTGCACATTCTTCGTTAAAAAAATTCAGAGATCGAAGTTTTGTTACAGTGAAAAAGTCAGATTGTACTCAATTTCAAAATGAAGGAATAACATTTTAATTCTCTTTTGGCGAAAATAGGGATCTAGTTATCTGAATGAGTACACCAAAAGCATCATTCACTTCAGAATTGTGATTAGAAATAATCCAAAGGATTTTGGGATTATTCCGATATTCTCAATGTACTTTCATTAACAATTTCCCTGCTATAGTTCTATACGTAATTCCCGCGTGATGTATATATAACGAATGCTACTGGCTATGTACTTCCTTTGTTATTTTAACAGTGAATCGATCTCTGTACAGTAATAAATATATCACATTTTGTCGTTTTTATACTAAAAAGTTTTATATTTACCTCATCATTGCTTTCCTGATTGCTATAATCATCAATATAACTCAAGGCTGAAGACAGCGGTTCTTATTGAACAGCTGTAAATAACAGCATGTCTAAATACCATAATGTTGGCAGAAACATTATCAGTCTCTTCACCTAATCGCTTTGACTTTCAGACTTTTAAATTACTTTCTAAATGCAGATCATAGATTGTTAATCGTCCTTTTTACAGTGTCTACAGTTGCAGTATCATTCATGATTTTACACAAATTAAATAATTTTTTATACACTTTATTCTTCTCGCATCTATTAGGATATGATTTGCTAGTAACTTGCCATAAACATGGAAATTTTCTATATAAACCAATCAATTCACTTACAAAATCTGTTTTATTGCTTAGATCTGCCATGTTTAAAAAACGAATAACTGAAGAAGTATTCTAATTTGTCAAAAGTTGAAAGCTTTTGATCCGAACTGCAATTTTTCTTCTACACACGGCAGTTCTGTTGGGCTGATAAATAAACTGTGGTTCTAGACCTGTTGTTAGCCTGCATGTGTGTAGAGAAAATTTAACTGCAAATCTCGATATCTGTAGTTCTGAACTGCAGGCCGACTGTACGTGAATAGCAACCTTTAGAAACAAAGAATAATAATTGTATTAACTCGACCCTTACATTGTTTTTGTATTGGTATTCAAAATACATATTAATTATAGCTTAATTATTAATATCATGGGACAAAGCACCGTAAAAATAATTGGTCACTAGGAATTACGTTTTTTAAGTCTTGTAAATGCTTCCACTTTGTAGTGTTACAGCTCTCCGTTCTTTGTAAAATTGAGGCCATGCTACCTTATCAAGAACTAACTGTCTTGGTCGATGTGGTATTCACTCAATTCATCATTAAAATTGAGTTTATAAAAAATACATCCTGGTGAATATTGAAGAGCTTTAACCTTTTCACTGCGGGACGTGGATTTGCATACTGTGCTCTGTGTGCGGCATGTGGCAGCATATGCGTGTTTGTCCGCTTCCCGCAATTTAACCATAAACATGTTCGCGGATATGTACACTTCCCGCAGTTGCAACATGTGAATCAAAAATTATTGGACAGCTAACACACCGCTAGTGTGTGCCTAAGATTGCTTGTCAATAAAAAAAGGAACGCTTATTAAAAAGAGAACCCTTCTTTATTCGTTACATTATGAAAATACAAACTGTGATAAACTGTCCGTGACAAAAAATATATAAAAACAAACGCAATTTTCAGTAATCGAAATAAAAAATAACCTCAGACAAATGTGTCAGAAATAAAAAAATGTTCTTGACAAATTTATATATAAAAAATAAACGTAATTTTCAAAAATTCAAAATTTTTTTGTGTGATATTTTTCAAAACACAGTGGCACGTCGCACTGGGCACACCTGTAGGAAGTTTCTTTTCTAATTTTGTGTTTTCGGCGCACTATACATCTTTTGGCCACGAGTTTTTTGGTCATCTCATTCTTCTCGAGATCGCTGGGGAAATGTCTCGCTACCAGTCTCATTGGCACTTCTTGACCTGTGTGTTTACTGCCGCTGGCTCTAAGCCTATGCTTTTGGTGTCTTTTGACAATTTCTTTTATTAATTGTTACCCGTTTTCATTTTATATATAATGTGAGCATTTAAGACGCTGAGGTCCAAAAGGTGGAAAAATACTTTTTGTACTACTTTATGGTTTCCTTTACGGATTCTGTGGAACTGAATGTCTGCCTTGTCAATAGCTTCCATGTTTTCATTATAATTTACAATACACGATGGCTTTTGTTTATTCTCACCTTGGAAGGTTTTACCACAAACTATCATTTCGTTAGCATGAATTGTCGATAGCATTCTAACGTCACGCTTATCTAACCATTTTGTTGCTAATATATTTTTTGTTGCATAACATACCTGTTGACCCCTATTCAATTGTTCTTTTAGTGGTAGCAGGTGTTTTCTATTTATTTTTATGGTTCCACAAGTATTTGTTTTTTTCTCGTGTGGTATTGAGAATAATGATGGACTGGTGTGCCAGTTATCAACATATACGGAATGCCCATTGTGGAGGTATTTTTCTAATAATGTCAACACAATACTTCCTGAAATTCCAACTTCGGGAAATTGAGTTATTTCGGTGTTAGAACCTGTGTATATTATAAAGTCCAGTATGTAACTTGTCTCACAATCACAAAGAATAAACAATTTGACGCTAAAATGGTGACGTTTCAATGGTATGTACTGCTTGAACGCCAATCTTCCTTTGAATAACATCAAACTTTCATCAATGCATACATTTTAAAACGGTTCAAGTGAATATTTGAAACATGTTCTAAGATGATCAATTACCTGATTTTGAATAACTTATCGTTTTGGTTTGGATTATTGTTGTCGCCAAAATGCAACATTTTTAACATAAGTAAGTACCGATCACGTGCCATAATTAGTCCAAATGCAGGTGTGAGAAGGAAAGAGTCAGTGATCCAATAGTCGTTGATTCTTTGTTTTTTTAAGAGGCATAAGTAACGTCAAAGCTATAAATGTATACATTTCTTGGCGATCTAGTCCAGTCTCTAGCACGTGATGAGGAAGAAAATCATATTTTGTTGGATAAATGTTGATAATAATTATTAGTTTCAATAACTATATTGTCAATCAACTCATTTGAAACAAATACTTCAAAGCATTCTAACACATAAAGAAATTCCTTAAGATTTGCTTTACATCTAGCATTGTCGTTAGAAAATGTATGAATTTTCGGTATAAATCCGTCCTGCTGAACCTTCTTCCAAGTAAATTGTTTATCAATCACAGGCACAGGTACTTTTTGCTTTCTTGCCTGTTTAGGTTGTGTTGGAACAGATTGTTCCTCATCTCTTTCAGAAGCACTATTATTTTCATTTTATTCAGAAGAGTCTGAGCCTTCTGATTCAGATAAGTCATTATTTTCATTTTTATCCATGTCGGAAATTTCAGATCCACTGTCGTTATTTTGATCACTCGAACAAGTATTTGAAATCGAATATTCTGATTCTATGCCTTTTAATCACTATCGTCGCTAATCATTAGTATGTTATATAATTCTTGTTCATTATAAATCTTTTTATGTTTGTAAGGCATATTTGTAATGCAAAGTCATCTAATAAATCGTCAAATCAAAATAACACAATGAAAGGTACAAGTATTCCCACGAGTCTCAATGAGACTGAATACTTAGAAGTGGGGTCTGCAGACGTTTACACGAAAGTTAACGCATTTACCGAGCATATTCAACAGTGCAAGCGTTCGCTTGTCGCAGTCCAGACCTAAAACCGGCCTGTGAAAAAATACGTCCCACACCATAAGACCACAAATAATTTGTAGGATCTTACATCTCCCGCAGCGAAAGGGTCTGGGTCTGTGTAACTTTTCCAGGACTAATGGGTGTATATCTCTGAAGTGTTGTAATGCTATAATCTTTGGATCGATGGTACTCTATCATGGTAACTTCATAGGAGCATGACAACTCTAGCTTCTTTAGATAAATAATTACCAGGCAAATGAATTTCCTTTTCTTTCAGTTTCCGTTCAATGCAGCAGTAAACCGAGTCACACACCACTGGTGTGTGGCCCGATTCTAAAAACTTGCATAATTACAATCTGATTTTCAACAGCATATGACAATAAGGAATTGGCAAGGATGCTATGGCAATTTTGGTATGTGTATGTATCGCTAAAAATAATGGCAGTTTTTTCATCAGATGCACAATAGGTTGTTATGTATTCAATGACACACGTTGTGAAAGTTCATGTACTTAAGTCTGCTTCAGGTTCGGTAAACGAGACACATTTTATGCGATGGTTAACCAATTCGTTAACGGTAAAATTGTGACAGCTGAGTTTTGTTTTAAAAAATTTGTAACATGGTTTTGAAGTGATTTAATAGATTTCTTGTTCCACAAGTGACTACTTTAAGAAATTATTGACTGAAAATAAATACATGACGGTCTGGTATCTAAAGGAGTTGAAAATCTTAGACTTAGACAATTTAGGAAACTTACTTAAAATACACCCCATATGCTTTTCAAACATTAGGGCAATATTGACATTGTGAGCTAACATGGTGTATAAACCATTGTAAGATGAACATGATTAAAAGCGTTTAGTATTTATTATCCTATATATGACACTAGTTATACTCTACGCTTTCTTGTACTTTGATTCAGTTTTTTCTTTCTTCCTTATAAAAGCTTTAAATTTTATTACAGCTGTAATCTTCGGTTTTATTTAATAAATTCACATTACCTATCTCGTATACTTTTTCATTTTAAGATTCATATTTTAGGAAGTTATGTGCATTGTGATTTACTCAAGGTAATTTTAAAATAGTTTATCTTATGCTTGTTATTGCAGGTGGTCGAAATTCCATTTGGCATATTAGTCATTTTAGAAACCCATGATGAGTAAGCCGCTCTATTCAATACATATTCTTCGTAAGTCGTGTGCTACCGTTAAGTATAGCTCATCCCATTCCCAGAATAAATGCTAAGAGGTTTTAGTAAGAAGTCCCTTTCACGTTTCACGTGCATGCCAAGCACATGTTCAGGTTAGTTGTACACCCCACTCATTTTCGAGAGTGGTAACAGAGGGTTAAGGGTTAAGGTGTGAATGCACCGTCGGTAGCTCGGAGGCGAAAGGTAGAACAGGTCGCGCGCGGAAGATGTGCTTTTAAAGAATTCGAGTCAAGGGCGTGATGCTTGATCGAATTGTTACCTCATATTTATATTGGGGGATTTGATTAGCGTGTTGACGAAATTGGTTTTAAATAACCAGTATGTTTCTAGTTCTTAACAGAGACGGATATTTAATTTCTACAATGAGTTGTGCGATCCGAGGGTCTCCGAGTGTAATTCAGTGGAAACTCTTACCCAACGTATATAAAGTCTTTAGTTTTACGGTATTAGGCTAAGGAGTTAATTATTAACACACTAAGACGATATTTCTATAGATATATCCTTTAGTTTCAATTGCAAGTCTAGTTCAAGCGGGATTCGTTTAAATAGTAAGTTAGTAGTTCATGGAGTACATTTTATTGTGCCGCGTCTGAAACCGTCTTCAGGGATTGCTTATGTTGCCGTCCTAGTCCTGGAGCTTGCACATATTTTTGTGATAGCATCAAAGAAACCCTGTGCTGAATTCCTGGATTTACAACAATATTTCTCTGCTGTAAGTAATATTCATAGCAATAAATATTTTTAATCTATAGGTGTGTGGTTTAAAAATATGTATAGATGTTTCCCATATAACATTACTTGAAAATTCTTTTCTTAGTTTAGATTATTAGCAGTTATCATTATTCTCGCACAGATATTATAGGAGGATCTATTGAGGCATAGGTTAATTATTATTATTTTACATTCCTCGGGAGATGTACAAATGTGACTCTTCTTAATATTCTTTGGGAATTAAACCACTCATAGTTTTTAAAATCATCTTTATTTACGTTTCGATCCATGACCTATGAGTGGTTTAATTCCCAAAGAATATTAAGAAGAATGCTAAACAAACCACAACAAACATACAGGGAGTATTTACAAATGTGATGTTGACAATAATTTCTGTAACATAGAAAATAGAAGCGTATTATTTGAAAAGTGACTTATAATTTAACTGGATATGTTTCATGTTGAATGTCATGGTGTTAGCCTTCAGCATGAGTTAATATTGGTAAAGAGAGGGAAATTAATTACTGTACACAGGAACTCGGATATTTTAATATACAGGGTGTTGCGCCTATTAATTGATCATTGCATCGTAGAGTCATAGTTCAGACAAATTGTTTGTTCTTATTTCCAGCGACCAGGTACTATATATAAGCTTGGTTTCAGTAACTTTAGGGGGATAATTGGTACCCCGATATTTTGCCGTCCCAAGTTCTTGCTAGAAGACAAGGAATCGGTGACATTTTCTGACGATATTAGGCAGAACTCAATTAAAATAAGGGTGGTGCCCACAATTTCGATTTGTGACGACACGTCACCATAGCACTCCCCCACCCCCATCCGATCCCTACACACCGCGACTGCAGCTAGCCAGCCATGGCTGAGCCCCCCGTCCCCCCATCATCTAACGACAATTTGGTACGTAACACAGCGTATGGTTAATATTATTTAGATAATTTATAAAATTCTTTTGCATATAACACATAACTTGAAAGTCAAGTACATACTTAAAAGTAAAATTCAGATCTACATCTTCATCGTGTGTTATATATAGAATTGTGGTTCTGTTCAAAAAAAATTGTGTAAAACGCAGTATGCTAAATTTCTGGGACTAAATTAATGGTAGTTAAAAATTCTCATCCATTCATGTATGTGTCGTACATAGATTTATTCATAAAAACTTGAATCAAACCATGAAGGCATAATACAGTCTTGTCTAATTCCATGTTTAATAATAAACCAATTGCTCAAAGACCCATTCATTCTTACGTATGTTCTGTTTACGTCATACAAGGATTCAACCATATTTGGCAGCCATTTATGTACATCGTACTCTTTTATCACTTTCCAAAACATAATTGTGTTTACTCTATTATATGCTTTCTCAAGATCCACAAAAGCACAAAGCATCTACTTTTTACCTCCATACATTCCTCAATCGCTATTGTAGAGCAAGCAGTTGATCCGCGCATTTTTTACCTGACAAAACCACACTGCACGTTCATAACGTATCTAACTTTTATCAACACTATTTGAAGCATTTTTTCTTGTACACTAAGTAAACTTATCAACTTTTAGTTTTTACATTTATTTCTACTAGCTTTCCTCTTTATATAAAGATACTATCAAGAACTTTTCTGGTAATTCGGTACTTATGCACGTCGGATACACTATTAAAATTGCATAGTCTTGTAATTGTCAACGAATATTGGAGTATTTGTCTATTTAAAGATTTGGCCTCCATCAGCCAACGAACTCTTGTATGAGCTAATATTCTACCATGTTTTATGGCATTTTATCTTTGCAAGCTTTTTTCTTCAAGTGATAAAGGTTAAAGTAGGAACCAGATAATTATATATAGTGGATTATAATGAATTCTATTGAGATATGTGTCTAGAAGCTATACAATGTAATTAGACTTACAAGATTTTGTTAAATTTACACTTTGTCTTAATATTTTGAAAAAGCACTCTATACCATAGTTTTTTACTATTTTTTATATTCAAAAACGATGTTATTAAGCCTGCCACTAGTTCTGGATTATTAAAATGCATAATTTGCCTATCTTCAACATAATAAACTTCTAAGACACACTACTGCGATATGGAAGGCAACAGGAAACCACCACATTATGTCCCAAGTACACAACGTACTACCAAAATAGTTTCAAAAATAATGCTATTCTCTGGGGTAAAAGATTTCGGAGTTAAAATAGTCCCACCATTTAAATCCCCCGGAGGGGACTACTTTGGAGGATGCGGTTGGTAAGCTCAATGAGAAGAAAAGAAAAGCCGGGAACAACTTGCGAGTCGGGACTTGGAATGTTAGAAGCATGAAGCAAATATATAAGCTAGAGAATTGGAAAATTGAAATGGATGAGCTAGCATTAGATATAGAAGGGATTAGCAAAGTTCGGTGGCCAGAGGTGGGAGATTTTTTGAGCAGAGACCTTAAGGTCATTGATACAGGATCAGAGGAAAGAAGTTTGGGTGTGGGGATAGTTATGCGGAAAAAGATAGGACACTGTAGAAAACTACTTACAAAAGAACGAAAGAGTACTCATGGTTAGATTAGAATCTAAACTGGTAAATACAATAACAATAATACACATTATATGCCCAACTCTAAGTACGGTGAAGAAGAGATATCAAAGACATATTAAGATTCGTAAAAGAATGTGAAAATTTAATGATTACGGTGGATTTTCATGCAGTGGTAGGCGAAGGTAGAGAAGGAGCGACAGTAGGTTTATTTGGTTTAGGCATGAGAAGCGACAAAGGAAATAGGTTGGTAGAATTTTGTGACAAAAATAATTTAACCATCACAAACATGATACATGTGTAAGATGCCAATAGACATACGAAGATATCAAATAGATTACATTCTTGTTAGACAACAGTTTAGGAATCAAGTAAAAGGCTGTAGAAGCTACGCAGAAGCAGATATAAGCTTTGATCACAACAGCAATTATGAAAGTCAAACAAATTGCTGAAATATATCTGAAAAATTTTTGATACTAAGGAAGTAGAAACAGAATGGAATAATATTAAATTCCGATTAGACATGGCAGCCAGAGTTATTCTGAGGTATAACCAAAAAATAAAAAACCACAGGTGACACAGTATATTCAGAATTTAATAGAAGAAAGGCGAAAATACAAAAACAAACCATACGAAGCAGGAAAACAGAGATATAAAGCCATAAAAGTGAAACTATTCGCAAATGCAGGAAAGCTAATGAACAATGGATCGATAAAGAATGCAAAGAGGTACAAGCTAAGATGGAAATAAGAAAGATAGACTAAGCATACAAACTAATTAGAATGAATTTTAGAGATATAAAACCGAATAGCAAAAATATAAAGTGTGTGGGAGAAGACATTGTCATAGAAAATGTAGAATAAGTGGTTAGATGGCAAAAATATATAAGAAATTTATATGCAAGACAGGAACTAGAAGCGCTAGAATGGGCATCAGATATTGAAAAGGAAGACAGGATATCCTAGACTTAGAGATGAGTTTGAATTAGCATTAAAAAGTCTGAAGAATAATAAGGCACTGGGGTATAGATAAGGTGCAAACAGAAACTCTAAAAGCTGCCACACAAGCAGTAATAAATAGTACGTATCTTCCAACTTGTAAGCTAACTGTATGAGATACATGATATGCCCAAAGATTTCAAATTTAACACCATCGTCACTGTAACTAAAAAAGACAGTTGTGGATAAATGTGAAAATTTTTGAAGAATAAATTTGACAACATACGTCAAAAATATGAACTAGAATTGTACAAAAACGGATAGAAAAATGGACTGAAGGGGTACTTGGAGAAAATCAATTTGGGTTTACGTGAAACAGAGGAACACGAGAGACCAATTTAGCTCTAAGGATGATAATGGAGAAAGCAATAGAAAAAGGAGAAAGCGTGTATATGAGGATTGTAGATCTGAAAAATGCAATTGACAATGTAAAATAGGAAAAAAAATGTTCAAAATACTCAAAAAGATTGGAATGATTTATAGGAATATGTGTATAGTATGTAGCTTATATAAAGTGCAAACACTTGTAATAGAATTAGAGCGGAATCATCATCATCATTAGATCTTCAGTCCTAGAACTGGTTAGACGCGTACCATCATTGTTCCCTATTCTGAACTAACCTACAGATTTCCCTGAAATATGCACAGTTTGCATCTATAACTGTCTGATCTAGGTCTACATCTACCTCTTTTTTCCTTTCGCTGCTTGTAATATATTCCATACTATTCCCCAAAAATGCCTTAGAACGTATTCCGCCCTACTATTTCTCTTTTTCCCCAGATATCCTTGTTCCCATACTATTTCTGTAACTTATTTGTTATTATCTTTGTCTGTCCATGCTATCGTCCTCATACATCTGGAGCATTTCAAAAGACTGCTACCGTTTTTGTGTCTGCATTTCAGCATTTCAGAGCGGAATATAGAAAAGTAAATATTAGGATGGGGGTGAGACAGGGATGTACCCAATCTCCATTAATTTTTAACTTGTATATCAAAAAGGCAATGAATACTGTCAAATGTAGAAAGACAGTAGAATTATTATACAAGAACAAACGACCGATATGCTTAGATTCGCAGATGATATAGCGATATTAGCATATAGCAAGGAAATGTTAGAAACAGCTCTTAATGAAATGGAAACGATGCTAACAAAAATAAAACTAAAGTACTAGTATTAAATGTGGCTTAAATAAGTCAAAAAGTTACAAGAGGTTAATGATTTCTGCCACTTAGGAAGCCAAATAAATCAAGTTGGGAGAAGTGCAAAAGATGTAAAACAAAGACTAGCACAGGAGCGTACTGCATTTAACAAGAAAAGGCAATTACTATGTTTGAAGACGACAAACATGAAAATAAAGAAACGATTGCTGAACGCATATATGTGGAACACAATGCTATGTGGCTGTGAAAAGTGGACAGTAGAAGAAGCGGACAGACGAAAGATAGAAGTCTTTGAAATGCGGTTCTACAGACGTTTGATAAAGATATCATGGATAAACAAAGTTAAGAACAAGGTTCTAAAAATGGTAGAAGAAGAAAGAAATATGTGGGAAATAGTAAAAAAATAGGAGAGATAGAACGGTAGGATAAGTTCTAAGGCATGAGTAAATAGTGCCGGCTGTATTAGAAACAGAAAAACGAAAAGAGAGAGGTAGACGTAGACCAAGATTAGACTATTGCATATAGATAGTGACAGTTGTAGGCTGTGGGAATTTCATGGAAATGTGTAGGTTAACAGAGAATATAAATCAATGGAGGTATGCATCCAACCGATTCCAAGACTGAAACCTAATGATGAAAAAATAATTGTATTTAAATCTGATGATTATTGTAAACAACTACACGTGTTGATTTTGCAATATTCTCAAGAAATGTCGATTGTGCGAAAGTAGTAATTGAAAACTAATTGATTTAGCAAATGTCTAAGTGGTGGACGATCTTGGTAGTCATCAGGTAGCTTAATCCCCTTCGTATACCACTGAATATCAGTGAACTAGAGTATTTTTATAAAACAATAAAAGGGGAAAGTGCATAAGATATCAACAAAAATTAGCACAAGTCCAAACTGTACCTAACAAGAAACGGCAGTTGCTATGTTCGAAGACAATAAACACAGAAACAAAGAATAATTATTGAAAGTATATATGCAAAACACAGCACTGTACGGCTGTGAAACCTGGTCAGTAAGAGAAGCGGACAGAAAAAGATACAAGCCTTTGAAATGTCTGCACCGATTACCGTAACAAATTATTGCTGGCCATTTCCAATGTCACGGTCCACTTTTGTGCATTATCCTGAGATCATATTTGATTTTCATTTTATAAACTATCGCACCATTATAATTTTTCTACGTTTTTTCATCATTATTTCACTTTTACAATCTTTATTCCGGTGTTCACCTGTACAAAATATGCACCTTATAGATTTGTTTTCACATTTGGCACCACCTCTTTTTTTGTTTGACCCACTGGTTACGACAAGAACAGCAGCTGTGTGAAGCGATCGTGATTCTATTAAAATAGTTTCCGTTAGCCTTTCATCTGTCTCTGCTTTCTTTCCTAAAAACGTCAACAAAACCTCAAGTTTATTTTCGTTAGGATCGATAATTGTTCTACGTTCCCATAACTTCAATATTTATAAAGGAAAACATTCTTCTATTAACGGTACCAGAATTGCAGCCCGTTTGCTGGTAATACCTAAAGTTTCCAGGCTATGTATCCTTGAACTAACGTTATCATACAATTCACTGAGAGAAGGTCTATTCCTAACCAATGATAAAAGTTCTTTATACATAGAAATGATAACAAGTTCTTCTCTACCACAGCAAGTTGGTAGATGTTCTATAGCTTTCTCGTAATTAATAGATGTATTTGGATACGTGCTTACTAATGTTTCTGCTGGAGCGCTTAGTCATGCGTAAATATTGGAATTTAATTTTTTGCTTCTAAATCTTCAGAATCGTGTATGCATTTAAATTGTGCCCACCATGAAAGCCAATTACTTGCACACAACTCATGTTTTTCAAGAGAAATCTTTGGCAACTTAATTCACACTTGATTACTAATAATTGGAGATGATAACGATGACAAAGTTTTGTTGCGAATGCTCTCTCTATCCATTTCGTGTCTGGGTATTCGCTTCTCTAGCAGTATATTTTTTTTAATTTCCTCTTGAGCATCTAAAGCTCCCTTGACTTCTTCTTTACATGCTTCTCCATTTTCGTCTTCATCTAGCAAAAAGTCAAGGATTTTTTCGAGATCTGCTAATGCTTTTGATAGTTTATCTACCCTTATCATCTTGGACATCAACACTATACTCTCATTCTTTGTATCTAAACTTGCGAGTATCTTAGTAACAGTGAAGCGCACCACTCCTCTTTTCTTTTTCTTCCAAATGAGTCTGTTGTATTGCAAACCATTATTGCTAAGATACGGATCCGTAAAGTTAAAATATTACTAGATTCTGCCAGTCACCAAAGTTATGTTGTAGAGAATTACGGCTATAGAGGGAGAAGGAGGGAGGGAGGGGAAGAGAGAGAGATAGAGAGAGAGAGTACAGATGAGTTCCGTCACATCTTGTTTGGTGGACAAGCATCAGAAATTATATTTTACGATGTTTATAATATTACATTGGAAAGTCTAGTAAATAATAATAAGTTTAAATTCAATGCTCTTGAGCAAGAAAAGATTTGTGGTAAGATTCCAAATTATCCAAGGGTAGCTGAGACATTGGCGTTAGTTGGCACTACGATTACGGATGACGGTAAAAATAGGTCCATTGATATATTGTTGGGAGCTGACGTTATGGTTAGATTGATAATAGGAGTACATTCTTTTGAATCTTTGCTGGCATGTGAGACGCATTTAGGGTGGTGTTTAATTGGTTCAATAGAAATGAGTCTTCTAGTAGTAAGGCTATGTTGAACACTATTGCATCAATGTTGAATCATGTGCTGCCAAACTTATGGGAACTGGAGCTTTTGGATATTGAGAATCCTACGGTAAAAAAGGACAATAGTTTAGCTTGTGTCAAACATTTCAAGAAGAATATTAAATTCACTGATGAAGGACGTTGTTGCGTTGCTATGCATCGAGGGACATCCTCCAATATCTTCTAATAGAAAGGTTGTGGAATCTCGTTTAAAGGACGTGGTAAAAAGATTAAAATATAATGAATTGTATGATGTGTATGATGCTGTATTCTCAAAATGGGAAGGCCAAGGAATTATTGAAAGGGAGAACGAATCATATGATAATAGTAATTTAGGTGTATGCTATTTACTGCATCTACCGATTATACGGGAAGGTAAAACTACAAGAGTAAGGCCAGTATTTGATGCTGCTGCTAAATCAATAGGAAATGTATCTTTAAATGATTGCTTATATACTGGACCAAATTTGACAACTGAGTTAACCACCACAATACAAAAGTTTAGATTAGAGAAGATAAAAAGTGAAAAAATCCTTACCACAAAAAATATTTAAAATACCAGATACGTATTTCGACCACTAAGTGGTCATCATTAGTAGGAAATCTGTAATTAAATAATAATTAGCTGTTGTTCTGGAACACTTCAGAGGATATTCTCCTCACCACTTAGACTGAAGTGAACCTTCCCAACATACAATTTACTATATTGTTGCATTAAACACTATCGAGGATATTCTCCTCGCCCGCAGGCTGGTGTTCTCAACAACAAACAAGTGAATTGTGACATTATAACTTAAATCTACTGAATTTATACTAATTCTAAATCTACTGAAGCGGAACCAATTTAATCTTGCTTTCTCATTGGTTGTTGACCAATAGGGAAAGCAAAGCAGATGACTCTATTGGCCCTTTATCGGTGTTTAAGAGGGGTCCTTTATGTTTAACAATTTTAATTGATTCATAGGCATTTAAGGAGGAAAACGTTGGTACCGCTTTTAACAATTTAACATTTTCTAGTTTAACGGGTGGCTGGTTTCAAATATATGTTTGGCGACCTGAGACCTTTCATATTTACCATATTTGAAGTGAGCAATGTGTTCTTTAAATCTTGTTGTTATATTCCTCTTGGTCTGACCAATATATTTTTGAAAACACCCTGGCCCTGCACAACTAATTTCATAAATCCCCGATTTTTGCAACTTTTCCACCTTGTCTTTTGGATTACCTAGCAAATCTTTAATTTTATTAGTATTAGTGAAAGCAATTTTGAAATTACACTGTTTGAATATTTTATCAAGACCTTTTGTGGTTTTGTGAAACGGAAGTTTAACATATTTAACATTAGCGTTAGAGGTGGTTGATTGCAAAGTCGTTGATTTACGGATGTTGATCCTATTTTTACACTTTCTAAAAATATTATCTATAATATCAGAAGAGAAACCATTGTAATTCGCTATTTGTTTAATAAGAGCAAATTCCTTATTAAATCTGTTTTTATTTAAAGGGAAATTCAATAATCTATTAATTAAAAAGTTAAATGAAGCCAACTTATGTTGTATGCTATGATTAGAGGAAGACAAAATAAAGCGATTTACATTGGTTTCTTTTCTATAAATGTCAAAATCTAATTTATTACCATTTCTAATTACTAATGTATCTAAAAAGGGTAATTGTCCATTATTCTCTAGTTCATACGTAAATTTTATGCTTTGAAATTTTGAATTCATTTCTTTAAGAAAATCTTCAACATTTGTTTTAGAAGTGTCAAAACTGCAAAATATCATCCACGTACCTTAACCATATTCTTGGGAAGTATTTGGAGTTTTCTTTTAACTCGGTCTCAAAGCGAGACATAAATAAATTTGCTATGAAAGGTGATAGGCTATTTCCCATTGCTGTGCCTTCATGTTGTTCGTACAACTTGTTGTTGAATTGAAAACAGTTCTGGGACATGCAATGCGAAACAAGCTTGATATAGTCCTCAACTTTATCATCATCAATATCACTATCTATAAGAACATCCTTTAAATATGTTAAAGTACGTGGTATTGGAACACTAGGGAATAATGAACTGACATTAAATGAAATTAAGATTTCGTTCTCTGCTAATGTGATATTTTTTATTTTATTAATGAACTCTAAAGAGTTTTGTACAGACAAACTGTTAAACTTTAAATTCTTAAATTCATTTGACAGCCATCGTGATAAATAGTAAGTCGGTGAGTTGATACCTGAAACTATTGGTCTCATCGATTTATTATTTTTGTGAATTTTTGGTAAACAGTAAAGTTTTGGCATTTCAGGATTTGAAATTGTCAATTTTAATTTTAGTGTGGGCGAAATTAAGTTTGGACATTCTTTCAAAACTGACTCTGTTGATTTAATCATTTTATTTAAAGGAACCTCATTTTTACGTTTTTTTACTATTGGTCTGTAAGGACCCTCAGACAGCAAATTTTCTACTCTATCAACATAGTCTAGTTTATCCAGAACAACCAACCTATTCCCCTTGTCAGCCTTTAAATAATAACAATCTTTTTGTCGTAAATCTTTAATAATCAGATGATCTTTCCTTGTTTGTTCTGAGGCATTCCTTGCGCAAGTGCGTAAGTTGTCCGAAAGTTGAATTTTGCATGCGTTTCTAATAAAGTTTTTTGATTTGTCATCTAATTTTGAAATGGATTTTTCGATTCCAGCAATAATGTCTTCCAAAGGAGTTTTCAAATGATCTACTCCAAATTTTAGGCCTCGATCAAGGAAAGTCAACTCTTCATTATTAAAGATTTTTGACGATTCGTTAACAATTATTGACTATAACAGAGGTGAAGTAATTTCCAGTTTTTTAGGGGGTACATTGACATTGTGTTTCTTTAAAAGAATCTTCAACTTAGTGTTTTGATTATTAATTTTGTCTAACAATTTATGATTGTTGACTTCAAAAACAAATCTCTGGAAATTACTCAATTCCTGAAAACCAGACTCAGACAAATTGCACGTTAGTGCTAGGTGCAATTTATACGTTTCCAGTTCCAATCTACTAAGCTTACTATACAGATATTTGATTTCTAAATTAAGCCATTTATCTTTTGCAAAATTGATTATTGCGTTACTACGTTTACAATTACTGCTGATTTTTACGTTAATGAAATTTGGAAAAACATTGTGGGCTTTACAGCTTTTCAGAAATCGAATATCTGCTTTTACAAAATTAATTCTAAGAGCTAAACTCCTATACTTATTAAGTTCCGGGAAGTCATAGTTAATAATCTATAGGAACACTGTGGCACAATTTGAATAAAAAGTGAAAAAACCCTTACCACAAAAAATATTTAAAATACCAGATACGTATTTCGACCAGCCTAAGTGGTGAGGAGAATATCCTCTGAAGTGTTCCAGAACAACAGCTAATTATTATTTAATTACAGATTTCCTACTGATGATGACCACATAGTGGTCGAAATACGTATCTGGTATTTTAAATATTTTTTGTGGTAAGGGTTTTTTCACTTTTTATTCAAATTGTGCCACAGTGTTCCTATAGATTATTAGAGAAGATAATATTATCGGTGACATAAAGTAAGCCTTTTTAATGATTAGTGTTGTGGAGTGTGATCGAGATATGCTTCGTATCCTTTGGTGGAAAAATAGTGTAGCGGGCTACTACTATCGGGTTTCACTAATTTAAAACAAGTAATAGCAAGAGTCTTTATTACTCACTGTTCACAAGTCTAATTAACAGTATATACCTTATTTATAGATGTTTTCAGTCCAATTAACAATAAAGCATTATCACACTAATGAATTTACAAGCACTAATATCTTCTTAAACTAACTTCTTAACCATAGGTCCATTAACAATACTAACACAACCATTTATTTATTACACTTTTGGTCTATTTATGTATTCTACAAGCTGCATGTACATTAGACACATAATATAACATTTATGTATACTCTTGGACTTCCAAAAGCTCAACTATTTCACGTTACATGATATAATTTATATTCGACATTCTGATATAGACTGAACTCTGTACTTCATCGGTCTTATTTATACCGTGAATTAAAAAGGAAAACTCATCTTCCAGTAATTGCTAGACCCCTCCCGGTTCATGGAGAATATACAGTGCTTGCGGTGCTTATGTGTTTGACGGGTTGCCTAATAGTAGCTCGCAACAATAGTAATTTAATTGTTTTTCGTCATTGCAAAGTAGTATTCGGATTAACACCTAGTTCATTTTTATTGAATGCTACGATTGCATATCATATTCATTATAATTTGAATAAGGGCCGCTATACTTACGGCCACGTCCCCAATGCTCCACCCGGAGGTACTACATTGGGTTTAAACGCGAAAATAACCGTGCTTCTTATTAATCCTAACTTCATAATTAATCCACCCTAAATAAAAATCTAAATAAAAATCTAACAAACCTAAAATCTAACAAACCTAACAAACTCTAGCAATCTAACAAACCTAAAAATCTGACAAACTGAAACACAAACTAAAACTAAAAACAGGGTTTAAATAATGGTATCCCTAGCGCTGACCTTGGAGTGTACCCGATCAACAAGACACAAGCAAAAATGAGAGGGGGAGGGATCCGTAATACCGGATAGCAGACGCCGGCTCTGCTTACCAGTGCGACCTGAAGGGTCGTCTCAAAACTATCAAAATCTAGCTAACTAATTTAAATCCATCCCTAGCTTTCCCTATCATTCCCTAACTGATTTATATTATGATTACAATCTTTGCATATCATATTCAGCAGTTTCAGAGTAATATCGCTGATAAACTAAAGAAGTTCTACGGTGATGATTGCGTCACTTTGTTAGGACTAAACCACTAGCGGAGGACTTCGGTAAAGTGGTGTCTGATCTAATGGCCCGTGGTAAGTTTGAATTACGGGGTTGGGTGTTAGATGGAGATGACGGTGAGTATTAATACAACTGCAAAAGATGTTATTTCTGTAAACTCATTAAATGTCGACAGTTTGAATACTAATATAACACCATCACCTTCACTACAATTTATTAATGCAGAAAATTGTACATTTAATATTAGTGTTACTAAATAAATAAAAATGAACGACGATTTTATCGAATTTATTTATCTACGGACGTATAAAAAATTTTGCATGAGACTTTTGAGTAAAGTATTTTTTTCACTCATAGGAAATTGTCGCACTCACCTTCGGCTCGTGCGGTCAAATTTTCCTGCTTGTGAAAAAAGTATGACTTTACTCACTTGTTGCACAAATAACTATTTAATTGTAAATGCAGCAATAATTCTAAATAAAAATCCATTGTTTTGATTCTTCTAAGTTCTAATCTTGTCTATGATCTTCTATGAAAACCGCTCCACATTGAATTTTCTGACCTACCCAACAAATGATATGTCAAAATGTAAAAAAAGGCAAAAAATTTAAAGTTAAAACCAACTTCTTAACTTCTTTTAACATCATGTATTCGGGGATCACGTGTACCAGTAACCAATTAAAATACGTATACAAAAGGAAGCGACTTGTAGAAGCGGGTATGTACGGCTACCTTAAGGTGCTGCTTTTACCCCGGTCTAACCTATAAAAGTAATCGTGAAATAATTTCAGGTATTGTAATAATATTTTAGTAAAATGAAGTAACCCGAAATATTAACATTTTGTTTACAAAACAATAATAAGCAAAATTCGTGACTGAATATTTCCTCAATTGAAAGAAACTGTTGATTGATGTGAATTTAATCGAAACAGAGAAAACTTCACAAGCGCCGATTGAATCTTTATACACTTCAAGTCACTACCTAAAGGAAGTTAGGTCCAATTTTCAAAGGATGTTGGGTTATCATTTAATTGTATTAGACGCCTACAGCAATCATGTTTTCTATCAAGCACACGAATTTAAATTGTTTGACCCGTAGGAAATTCTATTTCTTATATTTATGACATAATGACACTTAATGCAATGGTACACAAGAATATAATAAACCTTAATTATATATTTAATGTAATTTCCTAAACTAACAGCATCACGTTTCAAAGAAGTTATTAAACCCTTTTAACATATTAATAAAATATAAATGGCGTATAAAAAAATAGTGACTCATCTGATCAAAAGTGATTCTACGCAGAGCAACTAGGAAAAATAGAGTTTTAGGTTTTGAAAGCTAGAAAGTAGATGATTACAGCGTGATGTTTGTATCATATTAACTTTCCTTTTCGCATTGTGTAAACTGTCGGAATTTCAAAAGAGGTTAGGGTAAAAGCCAGATAACCTTAAGCAATAATGTTACCCTTAATCATAATGAATAATTTACTTAATTATTATTCTTCTGAAAGATGTAATTATCCAACTGAATTGTTTACACACAGTCTGTAATTACTAACTGGTATTGTCATTGCCGGCAATCTTCAATTGAGTATAAACATAGTTTGCCATGATTCTAAGACCAAAGTTCACCTGATTGCATATAAATTTTCAATTAATGGGACATAGTTTTATTTTCGGTAAATGTTTTATTAAGCTTTACCGACAAATTTCTCAAACAATAACGAAAAGTTTTTTTAGCGTGTCAAAAATATTTCTCCCTTTTTATCTTCTTTTTGGTAGGATAAATACTGATTAAGAACTGTGAGGCACGATTTAAATTAAATATAATAAAAAAAAACTTTAACGACACACTATTTTATAATAAACTACATGTGTACTTCTATTACTAAATAGGCATCCTTAGCAACACCTTAAATTATTTAATCCGCTTGAGAATGTTTCCTCGCTACATAGGGCGTACTGACCTTACCAGCAGACTGACTAGAGTTGCTTCGAACATCGGAAAATATTTCTGTCACTCCGTGGGCCAGTAATCTCGCGTAAAATGTATTACATCTTTAAAACTAGAAACAACCTAATTCTAGAATTGCTATGGATATTTGAGAGGGATTTTTTGTGTTAAACTATTTCAATTGATTCATAAATATTGAAGAAAGGATTCGTTAATATTTTAACGTTTTTGTAATTAAACAGGGCGGCTGATTTTAATAATACAATTGACGACTTAAGGTCTTTCGTATGTACCATACTTGAACTAGGCAATATGTTTTTTAAATCTAGCTAGTCTGACCGATATACGTTCATCATCATTTTGTTTTCGGCCTTACTTTAGGTGGGTTTGACGCAGCTCTAACCTCTTTTCTATTCTGTGCTAATCTAAAAAGTTCTACCTACCCTTCACAACCTACATTTCTAATAATTTGACTAATATAGCTTACTCTGTGTACGATATACAGCGCGAGTTAGATTTTGGGCCTCTTGGAGCGAGTTTTTAAAAAGTTTCTTCCAATAACTCTTCTAACAAATTTTTTTAAAACAGAAATTACAAGTGGAAATTAACAAATGGCTGCGTTATGTTCATTAACGCTTTTAACAATCAAAATTACTTTTCAATTACTTTCACTAATTAAATTTAATTAAACTAAATTTGAGTAGCTTGAACAATCAACAATGTTAAAGTTGTGAAGCTCGAGACTAACTGGCCATCTTGGGCTCCCTATGGTATTTATGTTGTCCCTGCCCCTCACATTGCTTGTGGGAACTGCAGAGCTCATGTCTACTATTTTTTTTTGTTTATTTATACAATACAAAGTAACAATCTTAATTCTAACAATAAGTTTCTTACAGCCTATTGTGACCTGAACCTGCAGTGTCAAGTTACGTCTGGAATATAATGTATTCACATCCGTTCTCATGTCTGGTTTATGAACTTCCATTAACCCTTTGTAATCTATCCTTCAATTATACATTGTTGCATCTAACTTAAGGTTTAATGATTTGTATTTAATTATACATATATATACATATATATATATATATATATATATATATATATATATATTCTTCTGGCTAACTATTACTACTCCACCCCTCCGCCCTTAATTTTTATTTTATATATTTATTTACAAATTTATATGCACAACTTTTTGTCGTCGCCCCTAATTTTTAGTATTCAATAATGATTCCTATATGATGTGTTTTAGCAAAGTTTGGTTGGTTATCTGTTTACTGTTCACTATAATTTATGCCTCGACTATATGAAACCTTTATCTCAGGGCGTTCACCTATTCACCGTGAGTTCAATCGTGAGTAGATGTGCACTGTCCAACCAAACTGCACACTCGTTTGTTTTACTACCTTTTTAATATGGAATTATTTACTGTATATGCCAAATTTTACTGATCAATGTTGCTTGGTGCCAAATTAATTTATGTATACTATTTCTGACTTTAATTTTGACGTTTTAAGATATTACACGGTACTTACCTGAATTATACTGCGATGAATGCCTTCTTTAAATGTTTCTGGCTCTAGATCTTATTCACCGTACGCACCTTCACAAGGATTCACAATCGATGTTCACTTGCGTATCGCCTCCAGGTGTTCTTAACAATTTTGATGATCCCAAATCTGAAATAATTTACCCTAATTTTAGAATTTTGAATAAACCGTTGTATCTACTTCCCCTGCGTTAATTCTTCCTTGTAATATGCTGCTCTCCTGTCTTCCTTCTTCGTGCTCCAATCAGTCCTCTCGCCTTTCCGTATTCAATCTCCAATCTATACTGCCGTCCTATTCCAAATCAACCTATTCCCTGCTATTCCTTCAATATCCACTCTATGTCCTACTGCCTTTAATCTATCCAAATCACTTCAAAATTATTAATATCGTCGTTGCTTCGCCGTCGCTTTGTATATCCACTCGAATCTCCTGTTGCCGTTTAACCAATCGTCCCAAATCCAATATCAATCTCGTTCAAACCTAAATAAATCGTCGCTTTTCCGTCGCACTATTAACCACTCTAAATATTCTTCTATACTCGTCGCTTTTATACTACCGATGCTTCTTGTACTTTCACTTGATTAAATCAGACTATTTAACTCAAAAAACATTTATTTCATCAATTATTTATACAACTTTTAACGCAGGTTTGCAAAACACGTCTTTATACTGAATATAATCGAAAAAGAATCTCTTTTATTTACTTCGCTAAGCAATAAGCATAACAACCTTAGCTTACTTAATTTCATTTTTAAAAGCATAAAATATCCAATAACAATTCGTCTTTACTCTAGTGTCCAAAATACCTTCACTATAGTCTTTATATACATTCATAATTTCTACCATTGGTCCTAAACACTTCACAATTCTCCAATAATATTTTATATTTGTTGTGCTCAAAATGAGCCTCAAACAAATTTGAAGCAATTGAAAATGCGAACTCTTCCAATTTTTTAATCATAATGTAACATGTCAATTCACCGTTCTCTTGCCATGTTACATTGTGGTCCCACTTACTTCAATATTAAAGTATTATTTGTCTTAATTTTATATAAATGCCGTTAACAATAACAAGTTAGTTTTAATTTGTGTAACATTTCCTTTTAGTATTATAAAATAATACACTAAATAAGTTGATCTTTAGTTTTAATTTAATGTTCCCTTTAGAATAAATAATATAAATAATTATGATCATATGTAATTTTATAATTGGTAAACCTCTGAATAATGACCATAAATACACAGCTGGTGTATATATGAATCCGTCATTCAGGATGGTTTTCTTGTTTGTCCCTCTCTCAAAATGTGTGGTTATCTGTAAACCAGAATAAATGTTCGTTGCTCTTCATATCTAACCGCCTTTTGAGCACATGCCGTTTCCTGATAAAGATGTCCTTTCTAAGGCCATGATGTCGTACCTGGTATGTAAAATGTGTTTTTTCTTTTATTCCTCTTAACAAAATGCGTATGGAGAAAGTCTACCTGAATTACCCGTTCAAAATGAGCATGAGTGGTAAGCTGATAACAGATAAACTTTCAGTTTGTTCCTCATGGCGTATTACAATATTTTGTTTTGTAACACGTTTATTTTCTAGGGTCCTCTGGTGGCATATCCTCCGGTGGCATATTCTTTGCTGGGCTATTCTCTGGTAAAATATTCTCTGATGGAGTATTTACTTATGCATGCTAGGCTATCTAAGTCTAATACATTAATTTTACTACCTTACAGATATTATCTATTATCGTACAAGAATTTCAATTTGCCGTTTTCTGTACCTTTTAAAATAAATTAAATGTCCGTTGATGAAACATATGGCTGTGGAACAAACAAAGTTTGGCTTTTACAAATTTCAAATTTGAGGTTAACATCAAACTAAATATGGATGGTGTTCGTCTTACAAAGCAGTTAGTTCTGTACAAGTTGGAGCTCAATGCTAAAGTATACGTTTCTTTCATATATCTTGAATACAGGTATGAGTTTATCTTATTTACTTTTGTGACGTAACAATGTGCATGTGTTACATTTTAAATCTCAAATATTTAGAGAAATAATGCATGTAAAATATAGTCACTTACCTATTACCTTAACTAATTTAATATCACCTTTGCTTTCCTAGTATAACCTTATAAGTTGTAAACATAAAAGCTTTCATAGAACCTTTTTTTGTAGATTTTGAGGTTATGTTCAATTTAAGTGTTTAATTCAACTTCTCTTAACTAATTTTAAATACAACAAAGCGTATTTATGATTTCTTTTTTATAGAAAATTAACTTGAAATTGTGTCTAAGCACAAAAATAATTTTAGATTTTCTATCTTATCTGGTCCATTCTGAACGAACCTGCACCTTGACGACGTTCTAAAATACTAGAACAGGTAGAATAGCTTGCGCGTTTCAATTAGCTAAAGAGCTGAACTATACGTTTAACCAAACTAGTGGGGTCTTTAGGGAGGAGCCAGACTAAGACAAGTCCCCGAAAGGGCAGCAGCTTTTTCGGTAAAGACCGTAGGGGTCGGTACGACATTCTAAGGCACACTACTGCGATGTGGAAAGCGACGGGAAACCACCACATTACCTCCCAAGTACACTGCGTACAGAAATTGTTAAGCATGATGGCATCCACTGGGATAAAAAATTTCGGAGGTAAAATCGTCCCCCATTCGGATCTCCGGGAGGGGACTACTTCGGGGGATGTGATCCGAAAGAATAGAAAAAGATCCGTGAACATTTTGCTAGTCGGAGCGTGGAATGTTCAACATCCCCAAAATTTATAAGAGGCAATGAACATGATTGTAGAGGAAGAGAACGTTATATATTACAGAAATAGACTATATAACCCTAACACAAACAAAAATTACTCACCGATGAAAACTATACAAGCCGCGAGACAAGTATCCACACAACCAAAATTTACACCATTTAACGCATAAACAAATCACCCGCGAATCAACAACCCAAATTTTAACACAAATTTCCACAACGAATTTAGACAATTTCCAAAGCAAACATTTAACTCCAATTTTACAAAACCCGCATTTACATCAGGTTTTAATCAAAACATGAATCAACCAAGGCAAACATTCGGCGCAAACCCTAACAGAAACGCACTAATGACAAATAACAATAACAACCCCAACGGTTATTACAAACCAACCACTATGGACACTTCATCTGGTAACACTAGACAAAACACAAAAATATCACAAATCCGACCAAACTATAACAAAAACGAAACTTCACCTCCGAAGAACTATTCCACTAAGAAGTGGAAGATTTTAATAATCTCTTACATTTAGGCGTGCTTCTTACATTACCGTCGACGCGGTATACGCGACACAACGGTAGTTGGTAACGCTAATCTATAATATGGAAATTAGCGCGCCCATCTGTCAATGACGTCACACAATATGCAAATTATTACACGTAAATGACGAAATATGTAAAATTCATAAAAGGTAATATAAAAAACGGAGTATTCACATGAATAGGTACCGCTTCCTACAGAATCACTCCCTTCAGGGTTGCTCGTGGCTCCCTTCCGGATTATTTAAAGATGGTTCGCATAGCGTCTTTCGGGATTGCTCCAGGCTAGCTACTGCAGGGCTCCCTTCCGGATTATTTAAAGATGGTTCTCATGCGTGGGCTGCGGTTCGGCCAGGTTGCTTCGAAATTTCGTCTTCTTCTTTCTATATGTAGCGAGAACGATAAGGAACGGGTTTGGGGAACGATAAACAAAGATAAGCAAGAGAAGGAATCTACATAATTAAGATAAAGATACGATACCAGACCCAACCACTCTTCTTGATGTTCAAAGGCAAAGGCCTCGTACCAGCGTCTTTCGGAAACTCCCCACTCTTTTCTCCCACACGCGTTGACGCGAATCACCGCGCAACGCACTTCTGACGTGACGGAAATACACGCGCTACAAGTCTTTCAAATTAGGGCGCGAAACTCCCGCACATCAAAACTAAACTAAAAATGTCTAGTGCCAAATTTTTGGCACGTAACAAATCATGACACAGATAATTATGCAAACTCAATAAAAACCAACTCTTCAGAAAACTACGAATGTCACAACTGACATGAAAATTACGAAGAGGACAACGAAGAGAACGCGTGCTCAAATTTTCAGCTAGACCGATTCAAATATGACCAAACGTAATTAATTTAAATAACATCAATCAACCCATCTTACCCTACATAGAAATACCTCAGGCAGAACTCAAATTTCGATACGGATCTTCAAAAATTTTAATTAGCCCCAGAACTGTACAAGAACATTATTTAGATTTTGTAGAAAGAGAACCCTTCAAAAGTAAGACAGCCCACAAAACAACAATACACCAATTTATAGCAAACATACCCCTACTAAAAACCTTTAACATAAAAATAAAACACAAATTTTGCATCTTTGAATTTAACGACAAATACGACGGATTAATAGGCATGAATCTTCTAAGAAAGTTAGGTTCGAACATTGACATAAAAAACCGATTACTGAGAACGAGACACGGACAAATTCCCATTAAATTCCAAAACAGTAACATTCAAACCGATCAAAAATACACAATCGAACCCAGGACGGAAAAACAAATAAAAATGTTAGTAAACTCAAAAGAAGACGTAGGAATTATAAATCATTTGTCATTTCAACCCGGAGTAGAAACACCCACAGCATTAGTACAAATAAAAGATAATTACGCCACTACAACAATTTTAAACTCAAACAACTACCCCATAGAAATATCATTGACAAACCCAATAGACGTGGAAGAAGTAAACTTTAGCGAGATGGAAATCGACGAAGAATATAAAAACGATTCCAACCCTACAGAACACGACAGAATGTTGAAAAAATTTTAATTAACATTCGTTTTAACGAAGATATTAATAACGAGAAGGAGAGAGCAATTAAAGACTCATGTTTCAATACCGAGATTCCATTGTGAAGGAATACCATTAACTTTCACCAACACTGTGAAACATAACATTGAATTAACAGACGATAAGCCAATATTCACCAAAGCATACAGACTACCTCAAGCAAGTCAAGAGGAAGCAGACAGACAGGTAGCAGATCTATTGAAGCAGGATATCATCCAACATTCAAACTCACCATAGAGCAGCCCCGTATTAATAGTACCAAAGTAGTTAGATGCCTGGGGCAAACGCAAGTATAGAATGGTTATCGATTACAGAAAACTAAATGAGAAAACTGTAGACGATAAATACCCGCTACCCAATATTACGGAAATCTTGGACAAATTAGGAAAGTGTCAATATTTTTCGACATTAGACCTCGCCTCACAATATCACCAAGTAGAGATGGACGAGAAGGACACAACCAAAACAGCTTTTAGTACACCTAGAGGACATTATGAATACAAACGCATGCCGTTTGGATTAAAGAACGCACCCGCTACTTTTCAAACACTAATGAACAACATTTTAAGAGGGATACACAATGAAAAATGTCTTGTATACTTTGAAGACATTGTCGTATACTCAATATCACTGACTGAACATATCGAAAAATTACGAGAAGTTTTTGAAAGATTACGAAAAGCTCTTTTTAAAGTTTAATTAGATACAAGTGAATTTCTACAAAAAGAAATAGCATTTTTAGGACACATAATAACCCCACAAGGAATTATTCCAAATCCAGACAAAACGAACGCAGTACTAAATTACCCCCTACCCAAAACTAATAAAGAAATTAAAGGATTTGTAGGACTCAGTGGTTATTACCGAAAATTCATCAAAGGTTACGCACAAATAGCCAACCCATTAACGAATTGCTTAAAGAAAGCTAATAAGATCGAACACACCCCGGAATTTATTAAATCAGTAGAGAAGATTAAATGCATCCTACGAATCACCCTGTATTAGAATATCCAGATTTTTCAAAACCATTTATATTGACAACCGACACATCGAACGTAGCTTTAGGCGCGGTATTGAGCCAAGGAAAGTAGGTAGCGATAAACCAATCAGCTACGCATCACGGACACTAAATGAAACAGAACAAAAATATAGCACAATTGAGAAAGAATTGTTAGCGATAATATGGGCAACGAAGTATTTTAGACCTTATCTTTATAGAAGAAAATTCTATATATACACCGACTATAGACCATTAGTATGGTTGTGCAAACTCAAGGAACTGAATTCTGTTAAGGGACTGCTTCCCACTGCGCGAGGATCCTTACTAGTTGCAGGATATCATCGCTTGATTGGTGTATATTTTAATATTAATTCTTCTAATTTTATGAAGGTTCTTATTTATTTTGACATAATTGACATTACATTGTTTTTTAAAAATACGACGGTTGCTAGAAAGCTAAGTAAGTTACAATGATTTAAGTGGACTCTAATTAAGTAGGCCGGAATGCACCTCAATACATACAGGCAACTAAACATGCACTGATGTGTACAATAGGTAGGTGATAGTACTGAACAAATTCAAAATTACAAAGATGGAGGATTAGGCTAGAAGAATATGGCTATGAAATTATATACAAAAAGGGAATTTATAATAATGACACAGATGCACTAAGCAGAATTCAACTTAACGCAATAGAAACGGAATCAATTATGGGTAATGTAGACGAAACAGAGAGAGAGAAGACCCAGAAGAAATAGACACTATTCACTCAACACACAACGAAGAACCAAAAACCGCAATTAAAATTTTTAATGAAGCTATCGACATAAAACCAAATCAATTCATAATTACCGAAGTTTTAATCAACCCCAATCCAGTAAAATATACAAAAACAGATAATAAGAAAATATACTAAATTCAAATAACGAAAGATGATAACGAAGAGCAGATAATAAAATTTTTACAGGAATATACCCCAAAGAAAAAACATTTTTATTTCAACACCGAACATTTATACAAGAAATTTTCAGAATTATACATTAGATTATTTAATAACTCAGGAACTGAAATTATCAAATGTACACGGAAATTAATAACTTTAGATGACCCTGACGAAATAAACGACGCAATCCGAAATCAACATGAATGATTAATCATTCATGTTGATTTCAGACCGTCGTTTGTCGAATCATCTAAATTAATTCCGTGTACGTGATAATTTCAGTTCTGAAATAATCATAATAATTCTGAAATTAAATTCGGTGTTGAAAATGTTTTTCTTTGAATTATTTAATATCTGCTCTTCGTGTATTGTTCTGATCTTTTATGCTTTTTAATTTTGAGTTCGATTAATGGATTTGGTTTATGTCGACAAATTAATTGCGGTTTTGTTTCGTGTATTTTCTGTCTTCTCTGTTTCGTACACGTATTGATTCCGTTCTGCGTAATTAATTCTGCGTGTGTGTAAATTCTTAGTTCTGCTTCTCTATTTTAATTTGTTATATCACCTTGTACATCGGTGCATGTTGGTTGCCGATGTTGGTCTTAGCCAAGGCAACGCTTGAGTAACGTATTTTAAAAAAATAATGTCGTATCAAAATAAATAAGAACCTTCTAATTGAAGAATTAAATATGCGCCATCGGCGTGATCTGCAACGTGGATCTCGCGAGCGTGTATTGCCCACTATGGTCAATCGGTGTATGTCTATAACGGGTCAATACTGTTGCCCTTTTCGTATTCGTTGTTCTGTTTCATGTCCGTGTGCGATTTTTATCGCTGCGGCTCAATACGCCTGGCCGTTCGATGTCTATAAATGGTTTTAAATCGGATATGTCAGGATCGGATGTCTTCTGCTGATTTATAATCGGTTTTCGATAATCGTTAAATGTTGTGTCGTACTGATGAATTTTCCTGCGAAAGTCACATGCTGTTCTTTATTTGTGGTGATATTGCGTTCGTTAGATCTGGATGTCGTATTGTTCAAATGCTAGTTCTTTGTAAAAGTTCTGAACTTGTGTATCTTTCAAAACACTTCTATTCGTATGTGTCGGTGATGTCGAGCAATGTTCGAAATATTGACATTTTCTTATCTTTAAAATGTTGTCGTGTTTGAAAGTGCGGTATTATAACGGCTCGTTTTAATTCTGTGTTAAGCTGTTTTGTTGTCCTCGTCCATCTCTGCGTTTGAGGCGGTCTGTCGTACACTTTGTCCAGTTTCCGTAATGGTGGGTATCGTCTGTATTTTGATGCTGTAATCGATAACTCTGCTGCGTTTGCCCATAGACTCTGCATCGGGCTGCTGGTTGATTGGATGATATCTGCTTCATGTCTGCCTGTCTGCTTTGTGACTTGCTGGTGGTGCATCGTCTGTTAATTCAATGTTATGTTTCACGTGTTGTGAAGTTAAGTATTCCTGCAATGGAATCTCGGTTGAATGAGTCTGTATTGCTCTTCGTTATTAATCTTCGTTAAAACGAATGTTATTAAAATTTTCAACATTCGTGTTCTGGGGTTGGAATCGTTTTTCTATCTTCGTCGATTTCATCGCAAAGTTACTTCTTCACGTCTATTGGGTTTGTCAGATATTTCTGTGGGGTGTGTTGAGTTTAAAATTGTGTAGTGGCGTAATTATCTTTATTTGTACTAATGCTGTGGTGTTTCTACCGGGTTGAAATGACAAATGATTTATAATTCCGTCTTCTTTGAGTTTACTAACATTTTTATTTTTTCCGTCCTGGGTTCGATTGTGATTTGATCGGTTTGAATGTTACTGTTTTGGAATTTAATGGGAATTTGTCCGTGTCTGTTCTCGTAATCGGTTTTTATGTCATGTTCGAACTAATTTAGATTCAGCCTATTAATCCGTCGTATTTGTCGTTAAATTCAAAGATGCAAAATTTGTGTTTTTTTATGTTAAAGGTTTTAGTAGGTATGTTGCTATAATGATTGTTGTTTGTGAGCTGTCTTACTTGAAGGGTTCTCTTCTAAAATCTAAATAATTCTTGTACAGTTCGGGGATGAAATTTTGAAGATCCGTATCGAAATTTGAGTTCTGCCTGAGGTATTTCTAGTAGGAGATGGGTTGATTGATGTTTAAATTATTACGTTTGGTCATTTTGAATCGGTCTAGCTGAAAATTTGAGCACGCGTTCTCGTTGTCCTCTTCGTAATTTTCATGTCGTGTGTGATTCTGTTTAAGAGTTGGTTTTTATTGAGTTTGCATAATTATCTGTGTCATGATTTGTTACGTGCCAAAAATTTGGCACTAGACATTTTTAGTTTAGTTTTGATGCGGAGTTTCGCGCCCAATTTGAAAGACTTGTACGCGTGTATTTCCGTCACGTCGAAGTGCGTTGCGCGGTGATTCGCGTCAACGCGTGGGAGAAAAGAGTGGAGTTTCCGAAAGACGCTGGTACGAGGCCTTTGCCTTTGAACATCAAGAAGAGTGGTTGGGTCGTATCATTTTATCTTAATTATGTAGATTCCTCTTGCTTATCTTTGTTTATCGTTCCCCAAACCCGTTCCTTATCGTTCTCGCTACTATAGAAAGAAGAAGACGAAATTTCGAGCAACCTGGCGAACCGCAGCCACGCATGAGAACCATCTTTAAATAATCCGGAAGGGAGCCCTGCAGTAGCTAGCCTGGAGCAATCCTGAAAGACGCTATGCGAACCATCTTTAAATAATCCGGAAGGAGCCACGAGCAACCCTGAAGGAGTGATTCTGTAGGAAGGGTACCTATTCATGTGAATACTCCGTTTTTATATTACCTTTATGAATTTTACATATTTCGTCATTTACGAATAATTTGCATATTGTGTGACGTCATTGACAGATGGGCGCTAATTTCCATATTATAGATTAGCGTTACCAACTACTGTTGTGTCGCGTATACCGCGTCACGGTAATGTAACGAAGCACGCCATAGTAAGAGATTATTAAAATCTTCCGCTTTAGTGGAATAGTTCTTCGGAGGTGAAGTTTCGTTTTTTGTTTGGTCGGTTTGTGATATTTTTGTGTTTTGTCTAGTGTTACCAGATGAAGTGTCCATAGTGGTTGGTTTGTAAACCGTTGGGGTTGTATTGTCATTAGTGCGTTTCTGTTAGGGTTTGCGCCGAATGTTTGCCTTGGTTGATTCATGTTTTGATTAAAACCTGATAAATGCGGGTTTTGTAAAATTGGAGTTAAATGTTTGCTTTGGAAATTGTCTAAATTCGTTGTGGAAATTTGTGTTAAAATTTGGGTTGATTCGCGGTTGATTTGTTTGTGCGTTAAATGGTGTAAATTTTGGTTGTGTGGATACTTGTCTCGCGGCTTGTATAGTTTTCATCGGTGAGTAATTTTGTTGTGTTAGGTTATATAGTCTATTTCTGTAATATATAACGTTCTCTTCCTCTACAATCATGTTCATTGCCTCTTATAAATTTTGGGGATGTTGAACATTCCACGCTCCGACTAGCAAAATGTTCACGGATCTTTTTCCATTCTTTCGGATCACATCCCCCGAAGTAGTCCCCTCCCGGAGATCCGAATGGGGGACGATTTTACCTCCGAAATTTTTTATCCCAGTGGATGCCATCATGCTTAACAATTTCTGTACGCAGTGTACTTGGGAGGTAATGTGGTGGTTTCCCGTCGCTTTCCACATCGCAGTAGTGTGCCTTAGAATGTCGTCCGACCCGACGGTCTTTACCGAAAAGCTGCTGCCTCTTTCGGGGACTTGTCTTAGTCTGGCTCCTCCCAAAGACCCCACTAGTTTGGTTAAACGTATAGTTCAGCTCTTTAGCTAATTGAAACGCGCAAGTTCTACCTGTTCTAGTATTTTAGAACGTCGTCAAGGTGCAGGTTCGTTCAGAATGGACCAGATAAGATAGAAAATCTAAAATTATTTTGTGCTTAGACACAATTTCAAGTTAATTTTCTATAAAAGAAATCATAAATACGCTTGTTGTATTTAAAATTAGTTAAGAGAAGTTGAATTAAACACTTAAATTGAACATAACCTCAAAATCTACAAAAAAGGTTCTATGAAAGCTTTATGTTTACAACTTATAAGGTTATACTGGAAAGCAAAGGTGATTTAAATTAGTTAAGGTAATAGGTAAGTGACTATATTTACATGCATTATTTCTCTAAATATTTGAGATTTAAAATGTAACACATGCACATTGTTACGTCACAAAGTAAATAAGATAAACTCATACCTGTATTCAAGATATATGAAAGAAACGTATACTTTAGCATTGAGCTAACTTGTACAGAACAACTGCTTTGTAAGACGAACACCATCCATATTTAGTTTGATGTTAACCTCAAATTTGAAATTTGTAAAGCCAAACTTTGTTTGTTCCACAGCCATATGTTTCATCAACGGACATTTAATTTATTTTAAAAGGTACAGAAAACGGCAAATTGAAATTCTGTCGATAATGATAATATCTGTAAGGTAGTAATTAATGTATTAGACTTAGATAGCCTAGCATGCATAAGTAAATACTCCATCAGAGAATATTTTACCAGAGAATAGCCCAGCAAAGAATATGCCACCGGAGGATATGCCACCAGAGGACCCTAGAAAATAAACGTGTTACAAAACAAAATATTGTAATACGCCATGAGGAACAAACTGAAAGTTTATCTGTTATCAGCTTACCACTCATGCTCATTTTGAACGGGTAATTCAGGTAGACTTTCTCCATACGCATTTTGTTAAGAGGAATAAAAGAAAAAACACATTTTACATACCAGGTACGACATCATGGCCTTAGAAAGGACATCTTTATCAGGAAACGGCATGTGCTCAAAAGGCGGTTAGATATGAAGAGCAACGAACATTTATTCTGGTTTACAGATAACCACACATTTTGAGAGAGGGACAAACAAGAAAACCATCCTGAATGACGGATTCATATATACACCAGCTGTGTATTTATGGTCATTATTCAGAGGTTTACCAATTATAAAATTACATATGATCATAATTATTTATATTATTTATTCTAAAGGGAACATTAAATTAAAACTAAAGATCAACTTATTTAGTGTATTATTTTATAATACTAAAAGGAAATGTTACACAAATTAAAACTAACTTGTTATTGTTAACGGCATTTATATAAAATTAAGACAAATAATACTTTAATATTGAAGTAAGTGGGACCACAATGTAACATGGCAAGAGAACGGTGAATTGACATGTTACATTATGATTAAAAAATTGGAAGAGTTCGCATTTTCAATTGCTTCAAATTTGTTTGAGGCTCATTTTGAGCACAACAAAACAAATATAAAAAGTATAGTATTTCAACACGCTTAGTGCTATTCGATATCTAGTTTCTTTTACTTTTGGGGTAAACTTTAAGTCGCAATAGGGTGCATTTTAGGCGTAACGAAAGCGGATAACGGAAATTTTAAAAATTTCGTGGATGGTACAGCTTATCGTTGAAGTTGACTAAATTAAATTTAATTAGTTAAAGTTTTTTGTTATTAATGTCATAGCTTTGAATTTATAAGCGTATTTTAGGCGAACCAACGCGGCTGGGATATAAGAAAAAGTATTACAACTTGACTTGGTGCTGAGTGTGAAATTGACACATACCAACGTAAAAAGATTTAAAAATTTTTTAATTTTATTTTAAGATCCATTAAAAGCCTATCGTGAATGCAGTGAAATATAATTGACTTTAAATTTTGAATCTTATGTTGTATCATTTCTCGCGTTGCTCAATAGTGGACCTTAAATAAAAAACAAGACACATGAATACAAGTAATGAATTTGACAGTGTTAAAATTAAATGCTTGCCGTATATTGGTTCAAATGCCCACACGTTTTTAATGTTAATACATTCATCTTGAAATTATTTATAATTTATTTCTTTATTGCTTCTTCTTTGAATGGCATTTATTTATGCATTCAAAAGATGAGATCATGTGCTTAAAAAAGTGCTAGTAATTGATAATAACTATTTAAAAACATGTCTCATTCTAGTTCGTTTACAAAAATACATCATCAGGTAAGAACCTAAACCATGAGAACACTCTGATATCCTTTATTCATAAACTTCTTCATAATTAGGAAGTACTTACCTTCTATGGCTTATTATAATCAAGGGCCTCGCCTAATTTGCATTATATACTGCTTAAAAAGTGTAGCTGTTAAATATACATTAATCAATCATGCTTTGCTAATGAATTACACCATAATATTGATCTAAGAGTTAATATAACACGCTTTTGCTACCTGATGAGTGGATTTGAAAAGTCAATTATAGCTTATACATATAATTAATTTTTTATAATCAGTTGAAGTAGTCTATTTCAACAACGTGTGAATTATATTTAACCTCTTTGGACTTGTGACGAACTAATATACTTAAATGAGTAACAGCTTAAATATCTATTGAAGATGAAGATGTTGATCTAAATAATAAAAAAAAAACCCTTCGTAAAGTACTACAGCCTGTATGAATACTTATGCGCAACTGCTCATAATATTCTTTCACTTTTGAAAATGTTTGTTTTCTTCTGGTATACTTTATACCATTTCTTTCAATACTCCTAGTCTAAGTAATCGGAAAAGAAGTGGTTAAAAACCTATTCTCCTGCTCCGACTTTTTCCTACTACCCACTTTGGGTGATTCTAGATTCCCTGGGAGTCAAAATTTTAGTTATGCATTTGTAGACATATTGCTATGTTGTTTGAGCTTCCTATTAGATATTTTTCTGAGATTCTATATACAAGGTGTCTCCAAAAGGACTGTATGAAATGATATTGCAAATTCCCGAGACTAAAATATTAGGATCTAGCCCAATTTATTTTAGTTCAAAAGTTGAAAGTTTCCAAGATACAGGGTGTCAAATTTATTATTTTTTAACTATTTTTTAAATAGGCGTCTTAATAATATTATAATTTGAATAAGAGCCGCTATGCTTGCGGCCACGTCTCAATGCTCCACCCGAAGATACTACATTGGGTTTAAACGCGAAAATATAAACGATCCTCAAATGTAATCTAGCTTCAAAATTAATCAATCCTAAATAAAAATCTAACTAATTAAAACAAAAGCTAAAAATAGGGTTTGAGTAATGGTAACCCTAGCGTTGATACTGGAGTGTGTCCGATCAACAAGAAACAAGCAAAGATAAAATGGAAGGGCTTTGTAATACCAGATAGCAGTCGCCAGCTCTGTTTACCGGTGCGACCTGTCGAGTTTCCCTTACTTTACAACCCTTCGCTCAAAGCGATGCTGCGTACAGCATCGCCAGCTCTATTGCTCCGGCGCAAACTGTTCTAAGCGATTCGCCCCTGAGACCCCAATTTATTTTCGTCACCGCCATCCTTCTATTTGATATTTCGCTGCCCTTACTTTTTACGTAGTATACGTGCTCTTTCCAATTTAATTTATTGCCAATCTTGACACCGAGGTATGTGATAGCATCCTTAAATGGGATTTTCTTCCCTCCTAGATCTAGCCTAAGAGGTCGCTGTCCAGGTTTCGTCCTGAAATAGAGCGCCTCTGATTTCAACGTGTTAAATTTTAACTTTGCCTGTTCCGAACATTCGTGTAACTTATTAAGCGCCTCGTTCGGTTTTGTGCGCATATCCATTAGTAATCGCGATCTGACAATTAAAAGTGTATCATCCGCAAACCCAACGCTTGAGCATTATGTAGGCAATTTGACCCTAAAAATGCTCTCATACAACAACTTCCAAAATGTGGGACCAGAGCATGACCCCTGCGGGCATCCCCTTTTCACCTCGCGCGACAAAATTTCACCCGGAATTTCAATCTGTGCCAATCGCCCCGAGAAATTACTCTTGACCAAAGACATCAAGTTTCGCGGACAACCCCTACTTTCCAATTCTCAAACGATCAATGGCCACCAGGCAGCATAAAATGCTCCTGAAATGTCCAAAGCAACAACGACACAATGCTCCTTTACATCTCTCGCCTGCTTAATTTCCTCGAGAAGAACTCTAATGCGCCTATAGTCGATTTTCCCTCCATAAAACCGAACTGTCGGTTATTAAAACCGCCGCTGTCTCGCACTAAGTGCTCAACTCGCGAAGTCATAACGCGATCCAAAACTTCCCCAGCACCGGTAGCAAGTTAAATGGACGATAGTTGCCCGGGTCTGACGCATCCGCCTTTTTGGATTTAGGTATAAATTTCACGTTCTGGACTTTCCAGGAACGGGGAAATACTCCCCTTCCGGCAAGGACACACGGGGCTAACAGGCACGCCTCCAGAGTTGCATCTGAAGTGATTCTCTCATGCCCTGGTGCCTTCTTAGGGTTCATCCTCCTAAGAACCCTTACGATCTCGTGAACTAAGATTGTCTTATCGGCACCTGTCTCTTCCACCTCTGTATCTTCCCGACGTACTCAAACGTGCGACTCCTCATCCTCCTCGGGATTATCCGATGGGAAGAATTTCTGTAACAGATATTCTGCCGTGGTTTTAAAACCTTCCGTGTATTCGCCATTTGTTTTCCTTATATTACCGAGCGCAATTTTTTGTTGTTTGCCCCTTATTACGCGGTATGCGTTCCCCAGGGTTCCTTCTCGGAGTTTCGCGTGCAAAATTCTTTAAATTTATTCGTTCGGGTTTCTTCTATTAATATTTTATATTCGCGGTTGCTTTGATTATATTCAATTCTTCGTTGTTCTCTTATTTTTCCCGAGACGCGTTGATAGCGGCGCCATAAGCTACGCGGTTTTGTCCGCTTGGTGGTTAGCTCCCGGGTCCACCAGGGTACGCGTCTTTAAATATTTTCTTTCGCGGCATTACGAGAACGCGTCTACTACCGCGTCATTTAATTTTTTCGCGAGTGTTTCTATTTGAACGGCCTCTCGGCAGTTTAATAGCTCATTCTCGAGCGCAGGGATGCCTTCGCCAAATTTTTCTATAAACCGCTCCCGCGGAAATATAATTAGCTGATCGTTTGCGCTTGCTTTGGTTTCAATATCCCATGTAATTAATTTATGATCAGAGAGCGTTACCTCGTCCGACCTTAATTCGCAATTACAAATCAACTCTAACATCTCGTGTGAGGCTGCAGTAATATCTATAAAACTGCTGCCTTTATGCCCCTCAAACGTAGGTGAATCATTAGTGTTAATCACACTAAGATTCCATTCCGTCAAAAGATCGGCAACCTGTGAGCCCCTATTATCTACACCACAAAGGCGACTTGGCATTAAAGTTTCCCCCGATTATAAGCTTTTTATTTCTACCAATTTTTCTAAAGACGCCTTCTATTTGATTTATTAAATCCTCGGTTTGAAGATTTTCCCGCCGGAGTCGACTGGCAGTAGGTAGGCGCTTATTACGTAGAACGTGTTTGACCCGGCTTTTATTTCCATGGTGGTTATAAACTCATTCGACAAATTATTTAATATTATCGTGGAACTAGGAAATAGTGTCAAGGACAACTAATATTACCAACATTTACGTAAACAGCGAAATTAGGAAAAGTACCAAGGACAAATAACACAAAGTGCAACGTAAATAGGTGAACTACAAATTCGTAATCGAATTTGACCGAAATAGATTTAGCGATTTCTGGGGCGCTTATTTAAAACGTGTAAGGACACAAGAACATACTATACACCATCGCATTCTTTAAAGGATGACCTTCTAGTGGAAGTATTATTGTATTATTACAACATTTTTCAACGAGCAACATATTTGAGTTTAGTTTAACGCTTTTACTGCATATTACGGCCTTTTGTCATTTCATTTGTTTTTTAATTAAATTTAAATAACTTAATGATAGGTAATATTACATCAGACAGCTAGAGTACAAGATGCCTACACAACATTCTCCCAAGGTTTTCCTTGGGGGTAAAACAACACCAGATCTTGACTTAAACTCACATCCTTCACTACATACCACCTCGACATCACCAATGCAGCTTGATCCTGCTTTTCAAAGTCAAATAAGCGTCGTACTAACACCCTCTGCCCACCCACCAACAACCGAAATACCACGGAACAAAAGATTGAGAGGAAGCCCCAGCCACAACAACCCGGAAGATATGAAACAGTCTATCTTAGAGCACCTAGAGAACCTAGGGACCGACCTTCTTAACTTTATTGACAATGAACTAGACCCAAGTAACCGTTTGCGCGTAGGCGCCCATAAAACCCTTAGAGATAAAATAATAAAATTAATATATCTACAAGCCGAATTAACTAGCGAACATAAATTCATAAAACAACAAAACAACACACTACAAGACAAGATAATCGAAACTAAAGTAGAAAACAACCATCTGAAAGAACAATCAATACTCAATCCAACCATGTCTTCAAACACGTACGCAAACGTGACGGCAATACCAACACAGACATACGCCAGTGCTGTAGCACAAAACCAAAAGCTCCAAAACAAGACGCAATTTCAAAAGCGATCTCGAACCTAAATACAACGGTGTTCATATTGTCAAAACGTGGTGAAACACCTAGACAAATTCAAGATATTTTTTTAAAAAACAGTAAATCCACTGAAAGGCAAAATTAAAATTAAAAACATCCGAACAACCAACAAAGCAGTAATTATAGATACTGATAACGAAACCGAGGCAAACAAAATTTTAAACCATGCAACCCTAAAACAAACCCTAAATCCCTTAGTTATTATATACGACATACCAACGTACATGAAAAATCAAGACGTGACAGATTTAATTTATACTCTAAACCTTGAACACCTAATTAACAGAGAGGATTTTAATAGAGACTTTCAACTTAGTTTCAAAACAGCACCGAAAAACAAACCGACTCAACATCATGTTGCAACGGTAAGTGCAAAGTGAGGAATATATTAATAAATCTAGGGAAACTATATCGAATATCGCTGTGTTACAGTGAAAGACTTTTTAGTAATACCCAAATGCCTACGATGTCTCGATCTAGGACACGTCACGAAACATTGCACACGCACCACCGATACATGTGGACACTGTGGGGAAGAAAACTCCAAGCACAAAAGGCCACACTGCCCTAAGCACGGACAACACTCAGTTTGCATATCATGCTTGAAACGTAACAAAAAGTGCGCTTCTAACCCTAAAGATTGACAAACCCACAAAATGTTAATGGACAGACTCATACAAAAAACCGACTATGGACAGTAAACCTAACCAAACTAAACACAAACAACCATCACAAATTAAAAGGGACAAAGCAAGGGCAATCACGTATCGACAACATCTTCAACAAACAATACAAGAGAACATGCACACAGACAAAATAGCAACCCACCCACAAACGCAATACGAACCTACACTCACACACAACATTTTTACACAAACACAAGCAACAAGCAGAATGCAGCATAAACACCTATTACCCCTAATGGACGACGGAAAGATCAGAATTGGCCAAATAAATGCCATGCACTGTGCAACTGTAATGAAAAAGCTTAGACAACTAGCTGAAACCTTACGATTACATGCACTTTTTATACAGGAATCCAACAACAATCCAACAATACAGCGGAGAACACTGTACATGTCTGGAGGTCTCAAACGGTCGGATTGGAAAGTGGATCTTGGTAACACACTAACAATAACACTTACACTTACAACCACAAACCAATAGTTATTTTGGCAGACGTAAATGGAAAATCTCCGATGTGGCACATTTCCCTCACGGATGAACGCGGAGAACAAGTCGAAAACTTGATTAGCGAACTACAACTCGAAGTAATCAACCTTTCTAATGACCCCTCCACATACAACTCCCATGCAGGAACAGGAACAAACATAGACGTTACACTGACAAATGGGCTGGCGTACAACTACATACAAGACTGGCAGGTATTAGAACACCAAACCGTTAGTGACCACAACTTAATCATGTTCAACATTGACATGACAACCAGGCCATTTGACACACCACAAAACTTCACCAATGTACAACAATACAAAATACGAAATGCAAATTGAAACAAACTGAGGACACATTTGTACCCCCACAAGATATAAGATTAGATGAAAACGTTCACGAGTATACAAAACTACTCACCAACACAATTAGACGCACAATGGAGCAAGTGCTCCCAAAACAACGGAAAACACGACACACAAAGACAATTCAATGGACAAGACGCTTACAAAACCTAAAAAAGGAAACACCGGCCGAGAGAGCATACCACCTAACAAATTATCGACAATTAAAAGACATATACCAAAAAGAACTGACTGACATAAAGAGGAGGTCATGGGAATTATTCGTGGAAAAACACTTACAAACTGACGCCTGGGGAATACCCTATAAAATCACTCAGGGTAAAATCAAACCACCGATGACTTATTCAACTTTAATATAACAAGACGGTACATACACAAAAGACTGGGGTGAAACTGCGACACTACTATTACAAACACTTTTGCCTGATGACAACGTTCAAGGCGACACTAACGAACAACGACTCAGACAACAAGGAGTAATCGACAGAAACCACGTAGGTACCCGATCATGGAACAGACAAGACGACAACTTAGATCCTTTCACAGAAGACGAAGTGAGATACGCACTATGCCAATCGAAGAACAGGAAAGCACCTGGACCGGACGGAATTCTTGCGGAGATTGGCATAGCGCTACAAGATAAATTAACACCGACGCCAACAGCACTGTACAATGAATGCATACGACAAGCTGTTTTTCCGAACATCTGGAAACAGGCGAATGTCGTGATTATCCCTAAAGGGAAAGGTAAAGACCCCAAACAACCAGGCTCTTACCGACACATATGCCTTTTGAACACGCTAGGAAAAACGTATGAAAAATTATTATGTAAACGAATGCAGGACCACATACAAATCACAGGAGTACATCCAAGACAATATGGCTTTACAGAAAACAAATCGACCGAGGACGCCATAAACCAAGCAATACAAACCGTCAAACAATCACACAAAAAATACGTCCTATTAATATTAGTGGACATAGAAGGCGCATTTAATAACCTTTGGTGGCCTTCACTTTTTACAAGACTTACGACCATAAACTGTCCATCACAACTATACCACTTTTTCAGGAGCTACTGCAGGGACAGGTATGTAACCCTACAAGGCACGGAGAGCATTAGCAAACATATAAATAAAGGTTGCTTGCAGAGGTCCATATGCGGACCCCTATTTTGGAATATTGTAATGGATGAACTCCTGGAAAAGCTGGACACCGTTGACGAAGTGTTGTTGACGATTGCATACGCCGACGACATCTTGTTGGTGTTCTTCTTAATCTTCTTTGGGGATTAAACCACTCATAGTTTTTAAAATTATTATGAGTGGTTTAATCCCCAAAGAAGATTAAGAAGAATACTAAACAAACCACAACAAACATACAGGGAGTATTTATCTTGTTGGTGGTTGAAGGCAATTCCAGAAGGGAAATCGAACGTAAAGCTAACATCGCCCTTACCCATACACAAAGTTGGTGCAAAACCAACAAAATGACCATAACACCACAAAAAACTACATATCTTGTGATGAAGAGAACCCTGGCAAGGGACCCCACCATCAAACTAGACGGTGTAAATATAAGTAGAACACAAAACACAAAATATCTGGGCTTAACGTTAAATGAAAAACAGAATTACTCTGCACATATAAACACCGTCTGTGCAAGTGCAACTTCTACAATGCAGAATATTGCAACGCTGGCCCAAAGGACTTATAAGATACCACTTAGTTGCGTACGGCTATATCTCAACAGTATGCTCGGTGCTATGGTATCATACGCCGCGAGCGCGTGGGGACATCGCCTTAACACAATCAAACAAAGACAAAAAATTAACAGTACACAACGAAGTGTTTTACTGCGACTGACGGGGGCTTATGGGATTACCGCACATGATGCACTTCATGTACTGGTGGAAAATATGCCCTTGAACCTAGTAGTGAAACAGCGAGCTGCAATGTACAATCTTACACACAATGACAACCAACAACTACAACGCATATTAAACACAAACCAACAGCCCACGACAGAGACGGAAATAAAGAACTACATACTTGCAGAATGGCGGACAAAATGGAATCAAAGCACAACCGCTAGAAGAGTATACGCAATGATCTCAAATATTAAAGACCGCCTAAAAGCCAAATACCTGCTGCCCAGTCGGGGATTTATTCATTACGTAACTGGCCACGGACCCTATCCAACATACACAGAACGCATAAACTTAGTTGACAACAACATATGCACGTGCGGAGAAATAGTAACACCGGAACATACAGTATTCGAGTGTAATGACTTACAACCGTACCTCTACGCACATAGACAAACATTATTAAACAAGACCCTACACCAGATGATTTGGAACGAAAACCTTTTTCCACACTTAAATGCACTCACACAGAAAACCACGGCACTCATCCACCAACGTTATCTTGACGGATAAAAGACACAAACAAAACTACCCGGACATAAAAGTGACACCTCTCCTCGAACCGAGGCTCTGCCCCGGAGACCAGAGACCAATCTCCTGGAATTCCAAGAGCTCTGCTTTTGACGACCAGAAGCAACAAGATCAAACCAGCAACCCGATTTTGAAACGATCCAACCCCCTAATATGTAGAATTTGCATGCTTCTACATATTAGCAACCCTGTCTCTAACAAATAATAACCAACAGTAGTAGTATAAGTTAACTTTAAGTAGTAGAATAGGGAATTTCTTTTCTTTTTACCTAACGCTTAACTTTAAGAACTTACACATACCTGAGGCAAGCAATACAGCAAACAAATCCTTTCTTCTGAAAGAACCTAATTTTTTATTTATGTAATAGTATAAGTTCAAACATGTACAAAATTATACTAATTCAATCCAACTTTTTAGTAACCTGAGCAAACATAAACACAAATTAACATTTCAAACACACCTCACACACACACACACACACACACACACACACACACACACACACACACAACACACAAAACACCTTATGTACTGTGCAAACACAAAACACCATACACACACTTACATTGCCTTTTCAACATCTGGATTTCCGGCTGCCGATGGTCCAGGCTGATAAGGCAACATCTGTCGAGCGTTCCTCTTTGACGATTGGGATATCCGGCTTCCGATGGTCCTGGTCGTAAAGGGGAAACGTAACAGGGATACCAACATCACATACAACACACAAACACACAACTCTCTCTCTCTCTCTCTCACACACACACACACATACACACACACACACACACAAACACATACACACGTACACACACACCTAAACACACGCTTCCATTGCCTTTTCAACATCTGGATTTCCGGCTGCCGATGGTCCGGACTGATAAGGCAATGTCCGTTGTGCGTTCTTCCTTGACGACTGGGATATTCGGCTGCCGATGGACCTGGTCCTAAAGGGGGAACGTAACATGGACCAACATCACACACAACACACATACACACAACCATCCCCCCCCACACACACACACATACACACACATAACACATGATGGTTACTTTCTGTGGGGAAGCCAGGACTGCTTAAATTTCAGGTAGCAGACCACTGAAACGTTGGAACAAATAAATAAAAAAAATTAATAAATAAATATTATCCTGCCACACGTCCCATTATTTATTATTATTCCTACGCGGTATATCGCTATTTGCGTTTAAGACGGTAACCCCCTGCTAAAACCTGTTATTTTGTGGCTATACAGGTGCGTTTCCTGTATAAGCTCGATGTCGATATTTTCTTCGCATAATAACTTTACGAAGTTATTTGTTGCCCCTTTACCTTTCCCGAGATTTAGTTGCGCGAATTTAATTTTCTTGCTTCTTTTAAATCTTTCTTTTTCTTCACGGTTCATAATCGATGTTCCGTGTGATTGCGTTCTTCAGACGCTGCATCGTGAGGCATCTACTCGACTTGGCGTCGTGGCGCGTATCGACCTTTGCGCCACCGCCAGTTCTGTCGTTTGCACTTGCGCAAACCACACAGCAGGGGACTGCTTTCCGGCAATTCTTGAATTCATGCTCGACCTCGGCACAGTTACCGCACCACTGTACCTTCTCCCTACACTCCCCCGGACCAAGACTCTTCGCCACCTGAGGATGAGAGCGTCAGCTAATATACGTCTTCAAAGTGTGGAGGTCACTTCAAATACTAGGTTGGCGAAGGAATCCCTAAGGCCCTTTCCGTCAAACCTGAACTTCTCTCTCAGGTGGTCTTCCAGCTTCAAATCACCGAAGCGGGGATTCTGGCTTGCGATCAACCGTACCAGTTCTTCCGTCTTCATCCCGCTTCGACCCCCGGAAGAACGGTCCGTGGACGCTTCTTCTCGATGATCTTCGCCACGAGTTTTTCGCAGTGGCCGCCGACTTTCGACTGCAATCTCTTGGCGTGTTCCCGGCCGGTACATTCCACTACAACACCGCCCCTGCGCGTCCTACGAGCTCCGACTACGACAAACCCATCACGTGCTGGATCTACCTTTTGTTGTTTTGGTCTATTAACCCGGAATTTAACTTAGTTTGTTTAAACGCGGATTTTAGTTTAAAATTCGAAGAAAACGCGATTTATTTATTATTTAAGGGATTAAATTATTATTTTTGATTTTATTTCATTGCCCTGTGTTTAAAAGTAATGCCATAGGATAATAAAACTAAATACAATAAATACTAAATAATACAATAAATAATAAAGCTTTTAATATAAAATATAATAATATACCCAACATAAAAACTTACTTGTTTGCTGTTGAAGCGGGAGCTCTGTAAAACACGTCCGCTCACTTCAAGCGCTAACTAGAAAGTTAAATCTTTATAATATCAGGATTTGCTTGAAATTTGGTATCTAAAGGTTTTTTAAGATGAGAAATTCAGATTTGATAATAATTTTAATGTACCTAGCAGAGAGCGCCACCAGCGGTCTTTTGTTTACGTTTAAAGCCCCATAACTTTGTTGTATCTCGGTATATCAAATTTTTGGTTCAAAATTGTTATTTCCTGACATTTTTTTCTCCAAAAAAAGGTTTGTCTTATACATGTCGCTTCAAGCCGCCGTTTCTGAGATAATCGAATTTAAATGTTTTATTGCATATTAATATTTATCATAGCCCTCCTCGCACTTTATTCAAGGTTAGGGACTGGTCCAAGAAACTTGGAGCGTGTTTAAGGGCCAACAGACCAACAACAACAAAATTTTACACAATGAGCTAATAATGATAAGAATATATGAATAAACTGGCAAAGAACAAGAGAAATAATACACAAAGTCAATAGCAAACTTGTATTAAATTATAAATTGTTTAATAAAATTCTAGATAAATGTTTAAAATGACCCCCGTTTTCATGTACACAAAGAGTAATTCTACGAAGAAAATTGGACTGCATCCTTTGCATAATCTTTGCATCTAACCATAAAATATCTACTGAATTTTGTATTCATGTCCACAATTCTTCTTCAGTGGTTACAGGTCTAGAATATACCACCTCTTTAAGTGTATCCCATAAAAAGTAGTACATTGGCGTCAAATCCGGCGAGCGAGGTGGTCAACTTGCAGGAACATTATTTCATCTGCCGATCCATCGATTATGAATATTTTCATTTAAGGTATTCCCGACGTTTAACATGAAGTGTGGTAGTGCATCGTCGTGCATGAATCACATAGTTTCTCTAATATTCAGTGAAAGGGCATCAAATAAATTTACTAAATAGTCAGAGGTAATTTACACTATTTAAACGAAGTGGTAAGGCGTCAGGACCAATAATAAAACTTTCAATAATTCCTGTCCACACGTTGATAATGCACAACCTTCACTGCATGCGGGTTTTCGTCAGCACGAACGTGTTCACTATGTAAATTAGTAATACCCTTTCTTGTAAAGCAGCACTCATCCGTACATAAAATTTTTCTATTAAAATTTGGATCATTTCTCTCTGTTCATTATAAAACTACAGAAGCCTTAGTCCAGTCTTACTTCGAGGTCGATAGCTACAAGCTCTTGTACTTTTTGGAGGTGAAGTGGAAGTAACAACCGTTCTTTTAAAACCCTATGTACGCGCCGTTCGGAACCCCCCGCACCCTCCTACCGCGACGGCCTTTGACGTTATCGCGCTCGTAGTTAGTACCGAGCAAGCGAGAGTTCCGTATGGACCGTGGGATAATAAACTCCTTATTATCTCGCTCTCGTCTATTAAAATAAATCAAATTTGTGAGTCCGCTTTCTTCTATGAGCTTCTTGAATCTTTGCTGGTTTGTGTAAACCTGACTTAAGCTCAGTTTTTTTCTGTGGTATTTTCCAAATACGTTCGTAAGTTAACCCCCTTTCTGGACTCGCGAGGTTTGCTGAGGGTTTGCGGACGCCTGGATAATTCTCAGTTAACCTATGAACAAAAACATTCCTCATTATTATCTAAGAGAGCCATATTATCTACTATTTTGTGTGATCTTTATCACCGTATATCTTTACATTCCAGTCCCATTCATAAATGTTTAATTGTTTCTTAAGTAAATCGAACATGTAAGATTCAAACAGTTGCATGCTTTAAATTACTTTACGTCATGAAAGAAATACGTTTCGAATAATTTATAATCAATCTTATCGGTGTTCCACAAATAACATAGAAATTATCAAAAACAATTAATTGGTGAAGTATAAGGAAGATTTATTGCAATAGTATGGACAATCTTGGTAGAAGTCCACAACTGATGATTTTAATAAATGCCCTTTTGTAAGCTGGTATTTTAACATCAGTTTGAAATGTATTTAATTAGGATTTAGATAAGCGCTCTTTGACAAGAAATATAGCAAGTATAAAATTTGGATTTTTCTCTGCTTGTAACTAATAAGAATATTTAAATATTTCTAACATAAGCTAGAATAAATACTCCCTGTACGTTTGTTGTGGTTTAATTCCCAAGGAAGATTAAGAAAAAGAACTAGAATAAATTGTTCATCTGAGAAAAATTATTTTTTTGTAAGAGGATAATTTCCAGCAAAATTTTAAGGTCAGAGTTCGAAGCATTTTGGCTTTTACTAAATTATCTGCGCAGTGTCAATGGCCAATTATACTGACGAACAGGGTAACAAAAGGTAGAAAAATTATCCACATATAAATTAAAGAGGATCTTGTATTTGGTAACAAAGATTAGATAAAGATTATTTTAATATTTTTAAATAACTTTTAAGAATAATTTTCTGTATAAACTTAAGCTGTTAACTGTTTTTTTAAATGTAAGAGATTCTTTTGTATGAAAGCAAAATGTTTTTGAATGCATAGATGTATTTTGATATTTCTGTGTTTAATTTCATTTTCGTAAATTTCATGGCATAGTTTCTATTGAGCTAGCCAGGCAAGGAAAAGGAAGATAGTAATTTCATATTTCCTATCGCATTCTCATTAATACGGTTCGCTGTACCTAAGTCACAGCAAATTTGGTGGGCTTCCTTAATTAATAGGTGTATCACAGCAATATTTAACGGCACTCCAACGCGAAGCCGTACTGCAGTAATATGTTTTAACATATTTTCTACGTCACTGATTATTCTATATTAGCTTTAACTTCAACTGCAATCGACACGAAGCTATTGCTAAAGTCAAAATTATATTTTTTTCATTTTTATAACAAATAAGGCGTATTTCTTAAAGAGTTATCAGTATTCTTTAAAATTAGTACATAAAAACTTAAAAATTTAAAAAGCAAATAAGATGTGTGACGTAATATTTCAACAGAACAAATACAAAATTTAGTCACATGCCAAACTACTAGAAAATTAGGGCACTTTTGCTGTCCGCATAACATTATTAGCAAATCTTTAACAAAGGTGTATTAAAATTCAAGGTGTTTTTATTCGTTTCTAACTCATAAATATGACTATGATGTAAGCTTTTAATTTCATTTAATGTCCTAGTTTAATAAATAACTCTGTTTTTACTATCTGTGGTATATATTATTTAAATTGCTATGCTAATTAAGACAAACCGCCTGATGACTGCTATTATTTGTTGTATAGTTTAAAAATAAGATATTTATGAGATTCAGTGTGTCGTAATTTCAAGACACATCCTTTATCGCAAGATTAGAATATTAAACTCCGGGAATATTAAAAATACCGTATTTTATCGAAAAAATTACGTAATTAGACATTGCAGGGTCAAGTGATATTATAAGGGCGGCATTAAAAATAAAAAAGTTAACGGTTAGCATTTGCGGTAATTAGCAAACGTTCCTTGATAATAAATTGTTATTTATTACAATATAGTTAACTTATTGGAAATAGCGAAACCGATCCCAGAAAAATTGGTGATCTCAGATTTACTTCTGACCGGTCCATTTTTACTAGATAATACGATACCGCCTAAGACAAGCTGTAGCGGATATATGCAGATAGAACGGAATGAGATATAAGTAGAAGTTTTTGGGGGCGCCCACCGCCTTATTTCTTCCAGCATCCTCATTTCCTCATACATTTTACATGTAAATTCCCATAAAGAGAAATTTAGGAGGAGGGACTCCTTCCTTGCGGACCTCCTTGTGGGATTTTTACCCCAACCATCCCTACCCTAAAAATCGGTAACCTACCTCCTAAATTTTCGAGATACCTCTTGGTGCCTATTGGCACCGCACCCACGAGATAAATCTATATTGTTTGGTATAAATTAATATTAGATTTTTCTCAGCTACCTGAATTTCTAGAAATTTTTTAGATAGCATCCCCCCCCCGGAGCTAGCCCAATTTTAAGATTTTTTTACCGCTAACATTCTGGACCAAATAGTTTTCTTCGACTAGACATTTCATCCTTCAAGATAAATCTATCTTGTTTGGTATCAATTAATATTAGATTTTTCTCAGCTATCTGAATTTCTAGGAATGTTTAAGATTGAATTATCCCCCAGAGAGCTACCCTCATTTTAAGATTTTTTACCAGCAGCGATTTCTGACCGTCCTTATAAATTTTTTAGACATGCGATACATCAAATTAGTCTAGAATTTTGTGCAAAATCCGAATCTGTAAATAGATTTAAAATCGGATCACCCCTTACCGTTTTACACACGTACTCTCTAAATTATAACTTTCCTGCAGCTCATACCTAAAAGAAAATCTAAAAACTTTTTATTACAGACAATTTTTACTAATACAGTTTAAATTTTGTAAACCACATTTCTAAATACATATTCACAATTTTTATTTTTAACCTAGAACTCCTCACATCGGCTTATACTTATTAATATTTATTTCTAAATAAAACACTTTTTCCAAAGACCAACCGGACCCACGTGTTTCAAATTCCTCTGATTTTGTTTTCATGGTTTTGCTTAAGACCTAGTACATATTTTCCAGATAACTAGAAGATGTTATAACCATATTCTTTGTGTTAAAGGATTTCACATCGGTAGTCTCTTCACCCATTTTTGTGTAAATGCCGTAGAGTTCGCAATTAACTTTTATTGCTGTATGTTGTGTTCTTTTTTCATTAATTAATCGAATAAACAGCTCTTTCTGCTTCCAAAGAAACTCGGACACTCCATCGCCGACACAGGCGTTCTTTATGCGATAGCTAGCCATACGGTTATTAAACGCTGTGCTAACCATTTCTACACCATCGTCGCCACTAGCGGTAACTGTTGCATTTTTATGTCTGTTGCTCCTCAAGTGTGAGGCATACCTAATCTTTTCCATTTCGAAATCGCATACTTTACACAGAATTCGTGGTTGTTTCTAACAAGACCCTTTAACAGCTGGTGAAGCTGAACGTTTACGACTTAATGACATACCGTGCTGTTTTCCTTGTATCGCAGTAAGTTGTCCATTCTCGTAAAAGCGATACCGCAAGACCCACAGTTTAAGTACTTTGCTGCTGACGGATGTATAAGCTTAACCCTGGACGATGTTACACAACGACATTTGTTCTGGTGCCGTTTGAAGGTATCCCTCCTGGTAAAGTAGACGTGACGGGGTTCGCATTTAAAAACGTTTTGCAGATACCATTTTAGGACAAAACAAAATCCGCACTATAGGACTTTGGTGAAACTTGTAAGCGAACTAACTTATAACTAAAAAGTTTACTCTTGCGTGCCTGCTTTATATACTCTATAGAATGCAAACCAAAGGTTTCCGAAGACAGCTGAACGAAGTTAAGGATTCAGCGAGGAACTAAATGACGTCATCTTTTGTCAATCCTTGCTGCTCGTCCAGTACATTTAGCACCAATGCATCCGCCCGGTTCGCATCGTCCATGTTCCGAATGCAGTCAGTAGAAACACCGGAAACATTTTCCATGTTATACGGGTCAGCAATCGCATCGCGTGCATATTAAAAATCCAAAAGGGTGGTAGCTCACGCACACAAATTGGCTGCAATTCGTGCGGTAGAAGATGCAGTGCTACTATAAACAAAAACTTAATAAAACACTTTAAACCTTTACTAAGGGATACCAAACTTGTTGTCTACAGGATACTTACTAATAAAGCAATTTAATTTTAAATAACTTCTACGTCATATTTTCAGAAATGGCAGGCTTGAATATTTTCTAAATGAATCACCAAGCGAAAGTATATGCTTAGCGGCATTAAAATTAACCATTAGTTTCTCATTTTAAAAGCGCGGTTAATTACAGATTAAAATTTAATTTGGTTTATATAACGAAATTAAATACTTTACATAGAATTTGTGGTTGTTTCGTACAAGATCCTGTAACAGCTGCCGGAGCTGAACGTTTACGGTTTAATGACATACCGTGCTGTTTTTCCTAGTGCCGTAGTAAGTTGTCCATTCTCGTAAAAACGATACCGCAAGACCCACAGTTTAAGTACTTTGCTGCTGACGGATGTATAAGCTTAACCTGGGACGATGTTACACAACATTTGTTCTGGCGTCGTTTGAGAGCATTTTTCCAGGTATAGGAAGCACCGCAAGAGTTGCAATTAAAAATATTTTTGGAGGGCATTTTTCTTCGACCAGCTTCCATGGATAGCGCCATGGTTTATATACATTTTGGAAACAATGGAAGATTGCCAAAGACACTCGAAGAGTGCACAAGCGCGGTCACTAAACCAATTAGCATTAATACCGAGTATTCTGTACTTTCGTAGGTTGCTTATTTCCTAGAACCAAATCTTCCGCATAACGGTCGGAAGCCCGTAATTATTTCCAGAGCCGGCAAGTACTCGATACCACCCAAATAGAGAATTAGATGCTCGATGTCTGCTAACTTCCGATTCCCTCGTAAAAGGTAGAAAAAACTCGGCCAATCATCCGTCTAACTTATACCTTGACCCGCTCCCGTTCTGATAATTTCCAAACATTTTTCAAACAACAATTTTTAAACCTACGAAGGAGCTATAAGTTGTGATCAATTACACGTTCGAACTACCCGTAAACTAACATATTTTATAGTAACAGTGCACTGTGTAATACATGCATACCCCTTCTCTGCGCTACTGCTATTCTTGTAGTTGCTTGAAAAAGTCAGTCGCCTTTTTACTGCTAGGACCGCTGCAAAGCATCATTCTGAACTTTCTTAGGCTTTTACACTTGTCTGGAGTTAGGTTAGGTTAGTTGGACTTGTGTGGACTTAGGTTAGATAATAGGAATATTATAATATTATAATAATATTACAATAGGAATATAATAATAAGAAAAATTGATAAGTTAGGTCAGCGCCGCGGCCCTGACCTAACCTATCAATTTTTCCTATTATCTAACCTAAGTCCACACAAGTCCAACTAACCTAACCTAACTCCAGACAACACTAGCTAACCTAACTCCTGACAAGTCTACATCCATAAATATATTTACAGATTCGGATTCTCCATAAAATTCTAGACTAATTTGATGTATCGCATGACTAAAAAATTTATAAGGACGGTCAGAAATCGCTGCTAGTAAAAAAATCTTAAAATGAGGGTGGTAGCTCGGAGGGGGGGGGTGCAGTCTCAGAAATTACTAGAAATTCAGATAGCTGAGAAAAATCTAATATTAATTGATGCCAAACAATATAGATTTATCTCGTGGATGCGGTGCCAATAGGCACCGAGAGGTATCTCAAAAATTTTAGGGGTTAGGTTACCGATTTTTTAGGGTAGGGATGGTTGGGGTAAAAATCCCAGGAGGAGGTCCACAAGGAGGGAGTCCCTCCTCCTCCTCAATTTCTCCTTATGGGAATTTATATGTAAAATGTGTGAGAAAAGAGGATGCTGGAGGAAATGAGTCGGTAGTCGCCCCCAAAAAGATCTACCGATATAATAAGGATAAAACAGGAAATAGGGCAGATAAAAACGAAAGTGAAAGTTTTTTACGAAGAAGAAATTAACAATAAAATGACAGAAGTAAATGATTCATGTAGGGATCAGTTAGGGAAATTTGAAAGGAAAATATGCGGAATCAAACAAAATGTGAACGCTTTAACGGGGGATGGACCGGGATTTTATACAAATAATTTATCTTTAGATCAGCACATGAAATTTTATAGAGATAATCGGGTAAACCCGCAAATTTTTATCAATAGTGTACGAGCTTTGGTACATAATTTATATGATGAGCAGGCGAAATTAAATGTAGTAAAGGCTTTACTTAAAGACATTGCAGAAGCATGGTACAATCTGGTTGGACAAGACATCGAGTGATAGTCAGACTTCGAATAAAAAATTTTGAAACATTATTGGGGAGGCCATAAACAGGGCCAAGTACGGGATGATTTGATTGCGGTGAATTCGGGGGAATTCGCAGTATTTTGGGAGCAGTATGCGATCAGAAAATTTAGCATAGCCAAGCAATTAACTCCGCCATTGACAGATAGGCAAATTATTAAATATCTTTCTAAACATTTTGAAGTAGAGGTTAAGCAGCAGGTGGCGCTCCAGAACATTACTGAACGAAAGACATTTTTAGAATATTTACATAGGTACGATAACGTGAGTACTGGAGACCAAGAGAATCTAGGGACAAAAACGTAAATCGGGTGAAATTTGAGAATAGGGGGGATAATTTTTGTAAAAGAAGGGGGATGGATTTTAATAGACCGCGGTGGAGAAGTAATTGGGAGCCCATAGGAAATTACCATCGAAAAAGCAGCGGTACGAGAAGTACAAATCAGGGTCCGAGTGTGCTACGTCAGAATAGCTCACCGGAAATATCTAGAGCGCAACCTAGGAATAGTGAAATTAGGGGTAGGTCTGAAGTTAATAGAACGTATGCGGAGGTAGTAGAGGGACAGGCAGGACCGAATGGGGAAACGCATGGGAAACAGGATTTTCATTAAAAGACAAGCCACTAGAATTAGCAGTATGTAAGTATGAACATCCACGGGAATTTATGACGATTGAGGAGGAAGTTGAGCCAGAAATAGGAAAGAAAGTTTGTTTACCGATAGTAGAGGTGAAAATTTTAAATTATAAGGTAAGATCGTTGTTCGATTCTGGAGCAGATGCGAGTTTAGTGTCCGAAGAATTTGTAAAAGAAATTAGGGAAAAAATTTGTGATAGGGTTATGCTAATTAAGAGGAGTCATTTAGTAGCTCCGAATAAAAAGAGGTTTGCTGTAGTTAATAGCGTTGTTATGTTAAAGGTAAAGATAGGTTCTTTAAACAGTGAGCAGGAATTTGTGATTCTTCTTGGACTAAAACTTAAAAGTATCTTGGGGATGTTTGATTATAGATATGGAGAAGCGATTTACAAAGGTTAGGGATATGGAATTGCCCTGGAAGAATAGTTATAATGTCACAGAAGATGATGTAGGGTTAAGTGTGAATTTGATGGAGAAAGATGAGGGAGGAGTAAATGAGTTAAATACTATTAGATGTCCAGAGGAGAAATTAGATGAAGTTAAGACACTGTTGAAGAAACATTCCAAATTAGTCGGTGTATAGGCAAGCACAGCGCTAGGTTATGAGCATGTTTTAGAGGTAGACAATTCAAAACCATTTAATTCAAAAATATACCCGATACCTGCAGCATATAAGGAGCAAGTAAATTGTGAGTTAGCAAAAATGTTGAAGGATGGCATAATTGAATATTCAAATACGCATTTTCTAAACCCGTTAGTAGTGGTCAAAAAGAAAGATAATAGCATTCGTTTGTGTTTAATGCAAGAAAAATTAATCAAAGGACTAAACCGCAATTTCATTGTCTACCATCCATGGACACACTTTTGACTAAGTTAAGTGGTAAACTTATTTTCAGTAAGCTTGATTTGAGGAATTCTTTTTGGTTGATTTTGTTGCATAAGAAGGTACACAGGATTTTCAGTAGAAGGAAAAATTTATAACTTTAAAGTGGTACCGTATGGTTTGTCTGAGTCAAATATAATATTGAGGCCAAGCTGGAAATGTAGGGGCATATGAACAAGTGGATAGTCAGTACGTTAATAATAGGTTAATTTTAATTGTCCATGAAATAGTTGAGAAGAGGATAGTAGAGATATGAGATAAAGTAAAAGTCCAGGTCATAAATATGTAAAGAGAATGACTACGTATCAAGAAAAGAGTCAGGTTCAAGTAATAATAGGTGTACATAATAGTAGGTAATAATAGGTAGATAATAGTTGGTAATAATAGGGTTAAATCGTAGTTGGTAATAATAGGTGCATATAGTAATAGTTAATAATGGGTAGTTATAGGTGAGAATGTGTATGCATTATAGTTGTACATAAAGACACCAATACTCAAGTAGTAAGTAATCAATTTTTGGGATATATTTGAATCCAAATGGAAAACAAAAATTAGTTTTTATTTGCATTAAAATAGGGGGATTATACTGTGATATTTAGGGGTTATAATAGTATTAGTATTTATTTGTACAGTTTATTTCGTTATTTTTGCATATAAAACAACAGAAAACTCTTTGAAAACGTTTTTTAAATAGGTAGTGTAGAAGTTAATAATTCGACTGGAGTAGATTTAGGAAGCTAAAAGTTTAATTTCATAATCTTTCCGGTGTAAAATATTCGTAAAGATAGTGTACATAAGATAACATTTAAAATTTGTTTATAAAAATATTTAGGGGAAAAGCGAACATCTAAATTTCATAACAACTTAAACTTTATATTTAATTATACCAAAGGGGATGTGTAATTTCAAAAGCGTTAGCATTTGAAAACGTTTTAGTTTGTTGCGTATAGTGTATAAAAGCGAAGGGGCAGTTATAGGTGTGGAAAGTTTTAAGCTCTTTGTTGAAGCTTTTCTAATAACATGAAAATATGAAACGAATTTAACCGTCTTTATTTTTTAATAATCTATAGGAACACTGTGGCACGATTTAAATAAAATTAAATAAAAACCTTTAACCACAAAAAATATTTAAATTACTAGATACGTATTTCGACCACTATGTGGTCATCATCAGTAGGAAAAAAAAAAATAGCTGTATAATTTACTATATTGTTGCTTTAAACACTATCGAGGATATTCTCCTCACCCGCAGGCTGGTGTTCTCAACAACAAACAAGTGAATGTGACATTATAACTTAAATCTACCTAATTTATACTAATTCTAAATCTACTGAAGCGGAACCAGTTTAATCTTGCTTTCTCATTGGTTGTTGACCAATAGGAAAGCAAAGCAGATGACTCTATTGGCCTTTATCGGTGTTTAAGAGGGTCCTTTATGTTTAACAATTTTAATTGATTCATAGGCATTTAAGGAGGAAAACGTTGGTACCGCTTTTAACAATTTAACATTTTCTAGTTTAACGGGGTGGCTGGTTTCAAATATATGTTTGGCGACCTGAGACCTTTCATATTTACCATATTTGAAGTGAGCAATGTGTTCTTTAAATCTTGTTGTTATATTCCTCTTGGTCTGACCAATATATTTTTGAAAACACCCTGGCCCTGCACAACTAATTTCATAAATCCCCGACTTTTGCAATTTTTCCACCTTGTCTTTTGGATTACCTAGCAAATTTTTAATTTTATTATTATTAGTAAAAGCAATTTTGAAATTACACTGTTTGAATATTTTATCAAGACCTTTTGTGGTTTTATGAAACGGAAGTTTAACATATTTAACATTATCGTTAGAGGTGGTTGATTGCAAAGTCGTTGATTTACGGATGTTGATCCTATTTTTACACTTTCTAAAAATATTATCTATAATATCAGAAGAGAAACCATTGTAATTCGCTATTTGTTTAATAAGAGCAAATTCCTTATTAAATCTGTTTTTATTTAAAGGGAAATTCAATAATCTATTAATTAAAAAGTTAAATGAAGCCAACTTATGTTGTATGCTATGATTAGAGGAAGACAAAATAAAGCGATTTACATTGGTTTCTTTTCTATAAATGTCAAATTCTAATTTATTACCATTTCTAATTACTAATGTATCTAAAAGGGTAATTGTCCATTATTCTCTAGTTCATACGTAAATTTTATGCTTTGAAATTTTGAATTCATTTCTTTAAGAAAATCATCAACATTTGATTTAGAAGTGTCAAAAACTGCAAAAATATCATCCACGTACCTTAACCATATTCTTGGGAAGTATTTGGAGTTTTCTTTTAACTCTGTTTCAAAACGAGACATAAATAAATTTGCTATGAAAGGTGATAAGCTATTTCCCATTGCTGTGCCTTCATGTTGTTCGTACAACTTGTTGTTGAATTGAAAACAGTTCTGGGACATGCAATGCGAAACAAGCTTGATATAGTCCTCAACTTTATCATCATCAATATCACTATCTATAAGAACATCCTTTAAATATGTTAAAGTACGCGGTATTGGAACACTAGGGAATAATGAACTGACATCAAATGAAATTAAGATTTCGTTCTTTTCTAATGTGATATTTTTAATTTTATTAATGAACTCTAAAGAGTTTTGTACAGACAAACTATTAAACTTTAAATTCTTAAATTCATTTGACAGCCATCGTGATAAATAGTAAGTCGGTGAGTTGATACCTGAAACTATTGGTCTCATCGATTTATTGTTTTTGTGAATCTTTGGTAAACAGTAAAGCTTTGGCATTTCAGAATTCGAAATTTTTAATTTTAATTTTAGTGTGGGCGAAATTAGGTTTGGACATTCTTTCAAAACAGACTCTGTTGATTTAATCATTTTATTTAAAGGAACTTCATTTTACGTTTTTGACTTTTGGTCTGTAAGGACCCTCTGACAGCAAAGTCTCTACTCTATCAACATAGTCTTGTTTATCCAGAATAACCAACCTATTCCCCTTATCAGCCTTTAAATAATAACAATTCTTTTGTCGTAAATCTTTAATAATCAGATGATCTTTCCTTGTTTGTTCTGAGGCATTCCTTGCGCAAGTGCGTAAGTTGTTCGAAAGTTGAATTTTGCACGCGTTTCTATTAAAGTTTTTTGAATTGTCATCTAATTTTGAAATGGATTTTTCAATGCCAGCAATAATGTCTTCCAAAGAAGTTTTCAAATGATCTACTCCAAATTTTAGGCCTCGATCAAGGAAAGTCAACTCTTCATTATTAAAGATTTTCGACGATTCGTTAACAACTATTGACTCTAATTGAGGTGAAGTAATTTCCAGTTTTTTAGGAGGTACATTGACATTGTGTTTCTTTAAAAGAAACTTCAACTTAGTGTTTTGCCTATTAATTTTGTCTAACAATTTATGATTGTTGACTTCAAAAATAAATCTCTGGAAATTATTCCATTCCTGAAAACCGGACTCGGATAAATTGCACGTTAGTGCTAATTTCGCCCACACTAAAATTAAAATTAAAAATTTCGAATCCTGAAATGCCAAAGCTTTACTGTTTACCAAAGATTCACAAAAATAATAAATCGATGAGACCAATAGTTTCAGGTATCAACTCACCGACTTACTATTTATCACGATGGCTGTCAAATGAATTTAAGAATTTAAAGTTTAATAGTTTGTCTGTACAAAACTCTTTAGAGTTCATTAATAAAATTAAAAATATCACATTAGAAGAGAACGAAATCTTAATTTCATTTGATGTCAGTTCATTATTGCCTAGTGTTCCAATACCACGTACTTTAACATATTTAAAGGATGTTCTTATAGATAGTGATATTGATGATGATAAAGTTGAGTACTATATCAAGCTTGTTTCGCATTGCATGTCCCAGAACTGTTTTCAATTCAACAACAAGTTGTACGAACAACATGAAGGCACAGCAATGGGAAATAGCTTATCACCTTCATAGCAAATTTATTTATGTCTCGTTTTGAAACAGAGTTAAAAGAAAACTCCAAATACTTCCCAAGAATATGGTTAAGGTACGTGGATGTTATTTTGCAGTTTTGACACTTCTAAATCAAATGTTGATGATTTTCTTAAAGAAATGAATTCAAAATTTCAAAGCATAAAATTTACGTATGAACTAGAGAATAATGGACAATTACCCTTTTAGATACATTAGTAATTAGAAATGGTAATAAATTAGAATTTGACATTTATAGAAAAGAAACCAATGTAAATCGCTTTATTTTGTCTTCCTCTAATCATAGCATACAACATAAGTTGGCTTCATTTAACTTTTAATTAATAGATTATTGAATTTCCCTTTAAATAAAAACAGATTTAATAAGGAATTTGCTCTTATTAAACAAATAGCGAATTACAATGGTTTCTCTTCTGATATTATAGATAATATTTTTAGAAAGTGTAAAAATAGGATCAACATCCGTAAATCAACGACTTTGCAATCAACCACCTCTAACGATAATGTTAAATATGTTAAACTTCCGTTTCATAAAACCACAAAGGGTCTTGATAAAATATTCAAACAGTGTAATTTCAAAATTGCTTTTACTAATAATAATAAAATTAAAGATTTGCTAGGTAATCCAAAAGACAAGGTGGAAAAATTGCAAAGTCGGGGATTTATGAAATTAGTTGTGCAGGGCCAGGGTGTTTTCAAAAATATATTGGTCAGACCAAGAGGAATATAACAACAAGATTTAAAGAACACATTGCTCACTTCAAATATGGTAAATATGAAAGGTCTCAGGTCGCCAAACATATATTTGAAACCAGCCACCCGTTAAACTAGAAAATGTTAAATTGTTAAAAGCGGTACCAACGTTTTCCTCCTTAAATGCCTATGAATCAATTAAAATTGTTAAACATAAAGGACCCCTCTTAAACACCGATAAAGGGCCAATAGAGTCATCTGCTTTGCTTTCCCTATTGGTCAACAACCAATGAGAAAGCTAGGTTAAACTGGTTCCGCTTCAGTAGATTTAGAATTAGTATAAATTAGGTAGATTTAAGTTATAATGTCACAATTCACTTGTTTGTTGTTGAGAACACCAGCCTGCGGGTGAGGAGAATATCCTCGATAGTGTTTAAAGCAACAATATAGTAAATTATACAGCTATTTTTTTTTTTTTTTTCCCTACTGATGATGACCACATAGTGGTCGAAATACGTATCTAGTAATTTAAATATTTTTTGTGGTTAAGGGTTTTTATTTAATTTTATTTTCGTCTTTATTTTTCAGGTATATTTTAAGATAACATAACGTTGATTTCGCAGCATTTAATATCGACCCAAGCGAGAGGCATGAGATTACAGCAATTAATGGCACCCAGTAAGTAAGGTAATTTAAAGGTTTTTAGTTTTTTCTTTAAAACTGTATTTAACAGACTGTAAGTTCGTAGCATTTATGACGCCCGAAGGTGGGGATTTTTGCATTTCAGAGCCAGCATTTCAGAGCAATTTTGACGCCCGAAGGTGGGGCCTCTTGCATTTCAGAAACTGAACCTTGCAGCATTTAATTAATATATATGAGTGTCCCAAAAGTAATGGTCTAAATTCAAGGGTTTGATAGCTGGGATTAATACCTATTCAAATAACTATGTATGTTACAATTCAATTGTTGATGGTTTCAAAGTTATAATAACTTTTGTGTTTTGTGTCAAAATCGTGCAGAACTTCGAATATTAATTTGCAATAAAAGAAACACTGACCTTTTGAGGGTAGTTCGTTTTCTGTTGTATGCGTGGATGTTGCGTGTTTAATAAATGATGACTTCCTCAAACATTTACTTATTTTCGCAAAAAAAAAACAAAATTTTTCCATAATTTTGGTTCTATGAAAAATTGTGCGTGCTCTTCAAACTAAAATTACTCAATAAAAGTATTACCATCGGAAAGTGCACACCTATCCAAAAAACTTCCTTAATCTTTGCACTTTGTTTAAAGGTATAACTGGTAGGTCAAGATTAAATGCATTGAAAATTTTTGGGTAATTTGTAGCTACAATCACAAGAACAGCATTTTTATTAAAGAATTCGTAAGTAATAGCCAACTTATAATTTTTGTAAAAGTTTTAGTAGATAATCAAACGTATTTAAAAATTAGTTTATGCATGTCCTTAAATATGAATCACATTCTTAATAAATAATAGATTGGCAACATTTTATTCAAGATTAAGGTAAATCAGGTAAAGAATCACTTCTTTAAATCAACTACAAACAACGGCAGACAAATAAAAACATTCTTGGCAAATGTTATACATATTAGTTACATTTTAATGTTAATATCTAGTGGCCTTAAAAATTGTTTTTGAATCGTGTACAATTGTTCGACTAGATTAGACCAATTCTTAAGATAGCGGATTTCTGTTTTGTGATTATTGTTGCTTTTGTTGTTTAGTTTCAAAATTCTACATTTAGAAAATGTACTATACTCCTCGTGAGTATGCTGAAATGCATTTTGTTTATGGAGTATGTTATGGATATGCAGGACAAGCTGCTAGAAAATACAGAATTCGTTTTCCTATACGAGCCAATTTTCCCTACCGCAGGGTATTTGAAATAGTACATCACGCTTATGTTCAAGGTGAAAGTCCTGGTGCTTTACGACAACGAGAATGAAAGCCTAGAATTGAAGGTCAAGACGAAGTCGTTGTCATGGCATTAGATAATCCTGCAACGAGTGTTAGGGACATTGCCAGACAATCTGGAGTTCCACGAACTACGGTACATAGAATGTTGCGCAGAAACAATCTCCATCTCTATCACGTGCAACGCGTACAAGCTCTATTACCAGCGGACTATCCACAAGGAGTAGCGTTTTGCCGCGAAATGCTCCGCAGACATCACCACGATCAACAATTCTTTGAAGAAATTTTATGGAGTGATGAATCGTCTTTCCATAGGGTTGGAATATTTAATATTCACAATTTCCATTTTGGGCAATTGAAAACCCGAGAACTGTACGACGCGACCGATTTCAACAACGTTTTAGCATTAATTTGTGGGCTGGGTTAGTCACAAGCACATTAGCTGGGTCATTTGAATAAACCACCCAGGCTCAATTCACAACGGTACCTTCACTTTCTTCGACACAATTAAGCGATTTTCTAGAAGATATCCTTCTAGAAATTAGGCATATAATGTGGTTTCAACACGAAGGGGCGGCTCCGTGGCGTAGTTGATATGTGTGTGACTACTACGCCGAAAGTCCCGGGTTCAAATCCCGACACGGTCCGCTTGAAAAATGTTAGGCGAGCATTTCTCACAAAAATACATCCTCGTTCGGTTGAGAGGTAAAATTGAGGTCCCATGTGTGAATGTTATGACGCACGTTAAAGATCCCTACCTTGCTTGGAACAGCAAGGGTTCGGCAAAATTCCAAATTTTCCAGGTAAAAAAAACTCGCTTCCTGGCCAATGTAGTACCTACGGGTGGAGCATTGGAAAATCACGTGTAAGGTTTCAACACGATGGCGCTACAGCACACAATGCTCGTACTGTTAGAGAACACTTAAATCTTGCATATCCCAAGCGTTGGGTAGAACGAGGAGGCACTATCTATTGGCCACCGTGTTCGCCCGACCTCAATCCCTTGGATTACTTCTTCTGGGGTTATATGAAAGAATATGTGTATAAAACACAAATCACAAATGAGCAGGACCTTCGTAGAAAAATACGCAAAGCCGTTGGAAGGCTGAGAGAAGACGGTCGCGCATTCAGGTTTTTAAAACGAAATTTTTTAAAACAGTGTCGTTTATGTATAAGAACTAGTGGCAGACATTCAAATATTTGTTGTAAACGAATTTTAAATATATTTGATTATTTTGAGTTCATATTTTACAAAAATTATAAGTTGGCTATTATTTACTTACTGCTAATAACAAGATATTTCGTGTTTAAATAAACAACACGAAATTTGTCTATAAATGGCCATTTTAAAAAGCATGCTCTCAGTACCGAACACTATAAAGTTTCAAAATTATTGCTAACATTTACCGTTGTTCTGCTTACTATATGGTAAATTTAGGTAAATAAGAAGTAATAATTATAATAAAACTAACATATAGGAAGCCAAATGGCAAAATTTACCTGAACATTAACTAAGAGCAATTTTATTTATTTATTTATTTATTTATTTATTAAAAACTATGAGATACAAACAGGACAAGTCCCAGTAAAGTATCCACTAATATCTATAAACATAAGTTTAATAAGTTTAATAACTCACTTGACTGAAGCATAGTGAACTTAAAGTTTACAAGTTGACAAAAAAAAAATTAAAAAAAATAATATAATAATAAAAGCGCATTTAACAAAAAGAAAAAAAAATAATTTTTTTGGTAGACTTAAACTAAAGTTTTTGTATAAATATGATTATATAAATAAATAGGCAACACAAGCAACATAAGAATATGTGTGATAGCAATTTAGCTTGGTACTATATTAGATTAAAAATTATTCTATATATAGGTTTCGATTAGTTTTATAGAGCTTCGAAACGCTAACAAAGAGATGTGGAAAATGTCTAAATTATTATAACGTGTGTTATAAGTGCAAATCATACGGGCTACCGGCGAATTTTGCATAGTGTTAGTGTTATATTTTAACTTACGAAAGGTTGGTGTGACTCTAGTAGGGTACCTGGGCACATTGAAATTTATTAATTGTAGAGCACTAGGGCAGTCAATATAATTATTTATTAACTTATATAGGAAGCACGCATCGGCCATAAAACGACGATTTTCTAATTGTAATAATCCAGTACGTTGGCAAAATTGAGAATAACTCTCCTGAAATGTCCGATGATATTTAAACTTTATATGTCTGAAAAACTTTTTTTGAATGGACTCAATTCTATCACAATAATAAGCATATTGCGGATTCCACACAATTGAAGCGTAATTAAGGATACTATGAACATATGAGTAGTAAAGAACCTTTACTGCTTCAAAACTGTGAAAGGCACGTGTGGTTCTTACAATGAAACCTAACATTCTGAAAGCTTTGATACAAATAGCATTTACATGTTCATTAAATATTAATTTGCAATCAAACAACACCCCCAAATCCTTAATAGTGGAGACAGTCTTTATTGGATAATTATTCAATGTATACACATGGTGTATATTATACTTGTTCCTAGTGAATTGAATGTGATAACACTTATTATAATTCAATTGCAATTTATTGGTTACACAATACGTGTTTAGGCGATTAAGATCATCCTGTAGATTTAAACAATCCGATAGCGATTCTATTTCACAGTAAAGTTTTAGGTCATCCGCGTACATTAAGAACTTACTATAACGAAAACATTCTTTTATATCGTTAATGTAGATAATAAAGAAGAGAGGTCCAAGATGACTACCCTGCGGAACGCCAGACGTCAACAGTACTTCTTTAGATTGGTATGCACTAATTTTCACTATCTGCGATCTGTTTGAAATATAGGAAATAATCCACCTTAATAAGTCTCCGATTATACCTAACTTCAACAACTTTCTAAACAATATTTCATGTATAACTTTGTCAAAGGCTTTGCTAAAGTCAGTATATATTACATCCATTTGTACTCTGCCATCCATAGCTCGAGCAATATCATGCGTATAAGGAAGTAAGTTCGATTCCACTGAACGTCTTTTGACAAATCCGTGCTGCTCAGCTATTATTTGAGAGCTTACCATGTTATATATTATTTTAAAAACCAGCAACTCAAATAGTTTGGCCATAGATGACAAGATCGAGATAGGCCTGTAGTTACTAACTTCGCTTTTGTCACCAGATTTGTATATGGGTATGATATGTGCTTTTTTCCAAAGGTCAGGAAAATTCCAGATTTAAGTGATTTATTGTAAAGGAGGCAAATCGGACGGGCTAAAGTGAAAGAGCATTTCTGAAGAAAAATGGCCGGTATGCCATCTGGACCAGCGCCTTTTCGCGTATCTAGACTACCTAGCGATGTGCAAATGTCTAATTCAGAAAATAACGGACAAATTGAACACATATTGGACATCAAGGGGTCAATTGCTGAAGCTTTAATACTGCTAACAAACACGGAACCAAAATAGCGCGAGAATAGTTCACACACTGCTTGACCATCAGAAGCTGTTTCATTTCCAAATTTCATAATCCTTGGCAGACCAGAATTACAACGTTTGTTACGAACGAACGTCCAGAACTTTTTGGGATTATCACATAGATTGCGCTCTAAATCAGCAACATAAATGTTATAATCTTTCTCTATTAGAAGTTTCACTCTTTTCTAAGTACGCTAAAAGTAATATAGTCTAACCTACTACTAAATTTTTCCATAACTTATGATATTTTTCTTTTCAGTTATTGCCTTAATTGTGGGTTTGGAATACCATAGAGGGTACTTATTGTTAAGATGCTTACGAGGGACATGCTGAGTGATAACTTTAAATATGGCCGAGTAAAAGTGATTAAGGGCTTTATCCACGTCAAGCTCCTCTAGATATGACCAATTTATGTTATTTAATGTAATATTGAGATCGTTATAGTTAGCTTTTTTAAATAGATATATTTCATTCATGTTTAGCTTTAAATAAGAAATGTTGCTGAAGTTAATTAAGAATTCTAATGGAGGATGATATTTATCTAAACTCAGAAGTGGTGTTTGGCATTCATTAATGTCCATAACCACTTCTTTGTTGCTAAATATCAAATCAAGAATATGATTTTTGCAATTTAGAATATTATTAAATTGTATTAAACCACAATATGCTATATTATCGAAGAATATGGCAGATTTATTAGACATATTGTATGGAGAAAAAACATTATCAGTAGTTCTAGCCCATTGCACCTCTGAAAGATTAAAATCACCTACAATTAAAAATGTGTCATCAGTAGTGGTAGTAATAATAGTGCATAACTTGGAAATAAAGTACATAATAGCTTCGTCGTCACCTGGCGGCAAATATACACAGCATATGTGTAGCTTTTGATTATTGTTTCCAATGATAGCGATCCAGAGATCCTCCGCATCACTGCTCCAATTATATTGATGAACAGTTGTGAATTTATTGTTAACGGCAATGAGCACTCCGCCACCATCTTTTTTAGATGATGCACTAGTGTCGCGATCGCGACGAAAGATCACAAAATTTTTGCCAAGAAGTTCACTACTCTCGACGCTAGAATTTAACCAAGTTTCACTAAAACAAAGAATATCGAAATCAATAGCAAACGAGCAACTATATAACGTATTGATTTTGGTGCGTAATCCACGAACATTCTGGTAATATACCGAAACACTCATTATTCTATAATGCAGATAATCAATATTTGTACAATAATAATGGAAAGGATGAAGTTAAACAAGGCGGTCCTTATTTAACTTCTGAATGTCCGTATCAGAATTTACAATAACGATTTTTGATGACTCAGATTGCCTTGTGTATATAAGTCCATTTTTAATCCACACATATTTAATATTATTCTGTCTAGCAGCTTCCCTTACAGCTTTAAATAAAATTTTCCGTTTTAAAGTAAGATGCTCATTAATATATATGCTGGAACCAACATTGTCTACATGTAATCCTCGACGCTCTTTATTATCGCGTTTCGCCTGTATTGCAGCAGCAAGTAAATCATCTCTTTTCTTGCGAGACCAAAACCTTATTATTATAGGTTTATGCTGTTTATTATTAGAGTTATTATGCGCAACCCTGTGGGCAGCTTCAATATAATATGGAACAACGGGGCAGTTTACGGCGGCTGCAATCGACTCAACTACTTTATAAATATTTTCGTTATCAATAACGGGAACGCCTTGAATTTCCAGATTGTTAGCACGACTATACTGTTCGAAATTGTCTAATCTTGTATTTAATGTAAATAATTCTTTTTTTAGAGAAACGTTTTCAGTTTCTAATGCATCAATCCTTTTGAATTTACTCTTAATATCAGCCAGCGATTTTCAAATTCGGATACTTTATCGGAGCAAAACTCCACAGACTCAAGCAAGGAATCATGTTTCTTGTTCATTTCTGAAAGTTGATGCTGAATAGATCTCAAAATGTACGTCACAGAGCTAGAATCTTCTTTTTCAGCAGATTCAAATTTATCATCATCACTATTAGAATCACCTGTATCTGCAATGATTACTGATACATCATGTGATTGACGACACTCCTTGCATTTCCAAGACGAGCCCGCTTCACTAGCAGCATTTAATGTTTTTAGTACAGCACTTGATATATTTAAACATTTGGCATGATAAAAGCCGCGACAACGGCCTGTACATGATATGCCGGGCGACCTTGTTGTAATAGCAATACTACAAATAAAACAAGTATTTGGCATTATGGTTACGATATATGGGATTTAAATCAATTGTACCGATAATAAACGATTTTCATGCAGCTGCTGAATAAGGTGTACGAGACTTACCAAAATAAGCCTTTTACGCACAGACACACAAGTTTGCTAATTTTCAAAAATGTTCAACTTAAAACAACCAATAAAACACCATGTAACATAGAGCGATATCAAACACAACCTTCTCGTCGCGTGAGTTTAACAGTTTTTATCAGTACAAGTAAGAAATGCACCGAACCGAATCTTCTTCTGTTATCCCTGACACTGTATGCACTCGATTAGAACATCCTGTTCATCGATGTCCATTTTGGTTGTTTTCCAGTTCTGGACAACGTTCTTTAAGCGAAGTTGTTATTTGAAAGAAGTCTTTTTTGCTTATTTCTCCGCTCACGTTGCGTCAATTTTTTGGTTCTGCTGAGTCACCATAACTAAAATTCATCTTTACTTTTCTCATTGCTGCTTTCTTAATTTTTCCTCAGCTTTCTTAACTTTCTCCTCTAACTGTGTTTTGTAGAGACTTCCAGTTAAAAGTTCACTTTTTCCACTTCTTCCTCTCCTCTAAATATTTTTTCTTCTGGCCTCATATGTAATATGAGAAATTTGTTCAGTCACACCTTGGATTGAAGGAGACATTAAGCATTTAGGACTATTACCGTAATGAGAAGTGTTAAAAGTTTCCTGAGAAGTGCTAGGAGTATCCTGAAAAATGCTGAATAACCAGAGATGTTGTAGCCTCCATCGTTGCATCTGAAGCTTCCACCACGCTTTGACATGACATAATCGGAGAGTATTAAAATTATCTAAATTGCTTTTAAAAAAATCTTTGTGACTTGCATATGAAAAGTTCTGAAGTTGTCTAATTATTAACAAGGATTATGCGAAGATTATATTAATGTGTTGTAAATTGCATTTATAAGCTTTTTCATAATCGTGTGTGTAAGTAAATTTTTTTAGATAATGTGTAGAAAAAAAGATGTTTTGAATGTATCGAGTAACATCATCTAATGGATTATTTATAAAATATTTTGTAATTATAATTGTAATGTTGAAATTTCCTTGTTTAATTTTATTTTCGTAAAGTTCACAGCATATTTATCGCTCAGCTGGCAAAATAATACGGGCATATTCAGGTAAGATTCCTAATCATATAGTTTTTATCGTTTCAATTAATAGTCATTGTATCTTGATTAGACAGGGCGGTTATATCCTAATATTCTCAGATATATTGATGTGATAAAGAGGTCGCGAGAGATCATTGAAACCCAAATTCCTTAAATAAAACCCACCCAAATAGAAAAATCCGGAAAAATTGAAATTTCCGAACATTTAATGTCGCTACCCAGTATAATACAAGCGTACTACTTTGCCATTAATAGACAAAGCTACTGTTAATTATATGATTAAATTTCCCGTGTATAGATATATAAGCAACGCGAAATATATTTTTCCGTGCATGGAACAAATCTTATCCCACGTAATTTTAAAGTACTAGATAGTTTTCCGTGTATGTAAATAATTCTAAAATATAAAATAAAAAGTTATTTGAAATAATCCGCGTTCAAAACAAACAATATTTTCGTGTATAGAGATTTAACTTCAGTATAAGAGTTTTAAATAAATAAAAAAAGCCATCACTGAGAATGTAATGGCAAGCTTTAATTAATTATGTAATTATACTGAAAACTGTATTTTATTAGCATGCAAAACAAATTGCAAGCTTGAATTATTTATGTAATAAATATGCCTTAGAACACGTTTTATTGCCTTAAAAACCAATACTGTTTTACAGTTAATAAGATAAAATCTTTTTGCATTTGCAAAACCACACGGAAAGCGCGAGCTTTAATTATTTTCCCGTGTGTGTGTATAGCATATATTCATTTTTGAATAAGGAGTATTTCTAGAATTTTCGAAACAATTATTTATAAAGAAAGAGACATCTATTAATAAGAAACGTCATTAAAACTGAAATGACGTTTCAAGGAATTCACGCGACAATTAAAAAAACCCATAAAATCCGTTTTATATTCTTCTGTATGACTATAAGGTAGATGCGATGTAACCATCAACTCCGTACGTGGGACAAAGATCAACAACGCCTTCCTATGCTCGTAAATCATAAACTTCACACTAATTAAACCATTAAAGCGGCGGAATTCCTGAAAATATTGCATCACCAGGGTATCTTATGTTCCAAACAGATATTGAAAGATCTGCAATGAGATAATTTTGTATATAAAACCGGAAATTAATTCGCGAGCGGTCATTCATTTTTTAAAACGTCGAACATGTTACTTTGAGTAGATTCATTAATTTGCGATTCGTCATTCGTCATGTAAGATATAAAGCTGAATTGTATGCTGGAAATTAATTTACGATAAGCGCTATTGGATTTTGCAAGTATTAATTTTAGATTTCCTTATTTGTATCCGATATTTGAGTATTTTGTCGTTTGAATTTAAAGTAAAATGAAATCTAAATCCTATAATAGTTTTGTTTTGTAAAGCGGATATATTTACCCAAAAATTTTGCGGTCAGAGTTCTAAAAGCATTTTAACCTTTAATAGATTATATATCAAGAATTATTGGCTAAAAGCACTGACAAACGTGGTAGTGGAAGATTGGTAAAGTATCCACTTGAGGAGAGATTTGAATTCTGTAAACTTTAACAAAGATTAAGTAAAAATTATATTAGTAATAATTTAGGAGTAATTTTATGTACAAATTTAGGCGGTAAACTGATCTATATTCTTTTGTATGAAAGCAAATTGTTTTTGAATGTATGTGTTTTTTTTGATTGCTGTGTTTAATTTCACATTGTAAATTCCCTAGTATATTTTTCGTTGAGCTAACTAGGAAATTTACTGTACCATGTCACAGCACGCTTTTATCGACACACCAACACGAGGCCTTAACACGGCAATATATATATATATATATATATATATATATATATATATTGTTGTGATATACGGGTAGTCATCTCTATGCTTCTTTTTATTTTTTTTAATCTATATTTTAAATTATAAAGCTACCTTTTCTTATATGCCTCGACTAGCTCAGTCCAATTCACACAGAGCGCACACCGATACGACAACAAAGACTGTTTAATTTCCTTTTTTCTTTATCTCCTTTCTATTTGAACGATATAAACGAAACAAACCAAAATTTGTATAATGACCAAAAATATGTACACTTTATTGTTTAATAGATTTTAATACTTTGTTCTGTTATTAATAAATTAACTCTTGAATCAAAATAATAATATCTATCTGATTATGCCTAAATCGTAACTCCCTTAAAGCCAGCAAAATACCACTGTCTGTTACTAGAAGCACTTTTGAACGTTCAAATGACCTTCTTTCTCTCTACATAAATTTTCAAAACATTTTTGATGACCCCTCACAAATTAAATACTTTAATATATAAAAATTGTAAGTGTTAAAAATTGAAATAAAGCCTTATACTGATAAATAATGTTGTTATCTCTGACTTGCGTTCTCACTGCTCGTTTCTAATTCCTAGAACTGCCCCTGCATGTAGTTGGTCAGCACCCCTGGATTGTTTAATTTCGCTCAATATAACACTTTGTTGATTAATTTTTCTTTCGATGCTCGGCTATCAATGTTTAGACTTAAATTCGTTCACCTTGGAGTTTATGCAGATTTACCCAGCGTATATTTAGAATAGATATAGAATTCATTTGGAGTATGTTTAGAACATGCTTAGAATACATCTAGAGGATACTTAATGCCCTAAATTATTAAACATTAATATTCGGTTTAATTAATAATTATTACTTACGTTTTTCACAATAAACTGCAACTTCTATTGTATTTATTGGCACTTGAATTATCATGACTTTTAAAATCTTTCTATCGCTTAAATAATTATTTAAATTTTTCTATTTCCACTCGTATGATATTCGGCTTTGAATTGTTATAGTTTGTGCCTTGGTCGAAGATATACTGATTGTTTACTAAGCCTATGTTTTATATAAAGACTCATCCTTTCATCTGTGCTATTGGTTTTACTCGCGCACTTTGTTAATTGAGGCGTTGTACTTTGCCTTTATCATTGCAGCCTTCGGACTTCCTACAAATTTTACCATCCAGACCCGTGTCGAAGTTATGTATATTCTCACGTAGACACGTACTTTGATGATGATGAGCGTGTTAAACGCTCATATTTTATACCAACAAATAAACAACGGAAATAAATTGACATTGAAACGATTTCTTTTAACTCTGATATCTGGTTTCATAGGTGCAATTCAACCCACCAGAAGAGGGCGCCCATCATTTCAGAACGCCCAAGGAATACAAAAGGACTATTCCATGAGAAATCCGTATGTTAAAATCTTGTCATATGCCAGGAAGAGCTACGTCACTAGGTGTATTCACTGTAGTACTGAGGATGACGTTAGTCGCATAATGTGGAAATGTGCAACATGCAACGTTGGGTTACGCACCAAACACGACAAAAACTGTTTTGCACCTTTCCATACCATATAATACCATTATTTATCTATTTTTGAAATGATGGTTTTTCAATAAAAGTGAAGTTTATAGAAAACCTATTATTTTGGTTTTGCGGTCAAGTGGTCTCATTAGATAACCACGTCTTGCAGGGTAACGTGAATAATTTTGTTTCATTATATTGGTTTTGTACGTTTCATTTGTTTATATTAAAGCAGTAAATATGACCTATTTATTAATCTTCGAAAGATAAAATAATTCAACCCTCAAAGGGTTAAAGCAGAATTCCTTGTAAATTATATTCCAATTTTCTTAATACGCCTCAAAATTTGCCGACCGGGCAATTGCCCATGTTTAAATTGGGTACTAAACGTGATTCTGTTTTTATCACACTCAATACTAATCGTATGGGAAAGAGTTTCTTTTTCTATCATAGACGCTTTCAATAGGGGGTACTACACGCATCGATTTTGTCCTACCAATCGGCGCATAACGAAAATAATTTAAGAGATCACTTCATTGTCAGTTTTAGCTATTAGTAGTGTAAATTACCGCGTCGTCTTGGTCATGATTAACGCTTGGACCTGAACCTGACATTGTTTAAATCCTCTAGATTAAATTAGGAAAAACTGAATTTGTAGTTTTAATTAATTTCCGAAATAAGTTCCAGACAAACTGATATTTTTACTTTTATACGTAGAGATAAACATTATCAAAGGTATTTTATGTTTATGTGGGTAATTATCCAATAAGATACTTAAATTAATACCGAATAATCATAAATTATTGCGATAAGAAACCGTAGATAATTTCATACTTCTCTTATTAATTGGACTGCATTTTTTACATCGTTAGGTGTGTGCGGTTTATTTTCTTTCCAAACTTGACCGCCTATGTTTAATTGTTAAATGGAAAAATTCAATAAAGCTTGCAGAATCATCCAACCCTGCTAATATAAATTATTTAAAACGGAACCCTAGCAACATAATATTATCGACCATGGCGTCAAGAAGTGATCGTAAAACGAGTCATTCAACTTTACTTTGTATTTACAGATACAACTATAGAATTTTAAACAAACTAACATTTCGCATTTACTCTTATAATTTGAATGAATCAGAAAAATCCAGCATGCTATTATCTGATATAAAAATAGATATCAAGTTCTGTGACAACTTTATCGTTGTGGTAGGGCTATATCCGCAGCTGCCAGCGGCAACATTGCAACGCGCCGGCAGTCACTTGTCACTACGCGCTGTATACGTATTGCAGGAACTACCTTCGTAAACAAAAACTATTTGATCTGTTTGTAGGTCTTAGTGTGCTTTGGACTTCTATTTATTTAACAAAGTCGTGTTGGATTATGACGTAATTTACGGTTGTGATTTAAGTGAATATTTACAAGGTGTAGTTTATTCGGAAACTAATGATATTTTAAACCGTATTTTCCTATCCGTCGTATTGATTTTCCTGAATACATAACCTTATTTTATTCAAGCTCTGTGCTAGTTTAGTTACCCAAATTTAACTGGTTTTTTTATTGTTGAATTAATTACAATTACATAAACGCGTAGTTCTTGTGGCCGGTGTGTTGAACGTGATTCCGAAAAAAACGTTGTTTGGATTTATTAACCTAAAATGCCAATGAACTGTGTTTGGTGAGTATTGAAGTTTGAAGCGAGAGAAATCATTTATAGAATCAGAAAAGCTAATAATACCCTTAAATTTCTTTGTTCTTGCTCAAAAGGCTTTCCTTAAGAGAAAATACTTTAAACAGGTTTTATGACTCATAATTTTGTGTTGAAAAGGATGACGACGACTGTGGCAATTATTCAAGAACAAATTGTAAATGCGGGAAAAGACAGGTGTAAGCCGTTGTGCAGGTGACGCTGGGTTTGCATGCGTTACACGCAGGGGTTGAGTAATTATTCTAACAGTCCAAGTTTTTAACAATGCTTGCAACTGGTGTATTTATTGTGTATTATAAAGCTAAAATTGCAACTTTTAAGTTATTAGAGGGACTACTTTTAAAATAAGGGGAATTAATGAATGGGAATAACACCCTCTCACACGTGTTAGTTTTCATTTGCTCCTTCCGTAACATGTACATAATTTTAGATACACTTTTAAGATGAGTAACGGTTTTGTATTTGTTGTCGAATATGAATGTACACAAAAATAAAACCACGATATTCAAGTGTTCGTCTTCAAGTACCTACTTAAAAATACATAAGGTAGAGATAATGTAAAAATGAGACGAAATTAAATTTTTTTCGAAAAACGAATGAACGGATAACGTTTTAAAAAAGTAAATTCATTTAACACTATTTATTCTCTTAAATACTATCATTTTTTTAAATTACTAAGAATTCTACGAAGTAATTCATATTTTATTTTAATCGATGTTTTTTTTTTGTAATTATTCGTAATAGATTAAGTTTAGATTACCGAAGTTGTAGTAAATTTCCTTAGCATTGTTAAATTTAAGGAAGCTAATCAAAATATTGATGTTCTGTTCATAATGTCTCATTTTAAGATCTTGCTTTACAAATCAGAACTCAACCAAAAAACTGAAACTGTGTTTTCCCCACAAAAACAACGAAAAACAAATGACAAAGGGCCAATCCATTTGAAACAGCCAGATAGGCTAAAATTTGTGACTCAACATATTTGATTTTCCTAATTTTTTTACCAGTTACTTAACAATAACTGAGTTCAAAACATTGATAAAAACGATTCTCAGACTCGTACTTTTTGACGGCCATTTTGTTTGCTTCAGTACCGTTTTTCGGCTGAAAATGTGTTTTGCGTATAAATGTATCTAATTGTGTTAATTTTGCAGGTATCAACACAGAATATAAACCAATATTATCAGAATGACATCCTGTAGATTTTTTCTCCTTACATAATATTATCTAAGTCATCATTATCATTAGGTCTTCAGTCCTGGATCTGGTTAGACGTGTACCCTCATTGTTTCCTATTCTGAACTAACCTACACAATTCCCTGAAATTTACACAATCTGCATCTATCACTATCTGATCTAGGTCTAAATCTACCTCCGTTTTCCTATCTCTGCTTGTAATATAAACCATACTATTCCCCAAAAATGCCTTAGAACGTATTCTGCCCTCCTATTTCGCCTATTTTTTTCCACAGATATTTTTATTCTCCTACTATTTCTATAATCTATTTGTTATTAACTTTGTTTGTCCATGCTGTCATTCTCGTACTTCTGAAGCACAACATTCCAAAAGGCTGCTACCGTTTTTCTGTCTGCTTTTCCTACTGCCGGTATTTCATAGGCATACTGTGTTGTGCTCCACACATTTGCTTTCAGCAATTTTCTTCTTGTTTCTATGTTTGTGGTCTTTCCTCATAGGCGCTGTTCTTTCTTGTTAGATACAGTTCGATCCCCTTCTATTGTTTTACAATTATATACCCTATTTCTCCGTCATTCAGTGGTTGTGAAGGGGGGCGTCGCCGTGGATCAAAGTAGTAAGCGTAAGACTACGGATCCCAAGGTCCCGGGTTCAAATCCCGACACGGCCGACTGCTTGAAAAATGGCAGGTGAGCATTTTTCACAAATATTACGCCTTCGTTAGGATGAGAGGTTAAATGGAGGTCCCGTGTATGAGTGTTGTCACGCACGTTAAAGATCCCTACCTTGCCTGGAACGGCAAGGGTTCGGCAAAATTCTAAATTTCCAGGCAACAAAAAACTCGCCTCCTGGCCAATGTAGTACCTTCAGGTGGAGCATTGGAAATGTAAATAAACGGTTGTGAAGGGGTGGCGGCTCCGTGGCGTAGTGGTATGTGTGTGACTACTACGCCAAGGTCCCGGGTTCGAATCCCGACACTGTCCGCTTGAAAAATGTTAGGCGAGCATTTTTCACAGAAGTACACCCTCGTTCGGATGAGAGGTAAAATGGAGATCCCGTGTGTGAGTGTTGTCACGCACGTTAAACATCCCTACCTTGCATGGATCAGCAAGGGTTCGGCAAAATTCCAAATTTTCCAGGTAAAAAAACTCGCTTCTTGGCCAATGTAGTACCTTCGGGTGGAGCATTGGAAAATCACATGTAAGGTTGTGAAGGGGAGGCGTCTCCGTGGCATGTGTGTGACTACTACGCCCAAGGTTCCAGGTTCGAATCCCGATACGGTTCGCTTGAAAAGTGTTAGGCAAAATTCCAAATTTTGCAGGTAAAAAAACTCGCTTCCTGGCCAATGCAGTACCTTCGGGTGGAGCATTGGAAAATCACATGTAAGGTTGTGAAGGGGAGGCGTCTCCGTGGCATGTGTGTGACTACTACGCCCAAGGTTCCGGGTTCGAATCCCGATACGGTCCGCTTGAAAAGTGTTAGGCGAGCATTTTTCACAGAAGTACACCCTCGTTCGGATGAGAGGTAAAATGGAGATCCCGTGTGTGAGTGTTGTCACGCACGTTAAACATCCCTACCTTGCATGGATCAGCAAGGGTTCGGCAAAATTCCAAATTTTCCAGGTAAAAAAACTCGCTTCTTGGCCAATGTAGTACCTTCGGGTGGAGCATTGGAAAATCACATGTAAGGTTGTGAAGGGGAGGCGTCTCCGTGGCATGTGTGTGACTACTACGCCCAAGGTTCCAGGTTCGAATCCCGATACGGTTCGCTTGAAAAGTGTTAGGCAAAATTCCAAATTTTGCAGGTAAAAAAACTCGCTTCCTGGCCAATGCAGTACCTTCGGGTGGAGCATTGGAAAATCACATGTAAGGTTGTGAAGGGGAGGCGTCTCCGTGGCATGTGTGTGACTACTACGCCCAAGGTTCCGGGTTCGAATCCCGATACGGTCCGCTTGAAAAGTGTTAGGCGAGCATTTTTTACAAAAATGCACCCTCGTTCGGATGAGAGGTTAAATGGAGGTCCCGTGTGTGAGTGTTGTCACGCACATTAAAGATCCCTACCTTGCCTGTAACGGCAAGCGTTCGACAAATCTAAATTTCCAGGTAAAAAAACTCGCCTCCTGGCCAATGTAGTACCTACGGGTGGAGCATTGGAAATGTAAATGAACGGTTGTGAAGGGGTGGCGGCTCCGTGGCGTAGTGGTATGTGTGTGACTACTACGCCCAAGGTCCCAAGTTCGAATCCCGACACGGGTCCGCTTGAAAAATGTTAGGCGAGCATTTTTCACAAAAGTACACTGGTTCGGATGAGAGGTAAAATGGAGGTCCCGTGTGTGAGTGTTGTCACGCACGTTAAACATCCCTACCTTGCATGGAACAGCAAGGGTTCGGCAAAATTCCAAATTTTCCAGGTAAAAAAAACTCGCTTCCTGGCCAATGTAGTACCTTCGGGTGGAGCATTGGAAAACTACATGTAAGGTTGTGAAGGGGAGGCGTCTCCGTGGCATGTGTATGACTACTATACCCAAGGTCCCGGGTTCGAATCCCGATACGGTCTGCTTGAAAAATGTTAGGCGAGCATTTTTCACAAAAATACACCCTCGTTCGGATGAGAGGTAAAACGGAGGGCCCGTGTGTGAGTGTTGTCACGCTCGTTAAAGTTCCCTACCTTGCTTGGAACAGCAAGGGTTCGGCAAAATTCCCAGGTAAAAGAAACTCGCTTCCTGGCCAATGTAGTACCTTCGGGTGGAGCATTGGAAAAATACAGGTAAGGTTGTGAAGGGGTGGCGGCTCTGTGGCGTAGTGGTGTATGTGTGACTACTACGCTCAAGGTCCCGGATTCGAATCCCGACACGGTCCGCTTGAAAAATGTTAGGCGAGCATTTTTCACAAAAATACACCCTCGTTCGGATGAGAGATAAAATGGAGGTGCCGTGTGTGTGTTGTTACGCACGTTATAGATCCCAACCTTGCTTGCAACAGCAAGGGTTCAGCAAAATTCCAAATTTTCCAGGTAAAAAAAACTCGCTTCCTGGCCAATGTAGTACCTTCGGGTGGAGCATTGGAAAATTACATGTAAGGTTGTGAAGGGGGGTAAGCTGCCCGTGGTTGCCAAGTTCCCTCAACACTTGAACATTTGCCGATTTAATATGTTTTCCAATATAACTTTTCGCACAGTCAACATTAGTTGCAGATATTTCACAACCAAGACGTGTAGTGTTTACAATAAGCATCAGACTTATTTGCGCTTATTTTTTCGTCATTATGTTTTCCGTCTCAAAACTGGTTGGACACGTACCTCTACTAATTTATATTCTGAGCTAGCCTGCACAGTTCCCTGAAATTCCCACATAGTCTATATATAACTTGGTTTCTCTTCGATTGTTTTCTAATTATATGCTCTATTTCACCGTTATGTAGTAGTATGTGAAGGGGGTTAAGCAGCCTGTGGCTCCCCCAACACTTAGATATTTGCCGAATTAATAGTTTTCCAGTAAATTCTTTTACACAATGAACATTATTCGAGAATATTGCACAACCAGTATCTGTAGTTGCTTATAATAATCATCATGTTTAAGTACAGTTATTGTTTTCGTCATTCGTTTATCCATCTTGGGATTGGTTGGATGCGTACCTCCATTGATTTCTATTCTGAGCTAGCCTACACATTTCCCCTGAAATTGCTACAGCCTACATCTTTCACTATCTGTGTGCAATAGTCTAACATAGGTCTACCTCTACTTCTCTTTTTTCCTATCTCTGCTTTTAATATATTCCGCACTATTCCCTCTTTGTGTGTTCATGATATCTTCATCATACGTCTTTAGTACCACATTTCAAAGGCTTCTATATTTTTCTTGTCCGCTTCTCCTACTGTCTAGTGCTCCACACATATGTTTTAAGCAATCTTTTCCTTGTTGTCTAAGTAGTGAAGAAAAAATTTCACATCTGTATGTTGAAAATTAAGTCAGAACGGGACTTTTAGTGCTGTAAAATTATTAAAAGGAAAAAAGATACTTTTATTTTTTTTTCATTTATAGATTTATCATAGCTACTTGTAGAAGGTTCTAGCTTGAGAGATGACTTTTTTATATAATTTTCAAAAATGTTCAAAAAAAGCGTAATTTGGCAATATTTAAAGTAGAATATCTCAAAAGGAACTGAGTAAAAATTATGATTAATACAATGAAACTAACCTTTTATTTTCTCAAATTGTCAAGCCACCTTATCAGTGACTGAGAAACATATTTCTAACAAAAGTCGCGTAGAAGATGTATTCACATAAACTGACTTTTGTAGACTTTCGTACTAACTCTGAACTCTATCTTCAGCGGTTTTTAGAGACTATCAAGGGGGTCGTTAAATAAATACAGATGGGTAGAGCGCCACTGTACTTATGCAAAGTATAGAAACAAGGAGAATCGCCAAGAAAAATACACGAACCTCAACGAATGTATTCTGTTATTGGAATACAAGATTTTGTATTCATAGATGGTACAAATGTTTATCCTGAAATAAAATAAAATACATGCATGGGAGACACAGTTTGCGTCTCAAAATAATAAAATCAATAAATCAGACAACTTATATGTACTTATAGATTTTGCTACTAGCCATTGGTGCATGGACACTACTTACTAAATTTATGCACCTTTGGTTCATATAAGATTTATAGAATCCAAAAATATAGGCGAGGTAGTATAAACACAACCTCTTAAGTTTCTCTTAAAATGTGATTAACCACTTCTAAATTAATCTTGTTAGAGAACAAGACATATATTAACTAAAGATAATTTTTATTTCAAATTGACGAATTTACTATAAATTTTGTGAGTGCTTAATTAATTTTATCAAATTCTATTTATAGTCTTGATTACCTCTAAAATAAATAGGCATTAGTTATTTCATTAACAAAATTATTAATTCTGTCATTTTTCCAGTACTGATCAAACGACGTACATTCTTCATAAATTTCTTATGCAATAGTATCTTTCACTTGGTAATTTTAAGCCTTGTTAAAAAAGTATTATGTATAAGAAACTACTCAACTGTATAATAAATAATCAATGTGAATAAGCAAATGCTAATAACGAAATTTATTCAGTATGATTCATAACCTAAGTTTTTAAGTAGATCGTTTTAGTTAACAATCCTATAAAGCAAGAATTTAATTTAGTGTAACGTTCAAAGGTCTAAATATTTAAATGTGATTATTATGGTATTAGTTTTCAATATAGTTCAAGCTACAAAGATTACAACTTAACCTTGGATATCTTCTATTTCGACACAAATAGCCGCTAGCGTCGTACGTCAAACAGATGGTGTTCATAACAAAAGAAAATCGACTTACCGACCTCGAACGTAGAGTGCATATTGGTACAAATCCTTTAGTAGATAAACTCAAAACATGTGCGCGCCTCTAATACTGCATAGTGACAGCAAAAACTCGTTGTCAACTTTGTTACGGCAGTATCCTGAAGATCAAAACCGTAAAAATAAGAAAGTGGAATCCACCTTAGGGGAGAGCCATCGTTGAAATCTCTTAACTGTAGGTTTACATTCGTATACAATTTGTACGTTATAAATTAGCTGTTACGCATAGCCATTAATAAACCAAAAACTTTCCGTGTTGACCAAACATTTCTGTGTTAACTGAAAACTTCAATGTTGACTAAAGATCTTCAGTGTTAACTAACAATTTCTGTGTTGCGCTAAAGGAAACCAATTAAAATTAGTTTTAATCATACAAAAGCAGAAAATACAAATCATGATGAACTATCTAACTCATTTGGATCGATTTACTGCATAACTGAAATGCGAGTCGCAAGTCACCCTTCAATAGTAACCTCTGCATCTTATTACAATGACGGTAAAGGGTCGACTGTCGTAGTCCGTGAACAAACGGGACCTCAATACTTGAGTATTCAAAACAACAGGTGCGCAAAAAAATCGCTCTAAATTACATCGCCTAGAAGGTAATTTATGGAATTTCTAACAAGCACGTATCATAATGTTAAACACAAAACTAGAGTACTTTTAACGATAATTTTGTTTACTACATAATTAGAATAAAAGGACTATAAATAAAGTGCTTCAAAATTATGATAACTTTCTTTCAATTATTTATAAGTTCTTGACATACGAATTATATTGAATTAAAAATTTTTGTAACACAATACAGGATTTATGTGCGTTATTGCTGGAGAGGAAAAACAAAACGTTACAACAACAGGCGACACCTCTTTATGATATAAACATATAATAAAAATTCGGTTACTGATACTCGACTCGTTGCAGAGTTACAAGTGTAACAAAGCTGGCCAAAAATTGTATTATACGCACGCACACAAAATTTAACGGTAATTAATGCAAAAAATTAGCTTTACGTTATATCAAGTTACATTTATAAGTAGCATAAGAAATACTTACTTTCATAAAAAAATAATAATAATAATAATAATAAAATTATCAAAACATGACTATTTTTATGAAATAAAGTAAGGATTAAAATTTAAATAAAATCTATACATTCTTTCTTTTAATAAATTTCAAACAAAGAGTATTTTTGGGTAAAAATATTATAATAGTTAAGATATATAAATTACAGCAAAGCGCTTTCGGCGTTAGCCATCTTCGGTGCTACTACAAGTAAGCAAGTGAAAGTTATACAAATTAAACATAAACGATTATAATTACTTACTCTCAAATTATTTAAAGAATGTATTCCATTAAACTAATTTAAATTGTAAATGATTTGACAGTAAGTAATTCTAATCATTTATGTTTAATGTATAAATTTCACGTGCTTACTTGTAGTATAGCACCGAAGATGGCTAATACCGAAAGCGCTTTGCTGTAATTTATATATTTTAACTATTATAATATTTTACCTATGTGAACTTAGCACCCGACTATGATAAATTTTTTTCATATATGCATTCGATTAAGCTCAGTTTGTACCCGTTTGTACCGCTTTTTATTTCGTTTGTCCCTCAAAGGGGTGAAAGTTACAGGGGGGTAAAAAAATCATCAGCACCCGACTTGGAGATACAGAAATTTTCTAAATGCCATTCGATTAAGGCATCGTTTGTACCATCGCCAGTTTCGTTTCTGCCTTTAAGGGGGTGTTTGTACCGAATTTCAAAATAGGGGTAACACTTAACTCCGTCATTTTTAAAGATATCTTAAATACGCAAGTGGGTGCTATTTCATAATCGTTTGTACCACCGCCAGTTTCGTTTGTACCCCTTAAGGGGGTGTTTGTGCCGAATTTCTAAAATAGAGGTAACACCTAACACGACTATTTTTAGAGATATCTTAAATCCGCAAGCGGGTACTGTTTCGGAAACGTTTGTACACGTATATACCACCGCCAGCTTCGTTTGTACCCTTACGGGGGTGTTTGTACTGAATTTGCAAAATAGCGATAACACGTAACTCCACCATTTTTAGAGATATCTTAAATGCGCAAGCGGGTGCTGTTTCGTAATCGTTTGTACCCGTTTGTACCGCCACCAGTTTCGGTTGTGCCCTTAAGGGGGTGTTTGTACCTAATTTTCAAAATAGGGGTAACACCTAACACCACTATTTTTAGAGATATGTTAAATCCGCAAGCGGGTGCTTTTTCGGAATTGTTTGTACCCGTTTGTACCACGGGCAGTTTCGTTTGTACTCTTGAGGGGGTGTTTGTACTGAATTTTCAAAATAGGGGTAACATCTAACTCCGCCATTTTTAGAGATATCTTAAATGCGCAAGCGGGTGCTGTTTCGTAATCGTTTGTACCCCGTCAGTTTGCTTGTACCCTTAAGGGGGTATTTGTACCGAAGTTTTAAAATAGGGGTAACACCTAACTGCGCCATTTTTAAAAATATGTTAAATGCGCAAGCGGGTGCTCTTTCGGAATTTCTAAAAATAACGGAGTTAGATGTTATCCTTATTTTGAAAATTCGGCACAAACACCCCCTTAAGGGTACAAACGAAACTGGCGGTGTTATAAACGGGTACAAACGATTATGAAACAGCACCCGCTTGCGCATTTAAGATATCTCTAAAAATGGCGGAGTTAGGTGTTACCCCTATTTTGAAAATTCGGTACAAACACCCCTTAAGGGTACAGACGAAACTGGCGGCGGCACAAACGGGTACAAACGAGTACGAAACAGCACCCTCTCGCACATTTAAGATATCTCTAAAAATTGCGGAGTTAAGATATCTCTAAAAATGGCGGAATTAGGTGTTACCCCTATTTTGAAAATTCGGTACAAACACCCCCTTAAGGGTACAAACAAAACTGACGGCGGTACAAACGATTACGAAACAGCACCCGCTCGCGCATTTAAGATATCTCTAAAAATTGCGGATTTATGTGTTACTCCTATTTTGAAAATTCGGTACAAACACCCCCTTAAGGGTACAAACGAAACTGGCGGTGATACAAACGGGTACAAACGATGCTTAATCGAATGGCATTTAGAAAATTTCTATATCTCCAAGTCGGGTGCTAATGATTTTTTACCCCCTTGTAACTTTCACCCTTTTGAGGTACAAACGAAATAAAAATCGGTACAAACGGATACAAACTGAGCTTAATCGAATGCATATATGAAAAAAAAATTTATCATAATCGGGTGCTAAGTTCACGTAAGTTAATATTTTTACCCGAAAATATTCTTTGTTTGAAATTTATTAGAAAAATTCGTGTACCCAGACAATATGTTTTCAACTTTTGGAATTCTTTCTTATGTTTATTTTTGTTTCATTTCTTTGTTTTCACTTAGTATCCATTTTTTGTAAACAGGCTATTGGTGTGTAATAACTGTCAACTGTTTCGATCAATTTGCTATTGCTTTGTGAAAATTTAAGAACGCCAAAAGTTCCTGTCTTGGATTTGAACGTCTCCGAGGGACTACAAATCGTGTAGAACGTCGTTTAAAAGTTTTGATCACAAGAGACATTTTCAATTAATCGGTCCATTGCAATACACTGGATGGAAGATGCAGGACGCAAAATGTCAATGTCAGCTGTTTATCGCCGTATAAAAGCTTATGTACTGAATTCCTACCATCTATTTTTGTGTCTTGCTCTTACTCCACTATCCACTTTACCGTACTCTCAGACTAGAATGGAGCAACGAAATAACAAATTGGTTTCAAGAAGGGCATCAAATTGATCATAGTGGCAAGTCTCAAGTTTGTTTGTGGATTCACCACGGTCGTAGAAGAGTCTGACGTAGACGCGGAGAACACAATACTTCAACATTTTTTGTGGAACGGCACACAGACCTTACACAAGAGTGATGATACGGAGTATAGTATGTTTTGGTAGCAGATCACTCTTGATCTTCATCAATGGCAATAAACGTAACCAGTTATATTACCAATACACTGGACCCTGTTGCACTACCACTTCTTTGGGGGTTGGAAAATCCCATTGTCCAATAAGATAACACATGCCTTCGTACGGCAACGGTTACAATGCGATGTTTGCAAGTCACTAACATTATCGTTTTCTCATGGCGTCGCTGGCCAGATTTTTCATCTATTGAGCATGTTTGAGTATGATCGGTAGAAGGCTAAATGAATTACCACTCCCACCAAACTACTTGCATCATCTTTTGCTACGGATTCACGTGTGTTGGTATGATATACCACAGGAAAAAATTGATTACTTGATTGACAATATGTCGTGCCGTTTAAACGAAAAACCCTACAAAACTGGTCCCGAGAGAAGACGGCAGCTCTTTCGGTACTTAGAGTGACGCAGAGTGTAGGAGTTGGTTTGGCATTCTAAGACACACTACTGTGATGAGAAAGGCAACGAGAAACTACCACTTTACCTCCCAAGTACCCACCACATTATATTATCCAAAGTTCCACCCGTAGGTACTACATTGCTCAGGAAGAGTGCTTTTTTTGAATTTTGCCGAACGTTTTTTATTCCAAGCAAGGTAGTGATCTTCAATGTGCGTAACAACACTAACACATGGAACATACATTGTACCTCTCGTCCGAACGAGAGCTTGTTTTTGTGAAAAATGTTCGCCTAACGTTTTTCAAGCGAACCGTATCGGAATTCGAACCCGGTACCTTGGACACACGCATATCAACTACGCCACGGAACGGTCTTCCAAGTAAGTTACTCACTACATTTAATTTTTCAATGCTCCACTCAAAGGTACTACATTGGCCAGGAAGTGAGCTTGTTACCTGTAAATTTTGAATTTTGCTGAACGCTTGCTGTTGCAAGCAAGGTAGGGATCTTTAACGTGCGTGATAACACTCACACATGGAACCTACCTACTACTCTCATCCGAACAAAGGCGTATTATTGTGAAAAATGCTCGCCTAACGTTTTTCAAGCAGGCCGTATCGGAATTCGAACCCGGGGTCTTGGTCATAGTAGTCACACTCTTACCAACTACGCCACGAAGCCGTCTCTCAAGTACACACTACAATTGATTTTTCAATGCTCCTCCAAAAGGTACTACATTAGCCAGGAATTTTGAATTGTGCCGAACCCTTACTGTTCTAAGTAAGGTAGGGATCTTTAACGTGCGTGACAACACTCACACACGTGACCTACATTCTACCTCTTATCCGAACTAGAGCGTATTTTTGTTGAAAATACTTATCTAACATTTTTCAAGCGAACCGTGTCGAGATTCGAACCCGGGACCTTGGGCATAGTAGTCACATGCATACCAACTAAACCACGAAGCCGCCCCTCCCTGGTACCCAGCGCACCAAAAACGTTTTTTAAAATGATGACATCCTCTGGATTAAACGATTCTGGAACTAAAATAGCCTCTATTTGTATCTTCAGAAGAGCTAGTTAGATCTCGGGAGAGGGGGCTGCTTCGCAGAAAGTGATCGACAAGTTTAAAAGAAGAAGCGAGAATATTTTGCATGACCGAGCGTGGATTGTTACAAGCATGAAGTAAGTAAATAAGCTAGAGAATTTGAAAATTGAAATGGATAGGTTAGCACTAGACATAGTAGGGATTAGCGAAGTTCTGTAATAAGAGGCTGGAGATTTTTGGAACGGAGACTTTATGATAATTCATACAGGTTCACAGGAAGGAAAAGCTGGTGCGGAGGATGGTTATGTGGTAAAAGATAGGACATTGTTCAGAAAGCTACTTACAAAAGAATGAAAGGGTGCTCGTGGTTAGATTGGAATCTAAACCGGTAATACGGAAAAAATACAAGTTTACATGCCTACTTCTAGCTATGGCGATGGAGAGGTAAAAGCGATCTACAAAGATATCGAAGACATACTAAGATTTGTAAAATGGCATGAAAATTTTACAATTACAGGAGATTTTCATGCAGTGGTAGTTGAGGGTAAGGAAGAACGGCTTAGGTTTATTTAGTTTAGGAACGAAAAGCGGCAGCGGAAATAGACTGGTAGAATTTTGTGACAAAAATAATTTAACCATCACAAATACATTATCACAACATCATGCTAGTAAACGATACATATGGAAGATGCTAGGGGACATAGGAAGTATCAAATAGATTACATTCTTGTCAGACAACGGTGTAGGACTCAAGTAAAAGATTGTAAAAACTACCCAGAAGCAGATCTAGATACCGACCATAACATAGTAATTATGAAAGCCGCGCTTAAGTTAAAAAACTTTGAGAAAAAATGAACGGCAAAAATCGCTTTGACCTTAAGGAACGAAAATATAAAGATAGTCACAAAATATTTCAGAAAAATTCAAACGGATATTTGACAAGACATTGAGAAAATTATTGATACTAAGCAAGTAGAAGCAGAATGGAATTACATTAAGTTCAGTTTAGACATTGTGGCCAGAGATGTTCTGGATACAAAACCGAGCGTGTTTATGGATAATCCGAATTTAATAAAAAAAAGCGAAAATATAAAAACAGACCCGACCATGCAGGGAAACAAAGATACAAAGCCATAAAATGGGAATTTATTCGCAAATGCTGGAAAGCTAAAGAACAATGAAAGGTCAAATGATTGAGGAAAAAAATGCAAAGAGGTACCGACCAAAATGGAAATTGGAGAGACAGACGAAGCATACAAACTAAGTAGAATGAATTTTAAGGATATAAAGCCAAATAGCAAAACATAAGGCGCAGGAGGAGACATCATTATAGAAAATATAGAAGAAGTGGATAGACGGCACGAATATATAGGGAATTTACATGCTGGACCGGAACTAGAAATACTACAACAGGTTACTAGACCTAGAATATCCAATACCTAGAGACTAGTTTGAACTAGCATTAAAGAACTTGAAAAATGATAAGGCACCATATACAGATAAAGTGCAAGCGGGAATACAAACTAATTACAATGAATTTTAAGCATATAAAACCATATAACAAAAATATAAGGGACGCGGGAGGAAACGTCATTATAGAAAATGTAGAGAAAGTGAATAGATGGCAAAAATATAGTGATATAATAACGCCGTACTCGGTGTAATGACGTTTTTACTTAACGCCACCGCTCTGTGTTCTCACTTCAAATTTTACTAATTTTATTATTATGCCACTGCTAGCCCTTTTTAATCTACACAGAGTGCACAACGTTACGATGATCAATTTTCTCTTTTTCACCCCTTTATGATTATTTTTTTGAATTGATAAAACGAAGTCGATTGATTTCATATAATGAAAAGAAATATTATTTACAATTTTTGAAATTCTTTAAATACACTCCTCAATCAATCAATATCATATGTATTATTTATCCCAAAATTTATATACTTTTAATTCAATCTAAAGTCACCAAAAACTACACCCTCTTTACAAAAAAATCTGGAACGTTCTACACCTCTTCATGATATATTACGTAAGTTTAACGTATGCAAATGTTTCTTGTTGACTTCATTACAAATTTTATATAAATTGAATAAATTCAGTATTAAAATTTTAATTGAAAATATCATAAAATAAAATAGATCTGTCTTCAATCGTATACCAATGCTCTGCTTAGTTGAACCAGTATTTGAGTACAGTTACCCCTTGTTTTGCAAAAGTTACCTCGTGCTTCTTTATTTTATATGGGTCTGCAAATGCTTTGAATCTCTTCCCTTATATGCTTTCGACGCAGCTTAGAATTGTACCAAAATTCGATTGGAATTGTCCCCTTAGAATCCAGAATTATTATTGTCAACACAGACTTGAAATATCGTCAACGCAGACTTGAATTGTTCAGAAATGTACCAGAATTGTATCAAAATTCGATTGGAATTGTCCCCTTTGCATCCACTTAGAATTAGAACTTCTATATACCAGAAATATACCACAAATATAATTGTCGACGCTGATTTGAAGTATTATGGTCGACACAGACTTGAAATGTTCCGAAATATACCAGAAGTATTATTGTCGACGCTGATTTGAAGTATTCAGTATTATTGTCGACGCAAATTTGAAGCCCTATCATTATAAATATTTAATTTAAATCAATTACCCAAATTCTACTCACGTTTTCTATTAAAAAAAAAAACGGCAAAAACTCTTTGTAATTGTTGCACTATTATCACTATAACATCAACTGGATATTCTACTTTATTTATTCACTGTAACATAAACTTGATATTCTATTATACTTAATTTATTTTTACGCGTAAGTTTCTGGTTAACAGCTTAGACTTTGCATCAGTTGTAGACTCACGTGTGTTATCACTGCTCTGTGTTAAATTGCCTCTTCCACTACATGTGGGCTGGGTTTTCAAGCAGTTCTGCAGATTATCTCAACCAACCAGGCTCTGCCTTCAACATTCCTTGCATTTTGAAGTGGTTTCTGATGCAATTAATTAGGATTTCCGTGTAATGGTGTTTATGTGCTATTAATACTTTGTTATCTTTGCCATACATTGTTTTGTGTAGATATCGCCCTTTTGGATAATTGTACAAAATAAATGATGTAACTCTAATGCTGTTTTCGTTCATGTATTTATGCATCTTTAACTGCGTTTTCTTATCAAAATGCTCATCTTTTCAGCGTAATTGCATAAAGCTTTGTTAGTGTTTATCTACTCTACTGCGTATTTGTTTTATAACTAATTAGAACAATTCTCAACGCGTGTTTAATTACATGTACGATTATTTCCCTTCTGAATACGCGTTCTATTGTTGAAAGATATTCTTACTGGCATTACTTAAAATTAATGACGGTCTATATACAGAGTGTTAAATGCTTGCTATTTACATAATGTACGAATTACGTATTTTTCTGCAGTTTTCTGATACCTATTGCTATTTATTGTTACTACACGACCCTTGCTACTCAATACACCCCTAAACAACCCCTTTTCACAGCAATATATATATAGGGAATTTATATGCAGGAGTGGAACTAACAGCATTAGAACAAGAATCAGACATTGAAAATTAAAAAATATCCTATACTTAGAGATGAGTTTGAATTAGCATTAAAAGGTCTGAAAAATGGCAAGGCATCTGGTACAGCTAAGGTGCAAGCAGAAACTCTAAAAGCCCCTGGACAAGCAGTAACAGAACGTCTCTTCCAACTTGTAAGCTATATGTATGAGACAAGCGAGATATCCAAAGATTTCAAACGTAACATCATAGTCATTATACCAAAAAAGGGAGGCTCGGATAGATGTGAAAAGTTTTGAACAATAAGTTCGACAGCACGTGTGTCAAAAATATTAACTAGAATTGTACAAAGACGAATGGAAAAACGAACTGAAGAAGTATTAGGAGAAGATCAATATGGGTTTAGGCGAAACAGGGAAAAACGGGAGACTATTTTAGCTCTGAGGGCGACAATAGAGAAAACAATAGAAAAAGGGGAGAGCGTGTATATAGGGTTTGTAGATTTGGAAAAAGCATTCGACAATGTTAAATTGAAAAAATGTTGAAATACTCAAAAAGATTGGAATGAGTTTTAGGGTAGATGGATTAGTGCATAGCTTATACAAAGAGCAAAGAGCGGTAATAAAATTTGAGCAGGAACGTTGAGAAGTAAATATTAGGAAAGCGGTGAGACAGGAATGTGCCCTATCTCCATCTATTTTTAACTTGTACATCGAAGTGGCAATGAATACTGTCAAATGCAAGAAGACATTGGAATTATTATGCAAGGACAAAAGATTGATATGCTTAGATTTGCAGATGATATAGCGGTATTAGCATCTAGCAAGGAAGGTTTAGAAGCCGCTCTTAATGAAATGGAAACAGTTCTAGCAGAGAGATACGGTATGAAAATTAACAAAAATAAAACTAAAGCAAACTAGTAAGCAAAGGAGGGGAACATAAATAAAAAACTAGAATACAAATAGGTAATGAGAACTTACAAGAGGTTAAGGATTTCTGCTACCTAGGAAGTCAAATAAATCACGATGGGAAGAGCGCAAAAGATATAAAACAAAGATTAGCACTAAGTCGTGCTACATTTAACACGAAAAAGCAATTAGTGTGTTCAAAGACAACAGACATAGAAGTCAGGAAAATATTGCTCAAAACATATCTGTGGAGCACAGCGCTGTACGGCTGTGAAACCTGGACAGTAGGAGAAACGGATAGGAAATGTGGTGCTACAGACGTCATATATTACGGAATATATTAGACGCATCAGAGATAGGAAAAAAGAGAGGTAGAGGTGACCTGGGTTAGACTATTGCACACAAATAGTGAAAGATGTAGGCTGTGTGAATTTCAGGGAAATGTGCAGGCTTGCTCAGAATAGAAATCAATGGAGATACGTATCCAACCAATTCGAAAATGGAAAACCTAATGAAGAAAAAATAACTGTACTTAAACTTGAGGATTATTATAAGCAGCTACAGGTATTGCTCTTGCAATACTCTCAACTAATGTTATTGTGCTAAACGATTTACTGGAAAACTATTAATTATATGTCTAAGTGTTGGGAGATCTTTGGCAGCCACAGGCTGCTTAACCCCCTTCACGTACCCTTAAATCGTGGTGACATAGGGCATATAATTAGGAAACGACAGAAGAGGAACCGAGCTGTATTTAGACTGTGGGAATTTCAGGGAACGGTGTAGACTAACTAAGAATAGAAATAAGTGAAGGTACGCGTCCAACCAGTTTCAAAACGGAAAACCTAATGACGGAAAAAATAATTGCACTTAAATCTGATGATTAATTATTATAAACTACAGGTGTTGGTTTTGAAATATTGTCAACTAACGTTGATTTGCGAAAGGATATTGGAAAACTATTATTACGGCAAATATTCAAGTGTCGGGGAATCTTGGTAGCCGCAGGCTTCTTAACCCCCTTCACATGCTACTAAATATCGGGGAAATAGTGTGTATATTTATAAACAATAGAAGTGAACCGAACTGCATTTAACAAGAAAGAGCAGCGGCTATGTTCGATGACAACAAACATAGAAACAAGGAGAAACTTGTCGTGCAAGCATATGTGTGGAGCACAGCACAGTATGTCTATGAAATAGGGGCAGTAGGAGAAGCAGACAGAAGCTTTTAGGAAAGTTGCGCTTCAGACGTATGAGGGATAATAGCATGGACAGACAAAATTAATAACAAAGAGGTTATAGAAATAGTAGGGGAATAAATATATCTATGTAAAAAATAAGAGAAATAGAAGGGCAGGATACATCCTAATGCATCTATGGGGACTAGTGCGGGATATATTAGAAGCAGAAATAGGAAAAACGAGATAGAGGTAGACCTAGATCAAACTATTGTACACAGATATTGAAAGATGCAGACTGTGGAAATTTCAAGGAAATGTGTAGGTTAGCACAGAATGGAAACAATGAGGGTACGCGCCTAACCAGTTCCAGGACTGAAGGCCTAATGATGGTGAACCCAGGGTTAGGCATAACTCAGGTTTAACTCTGATTACTACAACGCACCCTAAGGGATCGAAATCGTAAGTGAATTCAGAATCTAGCTAAGACAGACGTTTTAAAATTCATGGACGCCTTTGACCGAGATAAGTTTTAATACCGTCGAAGAATGTAAATGGAAAGTTAATTATCATTCGTATTTTTTATTTTAGAATACATTAGAAGTAATGTTCACGTTAAGTTTTTAGATAAATATCTAGAGCTAAAAATTAACATAATTTGGTTTTTAATACGCAACATTACACAGCAGGTTTCGTAATTGGTTTCGTTTAAAGCGATCTAGTTTCTGTATTTCTTAATTTCTTGATGAAGTTCTGAACGCTGATAATATTTGGTTCAATTTTATCTCATATTGATATAAATAAATAAGTATAACATTAAGATGTAGGAATGAACTATCAACATCTGTGTACACTTGCTGTTTGTGATTTCCGGAGACATTTACCACTTCCGGACGGCACTAAAATTAACCCGCATCAAAAATAGTTGTGCATTAGAAGTTTACAAATTGATTTGTATCAGACAAAGGCAGCGTTGGGTGGCCGGGAAGTTAAAAAATGAGCCATGACTCAAGGGGGAAATTTTGTTCATCTTTGTCTATTTATTAAACTGCTCTAAACTAAAACAAAATGTATAGAAAAAATGTAGGTCCGCGGAATATAATATACGGCGATAAAGACACATCGATTCTTAACTAGGCGTAATTTTTATGTAACGTACAATTTGATGACCAATACCACTCTTAGAGAAATGTGTGTAGGGTTTTTCGTTTATTTTCTTGCCAATATAAACAAAATTCTGAAAACTTAAATTTTCGGTTCGGTAGTATCCTCTGGCAAGAAACGTAGGGCGTTCGGTGGCATAGTTTCAAACGGAAGGATTTCGGAAGCTAAGGCTTTTTCTTAAATATCAGATAGAAATCAGATTTTGGAAAACTCGTTGGATACAAAATACACATTTTTTGACCATTCAAGATCATGCAATTTATCAAAATTTGAAGTAGAATAGCTTGCGAACTCAGAAATCACAAACTATTAATGAGTTTATATCCGAGGGGTTCATCACTTAGCAAATGTGATGTACAAGAGCCGTTAAATGTTTGTCAAATGTTTTCAGATGTCGTCAAATGTCTTCAAATGCTGTCAAATGTCATCAAATATAGCCAGTTGCTGTCAAATGTCGTCAAATGTTGTCAATTGTCACAAATGTTGTTAATTGTGGTTAAATGTCTTCAAATGTTGTCAAATGTTGCCACTATCTTACAAAAGTTTTCAATTGTTTCGAAAATTTAACGTTTCATCAAATCTAGATACCGTACAAATAGAGGGAGTTTTTCAAATATGCGGAATATCCACAGTCAAATGTTTTAAGTATGTTACGTTCAGTTTCGGCAATAATTGGTTACTTTATTTACAATAATTTTCAACTCAAATCCCTTGCTAATTAATTATCCGTTTATCTAAATTCCATGTCCACGTTTAAATAAAACCGTCGATTCATAATTAAAAAGAAATACGCTGGCTAATAATTTTCAACTAAAATCCACTTTGCTTCTAAAACGAAACATTATTCGATAAATTAAATATCCTGTATCTTTTACTTGGTAAATACTTCCGCTAATAAAGAATAAATTCTACTTCCCAGAATTCCCTAACGTAAAGTTTACGCTATACTCAGATGGCCGATAACGTGTTCCAAGTATCCGATAATTGCTTCTTATGTGTTTTCCGCAGGAAGAATTCGTCGAATTAAAACTACGTATTATCCCAATATAAACTGTGTTTTTTCAGGTTAATTCTGAATAGAATTATTACTTTGAACTCTGGTCACTGGCTGAACGAAATTGATTTTATTTGCTTTCCAATCTACACAACGGAGACACGTGTAGAAATGTTTGGTTGTTTCTCTTTGTCGTTATGAAAATTTCGCGCACGCAATTCGGCGTGGTAAGTATTTAGGGTTTTTAGAAAATTGTATTTTCCGTTGAAATTAAATTAATTTTTTCTGGTAATTGCTCTAGCTTCTTTCGGTGGCCTTAAAGCCACGATGAATGGTCGTCCCTTGCTGTAATGGGAGGCCAAGTGCGTTCTTTCTGGGCGCAGGCCCACCTACTCGTCGTCGTGGACCAGCTAGTGACTCAACCTCGACGTCAGCAACTTCGAGGGTGAGCGTTTTCTTTCTCCATCATTTACGATTGCGACCATATCGGTTGGGATTTTCGGTTTAAGCTCATGCATTCCTAAATTTAATCCGTTTAGACGACAGTTAGTGAATTAGTTTGAGATTTATTGACACTATATGAATGCATTACTATTTACTTTAAATAACTAAGAATGTACAACTTATTAAAGTGAAAATGATTTGAAGGCTTACTGGCACGTTTGCAAATGTTGTTGCCATTAGATGTATATAGTTAGTTTTAGATCATGGATTTTATCGAGGTAATTTCGCTTAATTTCTTTTTTTTTTGTTGAAACTCAATCTAGGCAGTAACCTAAAACCGACAGCTCTCCATTTAAAAAAAATGATTTGTTCTTTTGGTTGATATTTTTTTTAGATTTAGTGTGTAATTATGTATTGCGTGTACATATTGTGTTTAATTATAGGTTTCTTTTGTTGATCTGTTGTGTTTTGAGTATGAATGGGTGCGTGTAATTTCCTTTCTTTATTTCAGGCTTCCCTTGATTTTTGTTGTAGGTATAATACCCCGCCCACTCGCCGATTGAACCTTGTCCAGTTCTTTTTTTTTGTTTTTTTTTCTAGGCTACGTCAATACACGTAGCATAAATTTCTGACGCCCAACGTGGGGCCGGAGCGGGTCATGTAGGTACGTAGGCACTAACAATAATAAACAAAAAATCGGAGTAAAAATTAACTAAAACGAACTCGGAGTCAAAACTAACTACAACAAAATCAAGGGAGGCCTGAAATAAAGAAAGAAAATTACACATACTCATTCATACTCAAAACACAACATATCAACAAAAGAAACCTATAATTAAACGCAATATGTACACACAATACATAATTACACACTAAATCTAAAAAAAAATATCAACCAAAAGAACAAATCATTTCTTTTTATAAATGGTGAGCTGCCGGTTTTAGGTTACTCCCGAGATTGAGTTTCAACAAAAAAAAGAAATGAAGCGAAATTACCCCGCTAAAACCAACAGCTTTAAATCCGCATGGTAAATCTAAAACTAAGTATATACATCTAATGGCAACAACATTTTCATACGTGCCAGCAAGCCTTCAAATCATTTTCACTTTAATAAGTTGTACACTCTTAGTTATTTAAAGCAAATAGTAATGCATTCATATAGTGTCAATAAATCTCAAACTAATTCACTAATTGTCGTCTAAACGGATTAAACTTAGGAGTGCATGAGCTTAAACCGAAAATCCCAACCGATATGGTCGCAATCGTAAATGATGGAGAAAGAAAACGCTCACCCTCGAAGTTGCTGACGTCGAGGTTGAGTCACTAGCTGGTCCACGACGACGAGTAGGTGGGCCTGCACCCAGAAAGAACGCACTTGGCCTCCCATTACAGCAAGGGACGACCATTCATCGTGGCTTTAAGGCCACCGGAAGAAGCTAGAGCAATTACCAGTAAAAATTAATTTAATTTCGACGAAAAATACAATTTTCTAAAAACCCTAAATGCCTACCACGCCGTATTGCGTGCGTGAAATTTTCACAACGACAAACGAAAACAATCAAACATTTCTGCACGTGTCTTCGTTGTGTAGATTGGAAAGCAAAAAAAAAATTTCTTTCAGCCAGTGACCAGAGTTCAAAGTAATATTTCTATTCAAAATTAACCTGCAAAAACACAGTTTATATTGGGATAATACGCAGCTTTAATTCGACGAATTCTTCCTACGGAAAACATGTAAGAAACAATTATCGGATACTTGGAACACGTTATCGACTGTCTGAGTATAGCGTAAACTTTACGTTAAAGAATTCTGGGAAGTAGAATTTATTCTTAATTAGCGGAAGTATTTACCGGGTAAAAGATACAGGATATTTAATATATCGAATGAAGTTTTGTTTCAGATGCAAAGTGGATTTTAGTTGAAACTTATTAGCTAGCGTATTTCTTTTTAATTATGAATCGACGCTTTTATTTAATCGTGGACATGGAATTTAGATAAACGGATAATTAATTTGTAAAGGATTTGAGTTGAAAATTATTCTAAATAAAATAACCAATTATTGCCGAAACCGAAGGTAGCAAGTATTAATTGAAGATTATAAATATGTAAACTGAACTTTCAGTAAAATACATTTTATGTATAACGTAATACCTTTGAGTAATGAGTATTGGTTTAACCTCTTTATAATTTGTATTCTATTAAAGAATTCGGAGTATCATTATAATTTAAATTAGGGCCGCTATACTTGCGGCCACGTCCCCAATGCTCCACCCGGAGGTACTACATTGGGTTTAAACGCGAAAAATAGTCGTGCTCCTAATTTATTCTTACTTCATAGTTGATTCACCCTAAATAAAAACTAAATAAAAATCTAACAAACCTAAAAATCTAACAAACCTAACAAACTCTAACAATCTAATAAACCTAAAAATCTGACAAAAACTGGAACAAAAACAAAACAAAAACTAAAAACAGGGTTGTAAATAATGGTATCCCTAGCGCTGACTTTCGAGTGTACCCGATCAACAAGCAAAATGAGAGAGGAGGGATCCGTAATACCGGATAGCAGACGCCGGTTCTGCTTACCAGTGCGACCTGAAGGGTCGTCTTAAAACTATCCAAATCTAGCTAACCAATTTAAATCCATCCCTAGCTTTCCCTATCGTTCCCTAACTGATTTACATTATGATTACAATCTTCGCAATTCTGCTCGTCCTTCCCAAATATATACTGCAACCAAAATGGCGACAGAACGTCAAACAAAACAAATAAGCCACATAATACATGCTATATATAAATAAATATAAAGTGTAAATATAAAATATAAATAAATATAATTATGTAAATATATAAATAAATGTTTAATAAGCGTTAAGCATATAGCAGTGCACAAAATAGCGAAAGCATCACCCTATTTATCAGGTGCACTCGCACAAGCATTATGTCGGCTAGCGCCTTTACACACCAAACGTGCTTCTTAAATTATTTCAAAACTACTAATTAATGTAAATCAATGCTTGTGCGAGTACAGCCGCCACATTTTAAGTCTTACCTCGATAATAAAATTCTCCAGCATCCGAAGATCTGGTCGTCTGTAACTTACTTCTAAAGGTGGGACGGGGTGCACTGCTAAAGTCCTGGTGGGTATGCACTAAATGTTTTTGGGGGGATTACAATCACTATCACTATCACTTCACTTTCAAGTCCTGGGGGGATGCGCGGTTGCACTCTGTTTTATTATCCTTGTTTACTTTATTGATTTAATTTAATGAGGGTTTATGATTTATTTGTTATTGTTTATTTGTTATTATTTATTCCCGATTTTCCGCACATAATTATGAAGATAGGCAGTGATTGTATTAATGGAGTGGGGGTTTCTCGTGCATATTGGACATTTTGGTATAATTATCTTTTTTTTTTTTTTTTTTTTTTTTTTTTTTTAATATCAGGTTTTGGTTATGCTCGTATCCTTACTCACGCCAAGTCAATCTAAAATTTTCAATCCTCCCACCAACCCCACCGAATTTTTACACGCGGTCGTCATTGATTGTCTAATCTCGCGACCCTTCCCGCGAATTCTTTTAAGGCTGTCCAGAACGCCTTCTGGTTAACCACTTCCCCGACTTCCTCTAGGCTCTTTGGCCATGCCAGACCTAGGATAGCTAGTTTGCTATCAGCCAACCCTCGATTTCCCGCCTCAAGCGGGCAGTCGAAGAGCACGTGCTCTGCGCTTTCCGCGCCCTCACCGCATTCGCAGCGGTCGCTATTGGTTAGACCGAACCTTTGTAAATACGCCTTCAGGGCGCCGTGCCCTGTTATCAACTGCACCATTTTGTGATCGAGCTTAACCTCGATCTTACCTCTGGCTTCTATGCTCGGTATGAATTTGTGGGTCAACCTGCCCGTGGCAGCGTTGTTCCACCTCTTTCCCATTGTCGAATTGATTTTTCGCGCAGCTTTCTTTTGATTAAAGACCTCGGTATCGACGAATGTGTATTCGAAAGTCGCCCGTCGCGGCCTCTTTAGCTAATTCGTCAGCCCTATCGTTTCCTACGTTACCATTGTGCGACCTGACCCAACAGAACTTTAAACGTCGAAACTCTAGCGCCGTACGCGCTATCCTCCAGACGTCCGCTTGGAGATCTGTCGAGGTGTTCATGTTTGTTAAAGCCGTTAGCGCCGATTTACTATCACTGATTATATAATACTCGTCTCTGCCCGTATGGTTTATTACGTAATCGATAGCCTCTCGTATGGCTACCAATTCGCACTGGAAGATAGTGCACCAGTTCGCGAGTTTGGTTTGAAACCGAAACACCTCCTTTCCTGCTTATACACGACAAACGCCGCGCCTGCTTGCCCATCGTCCATACGTGAACCGTCCGTATAAATTCTAATACCCATCGCGTCCTCATCACCTTCGACAAACTCGATCCCTCTAATATCAGCCGGGTGCCCTAACTCAGATACAACAATCTTTCTTGCAATTTCCTATTACCAAGATTAAGATCTTCGATAATTTCGCGCCCTTTTCCTATATTTATTAATCGTCTATCTCTAATCTCCTAACGACATATTCGATAGGAGAGACCTACTGATCACCAGGACAGCCTCCTTGGAGGTGGTCCTGTACGCCCTCGCCGCTTTTACCGCGGTTATGCGTTGTACGCTCGTCAATTGACGCATCTCCCGGACTTTACAACCTTCTGCCCATACAGAAGCTGCGTACAGTATTGCCGGCTCAATTGCTCCGGCATAAACCGTCCTCAGCGATTCGCCCCTGAAACCCCACTTTATTTTAGCCGCCGCCATCATTTTATTTGATATTTCGCCGCCCTTACTTTTTACGTATTGTACGTGCGCTTTCCAATTTAATTTATTGTCGATCTTGACGCCGAGGTAGGTACTACAATCTTTAAACGGGATTTTCTCCCCTCCTAGCTCTAACCTAGGAGGTCTCTGTACTGGTTTCGTGCCGAAATAAAGCGCCTCTGACTTCGCCGTGTTAAATTTTAATTTTACCGCCTGCGACCATTCGTGTAATTTATTAAGCGCCTCGTTCGGTTTTGTGCGCATATCCATTAACAATCTCGATCTTACAATTAAAAGTGTGTCATCTGCAAACCCGACGATTGAGCATCCTGCGGGCAACTTGACCCTAAAGATGCTCTCATACAACAACTTCCAAAATGTGGGACCAGAACATGACCCTTGCGGGCCTCCCCTTTCCACCTCCGCGACAGAACTTCACCCGGAATTTCAACCTGTGCTAATCGCCCGAGAAATAGTTCTTGACCAAAGACATCAAGTTTCGCGGACAACCCCTACGATCTAACTCGCAAACGATTAATGGCCACCAGGCAGCATCAAATGCTCCTGAAATGTCCAAAGCAACAACGACACAGTACTCTTTGGCATCTCTTGCCTGCTTAATTTCCCCGACAACGAACTCTAACGCGTCGATAGTCGACTTGCCCTCCACGAAACCAAACTGTCGGTTATTAAAACCGCCGCTGTCTCGCACTAGGATTCGGAGTATCAACTTAACCCTACCCCTACCCCTCATGTTCTTACTCACTTTCTCATTGAAGAATTTCGGCAATAATTGAGAGATATTATTTTGTTGGACTATCATACGCGCCTATAGATTAGTGTGTCCCAAAGTGCATGCAGTTAATGGGTAACTTTATTATTATTCAAGATACAATAAAACTGTTTGCGCATTTATAGATTAACTTTTGGATACCAGTTCAGTGGGGAATACAGAAATGAGCGATCTTCTTTTGTTTTCAAAATATAGCCTAAGATTCTATTTTTAACAATTCTATTAATTCGTATAACTCGTTTGTTTACAAAAATACCCAAAAATGATGTTAAAGTTTTGGATACAATTTTTAACATAAAATACAACAGCGTGCGCAAATATTAATTATTTATAACATTTTTGAAGTTATAATATAAACGCGATTTTATTAGTGACTGTCATTTTATTTAAAAGCTCTTCTTGGGAGCTTTTCAAAAATATATTGTAGCGCCGATCGGACTGGTACAAGGGTTTTGCATTTGAGGTATTTAGATTACAATAGGCGCATTAGAAATGTTATTTACATAATTTCTAGCACGTTCTAGAATAGTCTGGAAGTTTTGAATATGTATATAAATTGCTGTCACGGGCATTAGAGTTCCGTCCTGATTGAAGCTTCGATTACAATAAGGTCTAGTTTAAAGCTTTGAAAGGTGTGATATAAATTACTGCTCATATAAATTGCTGTTGATATAAATTACTGTAGTGATTCTATAAATTAATAATTAATGCTTGGATAGTTAAAATAGTGTTTCGAGAGTAATTTACGAGATAGTGTCGAAGTGCGAAGATAATACTTATATTGTTAGCGATTAGCTGAAAATAAAGTACTGGGAGAGCTTTTAGCAAATTCCATTGTTACTACGAGTTATTGAAAACTCTTGTATAATCAGTTTTAAAATAAAAACTTGTTATTGCAAATAGAGTTTTCGTTACACTGGTGGTAAGTAGTGGTATTAAAGACTTTTGAACGATTTCGATTTGCAGGTCTGCCACTCGTAGCCACAAAAAAGGTAAAGGGTCAGCGAAATTCCTTCCTTTTTGTAGGGCTTCAAGTCTGGCATGTAGGAAAACTTTGCAAAACTACAGGAAAGTTTTTCAGAGAAATTACAAGAACACGCAGAGAAACAAGACCAAAGCTTTGCGAGCCTGGTAGCGAAATTAGAAGAAATTAACACGAAATTTACAGGAAAATGCCGTTAAGTCTCGCAGGAAAACTGAACGAGACTACCGTAAATCTACAAGAAAACTACAGCCAGTTGAGAGGAGAGTTTATATAAGAAGCTACTAAAACCGCGGAGAAACTAGATCAGAACGCAAAAGTAATTGAACAAAAATTAATAGAAAATTACACACAATTGAGGAATTTATACAGGAAACTACAAAAATCGCGAAAAAGCTGGAAGCCAAATTTTCTGACGGCTTACAGAAATGGGAGGAGCAGTTCGTAGACAACTCGCAAGAGCTAGAGCAAGTTGTTAGATTTCGCGTATAATGGACGAAGAGGTAATGATGATGAAAGAACGCATTAATTCTTTTACAGTGTAAGCACCAGAGCTCTTAATGTCGGTGATACAACAGCACACCCCAGAATTTAAGAGTACCGGAAAATGCAAAGAGACGCCAATGTTCAAAGTAAAACTTTGATGGAATAGCGCCTTGGCAGACATTTTTCAAGTAATTCGAGTTTACTGCTAGAGCTAACACCTGGAACAACGGTGTAAGAACAACCGCGTTTATTTTCACGTTACGAGGTGAGCCCTTGAACATTGTGCACACCATAATAGAACATGACCAAAGAGACTACGAGGCCTTAACATCAAGGCCGGAAACGAGATACGGCACTCTCATCTGCAACAAATGTACCACGCTCAAGTGAAGAACCGTTATCAAAAGGCCAACGACAATTTCCAAAGTTTGAAGCAGATATGACTGGCATGGTGAGAATAGCTTATCCAACAGTACCGGATAGCCTTCTAGAACAGCTGGTACTACAGATTTTTGTTGACGGGATACGCGACGGAGAGATCCAGCAAGCACTGCGGTTGGCTTGACCAAAGGCTCTAGATGGTGCGCTAGCTCATGCTTTGGATTTGAAGCGGCAAAGTAAGTTTCGCATCGTGGTAGCGGAAAGGTAAGATGCTCCCTAGAGGTAAGGTCAAAAAACCATAGAGGAAGTAATTCGGCCGGTACTTCGTGAACATTAACCAAAAAAGAAGGTACCCGGATGAAGTAACTGTGGCGAGTTTGGGCATATACAGTTCAAATGTAAACAGCTCAAGAAGGAAGTAGGGAAACCGGAAACTAAAGGAGGGAGCGAAAGTCGACCTGCACGAAATCTGCCTCAGAGACCATAGTCTGCATCGTACGATCTAAGCATGCAGACAGCATCTACATATATGAATAGTTTAACAGCAAGACTGTAAAGTTTTTGTTTGATACGGAAGTCACTAGGACAATTGCTAATCCGGATGTAGTGTGCGACGGTGCTAATGTATCACCCGCGACGGTGCGTCTTCGAACCGTGGCTGGTGAGGAAATTCAAACACACTGAATGGTAGTTGTAAAAATCGGAGTTGGGAGCAAGATGTTTGACCATCAGATAGTAATAACGAACATCACCGAAGAAGTTATCTTGAGGATGGATATCGTGAAAAGTAGGGACTCCATGTAGATATGAAAGATGTCTTGAGAGTGGGAAAGGAGGAAGTGCGGTTTTGCGAAGCAGTCGACATGTCTGTGCGAGTTTGACGTACGACGTTATCGTACCTGGAAGGATAGAAGGTGTTGTGATGAGACACTTGAATGGTGCTCTGCGGGAGGTCTCTATTGAACCGCTTGCTGACGAATCCCTCGGAAAGGGCGTGCTTGTGGGGAAAGGCTCTGACCAAAGTGATGGATGATGTACCTGTTAGGCTCTTAAACGCCAATGACTACGATGAAAAAGAATAACGGTTGGATGGTGTTCTTCGGTTGTTCACGTGGCGGGGTGTGACAATGTTCAGAAAGAACTCAAAGTTATTGAAAAAGTTGACGAAACGATGCCAGCGCTTTGAACAACCACAACTGGCAGGATTTCAAAACTTGATCCGACGGTACTTGGACGTGTTCGCGATCGACGGCGGTCGATTAGGAAAAACCACAGTGGTGAGGCATAAAATCGATACAGGAGATGCACGGCCAATAAGATAGCATCTGAGAAGGCTACTTTCACTATTGGTACTGGCCTATGGCAATTTACAGTCATGTCATGTGGGCTCTGCAACGCTTCTGTCACCTTTGAGCGTTTGATGGATAACACCTTGCGTGGGTTATAGTGGAAAACGCGTCTTGTATGTTTGGACGACGTGATCGTGATTATAAAGTTATTTTGGAACACGGGAAATTAGTGTTTCTACGACTCAAAGAAGCCACGGAGTCAGGCCAAACCCCGAAAAGATTAAGGTGGTACAAGAGTGACCCACGCTAAAAGACAAACTTCAGTTACGCCGCTTTCTGGGGTTGTGTTCTTATTATAGAAGATTCGTTTTCGGTTTGCAAATATATCCAAGCCCTTAACCAAGCCGATTGAAGATGGGCGTGTTTATATTTGGAATGAAGATTGCCAGAATGCATTCCAACAACTAAGGCATTTATGTTCTCAAAACCGGAACGGAATTATTGCGTTACAAGAAAGGAACTGTTGGCTGTGGTGAAACCCGTAGAAATCTTTTATAAGTACCTCTACCTGACAACCGACCACGCACCCTAAATTGGCTATTACAAGTTAAAAACCCCGTAGGGCAATCTGTCAGAGTTAGTTGCACACCGATCAGGGCAGAAGTTTTGAGTCAACGTTATTCCAAGAAGTTTTTCGGTTGCTAGGGATAACAAAGACTTATATAACACCATTGCATCCGCAATCGGATGGTATGGTACAACGCATGACCCGTATCTGTGGCAAGTGCCTTTCTAAGGTGGTCTCCCAATATCACAGAGACTGGAACCAATATTTACATCTATTTTTATTGGCCTATCGGTCTTCGGTTTGTGAGAACACTGAACAGACACCTGTATGTGCTCTGCTGGACTCGAGATACGTCTACCGTGTGAGCTTCAGTTTGGGTGTATGCCCAGGGATGGCATCGCGGACGTGAACTACGTCGAGAAGTTCAAGCGTGCGATAGACGACATCCATGGTGACGTTAGGAAAAATTTTCAGATCTCTAGCGATCGGATATGTCCAGATATGACGTGAAGACGCGGGAGTGCGATTTTTAAGAGGGCGACCGCGACTAGCTAAAAGCCCGTAAACGAAAACGCGAACTTTAGCCAAAATTACAGAGGGGGGGGGGGTGTACGAAGTTGTAAAAAGTATCAACGGCTTGGTATATTGGATTTGTAAGTTCTCAAAAGGTTAGCAAACTGGTTAGCATCTTACGGCTCGTGATGATGAACGAAAGTGTGGACCGAGCTATGATTGGTTCGTGTCTTCGTAAAGTGGCATAGGCAAGCGAGATTTGAGATCAAAGATTCAAGATGAGCCATTGGTTGTGCCATCCGAATACTCCATGACACGTTGCGTACGGGCAGACCTTGATATGTCTGGACGACTAGCTCGGGTGTTTAAAAATAAATTTAGCGATCTGGATCAATTTCGCCAACAACAACCGGAGATTGGAAAGACTATACGGCTAAAAAACCAACATCTACTACTTGATGACTAAGAAACAGCCTGCTGGTAAATTGGATTACCAGAATCTGCGCGGGTCATTAGTTGACGTCAAGGGTGAGATTCTTGAATTTGAAGACAAAAAGTTAGACATACTGGACTCGATGGAGTGGAATATTCAAAAAAAAATCGCGGTCTAGATTTTGGTGTGTGGTTACAATCCAAATGGTGCGGCGTCTGCTGTGAAAAATGTTGATTGCTTCTATCAACATGGAAATTGCAAGAAACGTTTCTACTATCCTTACCTCGACAGGGACTTTCGACGTCCGGGTCACAGTTTTCTATGACAGAACAGCTTTAAGAGGTGGGCAATGTACCGTCAATCGGTCTGTCTCTAACAGCAGCAATTACGAGGACCATTTTTTTCAACCTCCGATCGCTCCGTGCAGACGCTACACGGGTAACAGAAAGCGGGCATGCGCTGTAGGCGACTGCGAAGCTCTTACACTACACACTTCGCCATTGTTGACATTCAGGCGTCAGTCGGCGTTGTGCTACAGCTACGTAAACATGTCCGCTATTATTGATGCTCCCGCCAAGTGTGAAGTGCGAAGTGTGATTCGTTTTCTACAGGCTGAAGGCCATAGTGCTGCAGAAATCCATCGAAGAATGAGTCGTGTGTATGGGGAAAACTTCATGAGTGATGGTGTTGTGCGTGAATGGTGTCGAAAGTTTGAAGATGGCCGTAATGATGTGCATGATGAAGGGGACCAAGGGCGCAAATCTGTCGTTTCAGATGACTTGGTTTAACGTGTTGACAGAATGGTTTAAGAAAACCGCAAATTCACCATTACTGCTTTGTCTACGGAATTTCCAGAAGTTTCAAGGTTTGTTTTGTACTCTATTGTTACTGAACGGTTAGGCTACAAAAACTTTGTGCACGTTGGGTTCCAAAAATACTGACGGACGGCCATAAAACTCGAGGAATGGCGTCAGCGTTGGAGTTCCTTGAGCATTATCATGATGAAGGAGACAACTTTTTGAAATCAATCGTGACTGGGGATGAAACCTGGATTCAATACGACACACCGGAAACAAAACGACAGTCACAACAATGGATGCATTCAACTTCATCAAACATACCAAAGAAATTCAAACAAACCTTCAACAACAGAAAGACCATGGCTACTGTGTTTTGGGACCAACAAGGTGTGTTGCTTGTGGAGTTTATAGAGCCCGGAACCACAACCACTGCAGCTGTTTATTGTGAAACTTTACGACGGTTGCGTAGAGCCATTCAGAACAAACGAAGAGGAAAGCTGACCGCTGGAGTTGTTCTGATTCACGACAATGCCCGTCCACACACTGCTGGAGCAACTCAACGGCTTCTCGAACAATTTGGATGGGACATTTTCGATCATCCGCCATACAATCCTATCCTGACTTAGCACCAAGCGATTTTCATCTTTTTTCTGACCTGAAGACGTGGCTTGGTGGGAAGCGCTTTCAAACCAATGAGGACCTTCAAACCAACGTCAAGGACTACTTGAATTCATTGGCGGCAACTTTGTTTGAACAGGGTATTGAAAAGCTTGTCCACAGATATGACAAATGTCTTAATCTCTTTGGTGATTATGTCGAAAAGTAACAGTAAGTGTACCAATCTTTTGATAATAAAATTATTGTTTTATATGAACTTGTCTTTTATTTATAGCCTATCGGAGGTTGAAAAAAATGGCCCTCGTACATTGAAATGTAAGCGAGGCGTTTGTACACAAAAGACGATTGATAGGTCCCGGCAGCATCGCATCTTTCAGATAGTTTTGATCGACAGGTAAGAGTTTTGGATTTAAGAATTACTTAGACAACAATATGTACATTCGTGAAGTTATTTGTATAATATCTGGAATGTTTTAGAATTGTCCAGAGGTGTTGAATATGTATATAAATTGCCGTCATGAATATTGGAAAGGTGTAATATATATTACTGTTTATATAAATTACGGTTGATATAAATTTCTTGAGTGGTCATATAAATTAATAATTAGTGCGTGGATAGTTAATTGTAGCACTTCGATATTAATTAAGAAGATGGCATCGTAGTGTTAAGAAGATAATACTTCCACTGTTAGCGATTAGTTCTGAAAAGAAATTGTTAGGAGAGGTTTTAAGATATTGTTGGAGGCTTTCACGGTCGGAGCATTATAAATGTTTACAGTTCCTGGTTGGGACCGTGTCATTTTATAAACTAAGGTCGACGTTTCGCCCACTTTTATAAAGGGGCTTCATCAGGACAAGAAAAGAAAATAAATAATAAAAATATTAAAAATAAAAATAATAATAAAGATAAGAGTGATAATATTAAGTAGACAAGTTAAAGTATAAAGAGTATGTAAAGTTACTTCTGAACTAGCAGACTCACTAACCCATTTAAGCCAAACGGTGTCTTGTGGCAAAGTAACTGTAACAGTTACTTTGCCACAAGACATGAAACTTGATTAAGAAACAATAATTAAAAAAGAAAATCCAGACATCTCTTTTAATTTTTAAGATATGGCGCAGAATGTAGAAATCGTCAAATTGTAGTTTTATCCATAACTTTTTTATTTCTGAATCTTTTTGAATTAAGTGAAAGATTTCTCAAGATACCTTTATGATGAATAAGAATACGCATTTCATTTGTTTATCGAGTCATTCGTTTAATGGCGGACGCCATCAACTTTGGTTTTTCTTATGGACGTCACCTTTGATTTCTCATTATTTCGATAATCGTTTTTATGCTAATTTCAAATATGTAAAACGATAACTGGATATTCTTTTTTAATTATTGTTTCTTAAACGAATATACAACTTTCGTTTCATTTAACCAACATTGTCTGTCTTGCCGTTTTCAATTTCCTCATGTTGTCACGCGTATCTGGAGCACGATTTACATTGCTATGTCATTTCTTGGAGGTTGATACACCAAGGAATGCTTTATGTTCCTACTACCACTTCCAGACTAGCTCAATACAGTAAAACAATGAACCCCTTTGAATGTTATAATACATTTAACAAGGATATTTCTCATAACTCCGGACGTCGATCTATAGGTTTTATCTTGCAGGTGTTAACAAATCAAAGAAACTTCTATATTGAAAAATTTTTCTAGAAATTCGACTGTTGGCCACGATATCTACACCTAATCGAGATATTATCGGATATCATTATTTGTTTGGCGGTTTAACATACAGAAAACCCACTTTTTGATTCTTTTAGAAGTGTGTTTGAATTTATTGTTCCTCGTTAGGGTTTATCTATGCAGCTGTTTTTCATTTTATACTTCCATGAATGCTGGCGTTTATTATTGTTTGTTTTGCCTTATTTTTAACATTTGCACGAATTTTAAAATTCTTAAGGTATTTTATTAAATGACGCTTTATTATTGATTGAATTTAGATATCGGAAACATTATTAAATATTAAATGCGCCCTTATTTTATATACAGTGATAAATTATTACTAAGGGTATTTTGCAATTTATTCTAGGACTAACATTTATTTGTAAATTCTGAAATTGTAGAAATAAGCATTAATGCAATTGTTACAATTACAAAAGGCTAACTCAAATGAACCAGATATTTCAAACCATTCAAAAAAATTTAGGTTCGACACCCAATACATCAAATTCTGATCAAACTTTGTACTTTTATCTTTCCGTATATAGACCTAAATGGCAATTTTTATCCCTTTATCTTAACTGGGATTTTTATGAGTACTTGAAATGTAAGTAAAATAAGTGTTTTTGCTGTTTCCGAGGTCCCTGAACGAACCTATACTTTTATTGCAAAGAATTCCTATCTATGCTACTTTTAATGTAAAATTGCAAAACTTATTTGAAATTTTCAATATTGTGAAGTAAACTGTACTGATTTCACAAAAGAATTTTATAAACACTACGTGTTTATTGGGGATGAGGCGCTGTTCTATTTTTTCAAGGCAATTACGAGAACGGTATTTTACAAAAAAATCAATATCTCTAAAAGGCAAAGTTGTAATCAAGACTGTCTCTTTTAAAATTAGTGATTTGCTATTATTTCAAACAATAAAGTACGTGGCATTTTATTTGCTTCATTGCGACAATTTAATTTTCTTAACCCATTATTGTTAAGAGTTGTACTCTGTTTGTGAAACCACTTTAATTTAGAACGCATCTTTATATTATACATTTAGTCCAGTACGTGGGGTTTTTTTTTGAATGCAAAAGGTGGGGTAGTAGCGATTTTTTAGTATGTTGTTATAGTCTTTGCAATTTCTAAATAGACCTCGTCATTCGCGACGTCACACACGTACTAACTATTTATACAGACGTTTGTCATTATAAACCGTAAACTGCTATGCTACGGTTTTGCTTTGAATAGTAGCAATGTGCAACGTTGCCAACAATTCTAGCGGAATTTTAATTGATTTGACGTTTAATTTTTAGGTTATACGTTGTTTAGTTATTCTTACATCTCGTGCACTTTTTATTTTTATTCGTTCATAATTTGATCAGTTTTTGCTTCAAACAGTACTTTTCAGAACTCATATTAGTGTTACACCGAACTCTGATCACCGAATATAATGAGTGGAATTAGTTTAGGCGTTAGAGCTAAACAACTTGTTGCTAGTTTAATCACTTTTTTTTTAAAAAGAAAGGGATAATTGTGGACCGTTTATACCGTGAACAGCGGTTCGTGAGGTAATTTAGTTCATTATTTACTTCAAAAACTATTTCTTATGCATATTTTTAGAGAGTGTCGGTTGCCCTGGGTCTTAGTATTGGCACCGTAAAATCGATTTCGCAAACAATTGCGAAAAACGAACCATTTACGTCAAAAAAGCGAATCCACACAAAGCCTGTCACTGACGTAGATGAATTTACCAAAAGTGGAATTCGTAATGTGATTTATAGGTTATATGACAATCGTAAGTACTCATTTCCAAGTTAATGTACAGTATTACATGTATTTATTTTAGATGAACATATTTCTGTTCATACCTTGTGGCAGAATCTGAAGCACGATGAAATTTTTAATGGTTCTAAACGATCCCTGAATACAATCCTACACAATATAGGATTTAAATGGCGAAAAGATAACCCACGGAGAGGTCTAATGGAATTGCCAAATATTGTTGATAGAAGGATACGTTTCTTGAAGACATACAAGAGAATAAAAGAAGAGAATCTGTATCAGTTTGTGTTTGTGGACGAAACATGGATTTTTCAGAATGGTGCTGTGAGCCGCTCCTGGCAAGACAGTGATTTAAGAACTGTAAAGAGTACACGAATTGATGGAAAAAGGTTTGTGTCATATACTTCCTTTTAAAACAGAATAATGTAAATAATCTTTTAGGTACATAGTATTACATGCAGGAAATGTAAATGGTTTCATAGATGGGGCAGAATTGATTTTTTCTTCGTCCACAAACAACCCAGATTACCACGGAGAAATGAATGAACAGAATTTCTTGTATTGGTTTGAAAATCAATTATTGAAGAATTCGGAAGCACCAACTGTAATAGTTTTAGACAACGCTTCCTATCATTCTACTGTGTTAAACAAAATACCTAACAGTTCCTGGAAAAAAAGTGACATCGCAGAATGGTTAACAAAACAAACAATTTCCTTTGATGGTAATGCTTTGAAAGCAGAGCTTCTGAAACTTGTCATGATGCGAGTCAAAATTTTGTGCTTTATAACATATCAGTATTTATTAAAAATTTTAGGTATAAACCGCCAAAGATTTTTAAAGCGGATTTGCTGGCCGAACAATATGGACATAAGGTGTTAAGATTGCCTCCGTATCACTGCATATTCAATGCAATTGAAAATGTATGGGGTGTTAGTAAGAGGTACTACAATCAACACGCTGGAAGAGATGGTAGGTCTGTTGAAAACTGTTTACAGATGTGGAAAGAAGCATTAGAAAAAATAACACCGGAGATTTGGGCACATTCGATAGAACATGCAGAAAAAATTATCAAAGATTGGTGGAAACGTGAGATCAAATTTGATCAAGAAGATAATGCACCTCTAATTATTAACGTTGGTGATGGTGATGACAGTGATTCAGATTTTCAATCAAATTGAACTGGTCAACCAAATGCATGGCTACTTAGAATTAAAAAGCTTTTTACACGATGTACTTCTAATTTAATTATAACTATCTTAAACTTTATGTATAATAAACAAGTTGAGAATTTAGCGTGGTTCCGTTGTAAAAGTGATGAAGTGCTAAGTTTGGATTCAGAACAGAGTAGAATCTGTAGGTATCGTATTAATTTACAGTATTAAGCATGCTCCAACTTTTTGTTATGAAGAAATATTAGAATTCACGGTTTGTAGATAGCGGTGATCTGGTTACAAATATTATCCCGCACTGCTTTCAACCATCACGTGTTTTGTGAAAAGGTAGTTGTTTGCCTTGTAGGATGATGATTCGCTTGTATACGAGCAACCTCGTACAGGAAGGCGCTTCTATCTAACATTATTTTACCTACGTTTGGTGTTATATTTTACTTCGCCGACGTTATCAAACCGCGGAACTTGGGGAAAGAATTATATTAATAAACTTCAAAGGCGTGTGAAAGTGAAATAGCATCGGCGCGGAAAATTCGAGTTACTAATATTAGCATAATTTAGGATAAGCGGTTGCTAGCATCATTATACTTAAGTTTATTCTATGTCCGGTAGGTCTTTGAGCTTGAATAGTTAAGAATATTTTAGCTAGAATAGCAGGCATGCAGTAAGGTTGTTTTGTACCCTTATAGATTTTTTTTAGTAGTGAGTAATAAGCGTTAACTAGGATATTCATTTTTCTTTATTATTGTGGAGAATAAAACCACGTAACTAGAATCTAGTAATTTTTCATTTAATGTTTTTAAGTAACCCACGAAAAGAACCTGTAATTAAGAGTCCATACCCCTGAGTCTAGTTCAACCACCAAAACAGCATCAAATATTGATTCATTGCGTAATGAAATTGCAGTGTTGACAATTAGCACATCGGCATAATCTTCACATTGTTTAACTGTAAATGCAGTCAGCTCAAATTTGTTTCCCAGCATCGATATGAGACGAACTTTATTTTTTTCATTGACTAAAAATCGCTCCTGCGAAACTTGCACCACCATTGTTTCATCAAAAAGGACATGGGCAGACACGTGCTTTTTTGATCGACGAAGTCTTTCTGCGGTCTTTGTATTTGTATCGCCACCATCAGTTGGATCCTTCAAAAACAACAATTGCGTGGGAACCAAAATGATCTTGCACATACCGAACATATTTGTCACAAATCGCTCCAAACAAATCATTTCGGTGCCATACAATTTTGTGTAGGAGATATCCCCGATCCACCACATTGATCTGGTTATCTCCGATTTGAAATTTATCGCAAAGCGGTGTGAATACGGAATATAAAAATGACTTGGTTCCTTTGCGCATTCCTGCTTTCGAAAAAAGGAAGGGGGGCCAGTTCCTATTTAAAGTAATCCTTTATCTCGTCTTCGGAAATCTTAGCAATGTACATCCTTTGAAACAGCATTAGTGGGTTGAGGCAAATAGTGTCTTCGCCGACTGTAATACTGCTATTAACTGCTAGGGATAACTTATCTTTTCGTTTAAATTTAATTGCCTCAACATTTTCGTACGTGTTAACCATTAAAAGAATTGTAGGCGGCTCCGTGGCGTAGTTGGTATGCGTGTGACTACTACGCCCAAGGTTCCGGGTTCGAATTCCGACACAGTCCGCTTGAAAAATGTTAGGCGAGTATTTTTGTACAAAAATGCGCCGTCGTTTGGATGAGAGGTAAAATGGAGGTCCCGTGTGTGAGTGTTGTCACGCACGCTAAAGATCCCTACCTTGCTTGGAACAGCAAGGGTTCGACAAAATTTAAAATTTCCAGGTAAAAAAAACTCGCTTCCTGGCCAATGTAGTACCTTCGGGAGGAGCATTGGAAAATCACACATAGGGGTAAAAGAAATGTGCAATTTTCTTCCACGTGTCCAGATAGGCATATTTTCGTGGAATATTCCTTCCAATATTAAGCTGGCCGATCCATAATTTAATATTTCTTCCAACATTGAAATATTAATTGATGTTCCTTTTTGTTCTTTGAGCTTTTGTGTGTAGGACAATTTAGTCTAGGTAGATCAATGAATACTCACCAAAAAATTCGTTCGAATGAATCTTGTTAGACCCTGTGAGTCATACTGCTTCATCAATAAACAATCTACATTGTGAAGTGGCTCAAATTGACCATTAAGACAAATTAAGTACATTTTGCGAATTAGAAGAAATTTTCAACTAAAGGGCGTATTCAATAGAAGAAAATGAAGGTGAAAAGCATTTTGTATTTACTTTCAGTAGAAATGCTGAAGCAATATTCATGGTGTCTATTCCTTTCAAAAATAATATTCACGATTTGGGTGATTCTTTTTCAGTTGCAAGCAGACGATTCAAATTGTAATTTAAAATGTATGTGTTCAGATTTTGTTCGTGAGGTACATTCAATTGCGACATGCATCAAACTTCCTCATATTTGCGAGCTATGAAATGCATCTTTTGTTCTTTATTTTACTTATACAATTCATGATATAGAGATTTTTTGACAAATTCGTTGCTTTAATAGAAAGCAAAAAAATAAAAATAAAATAGAGGTAGCGGCTACTTGATATAAATCACGTAAACGTTAATAACTTTTTTATTTGGGCTTGAAATCTGAAACTATGTCGCATACGTATTGGGCGCTGGTGTGCCTAAATGGAGATTTTTTGACAAAGTCGTTGCTTTAATAGAAAGCAAGAAAAAAATTAAAGTAGAGGTTGCGGCTACTTGATATATATCAGGTAAACGTTAATAACTTTTTTATTTGGGCTTGAAATTTAAAACTATGTCGCATACGTATTGGGCGTTGGTGTGCCTAAATGGAGATTTTTTCACAAAGTCGTTGCTTTAATAGAAAGCAAGAAAAAAATTAAAGTAGAGGTTGCGGCTACCTGATATATATCAGGTAAACGTTAATAACTTTTTATTTGGGCTTGAAATTTAAAACTATGTCGCATGCGTATTGGGCGCTGGTGTGCCTAAATGGAGATTTTTTCACAAAGTCGTTGCTTTAATAGAAAGCAAGAAAAAATTAAAGTAGAGGTTGCGGCTACTTGATATATATACATCAGGTAAACGTTAATAACTTTTTTATTTGGGCTTGAAATTTAAAACTATGTCGCATGCGTATTGGGCGCTGGTGTGCCTAAATGGAGATTTTTTCACAAAGTCGTTGCTTTAATAGAAAGTAAGAAAAAAAATTAAAGTAGAGGTAGCGGCTACTCGATATATATCACGTAAACGTTAATAAATTTTGCTATAATGTTTGAATATATGTAGAAATTTAGATTTTTAGTAAGATTATATGTGTGCTTCTTGAGATTTCATCAGAAAACACAATTTTCAATAGGTATTTACTAAAGTGCTGTTTTAGATTTGTTTGCTAAACACGGTTATTGTAAATGTTCCTTCTTACTTACAATAGGTTGTATTGTAAGAAAGAGGAGTGGAATTATTTGATGTTGGGTTAAAATAGGCGTGGCTTTAACGATGATTGGTAGAAGGGGCGTGACTAATTGAAGAGGCGGGGTTTAGGCTGTTAACTGTAGCCGCTACTTCACTGACGTTACAATACCATTACTTACAGTACAGCATCAGCATAATTTTTGGCATCCAGATATCATGTTCAATTGTCAAAGGAATGCTTTAGTAAATATCCTGAGCCTGAATGCATAATTGCCAAAAAATTTCATATGGACGGTTTTTTGACGGCTGTGACAATCAATCTTTCAAATTTGAGCGCACATTGTATTGAACTATTTTCTCGAATAGTTTTCTACTCTCCCTTAGCAGAGTAACCTCAAGAGTCCCTCGGAATATAACTATTGAATTGGATGGCTTTAAATCCATGTATTTTTAACGCCTAAGTCGTTTTGCAATTCCACATTTTTAACAAGTTCCTGAGTTTGAGTTCATTTATTTGTACTAGAAAGCTTATTATGAATGTTGTAGTTCAAATAAGAAGGTTTTTATTGCATGTTATTATAAATACCAATTTTACATTTTGAATTAATCAAATTTTATAACATTTACTTACACGTCTATAATAAAACCCAAATGTCGTTCCATGTATTTCAGAGTGATCTCACATACTTGTACATCGATAGTAATAAAAGTGACTAATATACTTTCCCCTCTAGAAATACTCAGAAACCCTTTTTTTATTATCTTTATGAGATAACTTTTCTAACATTTATTTTCCTTACCTAAAAGTGTGGATTGGATGGGTGGAAAGTAGTTCTGTCCCGGTGAATAAGTTTTCGTTTTAATGTATGGTCAATAAAGCGTTTATAAGTTGCGTAATATAATCAGGAATACTAAGTACATAAAAAATAATGTGTAAATTATACAAGTAATTTGCGTAGACAAAATGGAATAAACGTGTATATATGAGCACATTTTGTTCCTTTTACGATTTGATAGCGGTAATATCTAACGTTTTAATTGTTTATATCGCTCTGCTCGACTTTGTTAGGATCACAGTGTAATGTTTATTTCTGTATAAAGTGTTCTTCAAATATTGGTGTTTGCTCTATAATATTTTCATTATGAAGAATTTGATATACGGTGAACAATATAACTGCGTAATTCGATCAAAAATTGCAGTATGTTTTCCACATTTCCCTCGATAATTTAAAATCGACAGTTTGTTCGCATATGAAGAGTTCAAATACCCCAGGGTCTAGGGTTCAATTACTATTGCTACCACTAACTGTAATTTATGATGACAGCATTTACTTATTCTCTCCCCTTACCACGTAGATTTATTTTGAAAGTCATCAAAAAATCATTTATTGCCATATTCATGGTGTTTTTATAAGTGTTAAGGCACCGTTATACTTTAAAGTAATAACAAGAGATACGAAACTCTATGTAAGACTAATCCAAGGTGCTTTATCAAACTAAAATAGGACTTCGGTCATCAAATGTCGTAATTTAAATAGACCATTGTTACGGGTAAAATGGACGTACGTTACAAATTTAGATTTGTCCCAAAGGGGCACGAATTCCGTAACAATTTTAAGAATGCAGCAACTAACTACAATGGTCGAGAGTGGGTTCCTATAGAATAAAATAATAATTATAAACATTGGAATAGTTGAGTTACAAAAACTACGTTACAATGACCACTTACCTTGACAGACTTCACCTGTTGTCACAATTAGGGGACGCCAAACCGTCTAGTCTCAGCAACCCGTTCAATATTCCCTTTATACAGAAGATGGTTATTCAGAATAGGTCCTTTGCCTTTGGTTTTTCGAATCTGTCGTCTTATATTTTACCCTTTTCTATAGCACCATAAAAACATTTATTAAATTATCTCATAACAAAGAAATTTTAAAATAGTGATTGTATTATTAATTAAGTTGTTGAATTTTTTTAATTAGAGTAATATAAATTAACAGGTGAATATTTTAATTTGTAAACTTTTAAAATTTGGTCGGTTTAGTATTTATCCAGGATTTCTGCGTGAAACTAGGTACTCTAGGTATTTCACTTCTTCGTTTAACTGGTGATACTTCATTAAATTTAGATTCAGATTGGCTTACTGAAACGTTTTTTCTAAACGGCACCAGCCCCCCATTGGGTGGCAGTGAAACTAAGTCTTCCGACATAACTAGGGGTCTATTCCTTGGGTAGAGCTATGAGAAATGGGGGGGGGGAAGTCGAAATCTGTTTGTAGATCAAACTTAATCTAAACCAAATAGGCGCCACCAAGTCCTGACTTATTCATGATAATGGCATGTCATATTTCTAAGGGCGGACGTGGAGACCCAAAGAAAAAAAAGATCGCCTTCGATGACAAAAACCTGTCTTAATAAAATAAGACGCTGTTCCTGTAAGAAATTGTAATAGTTAGATAAATAAAAAAGTGGAACACTATTTGTGTCCAGCAAATATACATAAAGAAGTAGTAAAAAGGTATTTTCAATATAAAGTTGGCATCAAAATTCTACTCATAAGGATGTTAGCTTTATGTGTTTAGGTTTGATCATACTTGATCAAAATAAAAAACTTTAATCTTGAACCAATTGTTTACTAAAAAGAATCTCTTTTAAAATAAAATGATTTGCAACAAAAATTTAATTAATAACTGTATCACTTCATGGTTTTCAACTTCAGGTTTATCTTAATTATTTCTAATCAAATATTTTACAGTATATTGTAAGCTTGTTATACAAAAAGGGCTCCGACCTGTGCAGATCTGTTCAGGCAGATGACAAATTAATTACTTCTAAAAATGTTACTACTCAAGTTTTTCTTTTTTTAAATTACATGTGCAAGTTTTAGTTTCTATAAAGCAGATCACAAAAATACTCTTGTTTACATAACTTGTGCTAAAGCTGTTCGAAGCATTTGCTTTCAAGAATACATCTGTCAGCAGTATACTACAGAAAAATATGTGACGTCAGTAACACCTGTTGTTGTTACTAACGATTCATAATGAACCACGCGTGTTGTTTCTCAACACATCAAATCAGTGAATTTTAATTTCGACACTGGAAAATCCAGCTCAGCAATAGTTGAAACTTTTATAATATTCATGCTTTTACACATTAGAACAAATTAACGTGTCTCTAGTGTGAAACACATAAAAAGAACTTAAAGCTATCTACGAACCAAAAATTGCATTTCTCGCCTTGATGAGGTACTTGTTATTTTATGCAAAGATCACTGCGTGTAGTGTGAACCAAATTCATACTAAACAACTTCTACTATGGAGTTGTTCCACGTGTAGAATCAAATACGGCCACGATACATTCGGCAGCCGCTGCAATCCGTTTGTTGAATCACGCCGCCTCACCAAAGTAGCATCCTTACGTTGTATAACAAAGTGGTCTTCATAAAATTGGTTTCTTAAATTTTCTATTCTAAAAGTTGCATCGTAAGTTGTAGCAAAGTCGTCTTCTTAATAAACTGCCTTCTAAATTTCGTGTTTTCAGAGTTGCATTGTCAATTGTAGCATTATGTCTTGTCGCGCGCTATTCGAAGATGTGTCCTAACTCATCAAAGTTGATACGCAAATTACCAGCCTGCAATTTTTTATACATCTTATTGCTTCTTCCACGTATGGCCGACTGATTACAAAACTAGCTCGGGCGACCGAGGCGTCCGAGGAGGGGACAGTCAAACAGAAACGCGCCTGCAAATAGCTGTAGAAGACACAGATATTTAACCACAAATAGAATACCAAAGGACGATGCTGCTTTAACGTATTACTTTAGTTGTTGAATGTAATTTACTATTGTTTTAATAAAAGTATTTTATTATTCTCGCAATTTTATGGAGGGATTTATTATCAAAAATAAAATTGTTACATTACCTCAGTATCCGAAACACATCTTTTAAATTTTCCAACCGTTTTCCGAACGATTTCCCATTTACGATCACATCGTCCAAACATACAAGAAACAAAATGTTATCTATTAAATGCTTGAAGGTGGCAGGAGCGTTGCTAATCCCAAATGACAAACTGTAAATTTCCATAGATCAGTACCAATAGTGAAAGCAATGTTTTCTCGATCTTTGGCTCTCATATCCACTTGCCAGTAGCCACTCTGTAAATCCATGGTTGATAGCCATTGCGACCTTGAAAATGTATCTACGGTATCGTCAACCTTTGGAAGTGGGTAGCTATCCTTTTTGGTAACGTTATTCTATCATCCGTAGTTCACACAAAATTTTATTGACGCGTCGCTCTTTTTACAATTGAAGCAGAAGGTGTCCAAAGACTATCAGAGTGCTCAATCACTCCTCGCCCTCCATAATTTCAATTTTCTCGACCTCCTCGTTTGGCCAATGAGCGTCTTTTCGGCTGCTGGCTTATTGGCTGGACATCTCCCGTATAGATCCCATGATTGATTACTGCAGTCTTCCCTAATCGTTCTTCATCGACCGCGAACACGTACGAGATACTCATACTAAATTGGTCAGGAAACGAGTTTTTTCTTACCTGGAAATTTTGCATTTTGCTGCACCCTTGCTATATCGTGCAAGATAGGGATCGTTAACGTGCGTGACAACACTCACACACGGGACCTACATTTTATTTCTCATCCGAACGAGGGCGTATTTTTGTGAAAAATGCTCGCTTAACATTTTTCAAGCAGTTCGTGTCTGGAATCGAACCCCGGACCTCGGGATCACATACGCGTACCTGCACGTTTATGTGACGTTCCAATGCTCCACTCGAAGGTAGTACCTTGACCAGAAACCGAGTTTTTTATTTGGAAATTTTTTATTTTGCCGAACTGTTGCTGCTCGAAACATGGTTGGGATCTTTAACATGCGTGATAACATACACACATACACAATGGACCTACATTTTATTTCTCATACGAACGAAGGCGTATTTTTTATGAAAAATGCTCGTCTAACATTTTTCAAGCGGCCCGTGTCAGAAATCGAACCCGGAACCTTGGGATTAGTAGTCATACGCAAACTTATCTAATCCACGAAGCGGCCTACGTCCGAGTACTGTCGGATCAAGTATTAAGTCCTGTCAGTTGTGGTTGTTCAATATGCTTGCATACTTTCGTCAACTGGTCCAATAACTTTGCGGAGCACTCTTTGGCGAGTCGTTCTTTCTCAACACTGATACATCCTGTCATGTGAACAACTGAAGAACGCCACCCAACCGTTGCATTCTTTTTTAACGCAATGTCGTAGTTACTGGCTTTTAAGATTGTAAGAGGTACACCATCCATCACTTTGATTAAAGCTTTCCCCTCAAACACGCCGTTTCCTAGGGAGAGCACCATTCAAGTGTCCCATCACCACACTTTCGGTTCTTCCAGGTAGGATAACGTCGTCTGTCAGACAAATTCGCACAGACACGTCGTTTGCTTCGCAAAATGGCACTTCCTCGTTCTCTACTCTCAAGATATCCTCTTTCAAATCTACATGGAATCTAGACTTCTTTAAGATATCTATCACCTCTTCGGTGATGTGCGCTATTACTACTTGATGGCGAAATATTATGCTCTCGACTCCGATTTTTACACCTAGCATTTCGTGTGATTGAATTTCTTCACCGGTCTTGGTTCGAAGACACCGTGGCGGGTGACACTTTACCATGGTCGCGCAATACATATGGATTAACGATTGTCCTAGTAGCTTCGATTTCAAGTAGTTAAACTTTCCATATATATGTAAATACTGCCTGCAGGCTTAGATCGTACGTTACGGATGATGGTCTTTGGGACAGAATCCGTGCAGGTAGACTATCGCCCTTTCCTGTCGACCTCCTTTTGTTTTCCGGTTTCTCTGGTTCCTTGTTGTATTGTTTACATTTAGACTACACGTGCCCAAACTTGCCACAATTCCAGCATCTGAAGCCCTTTTTCTTTGGTTGGTATTCACGAAGTATCTGTACAACCACCTCCTTTATGCTTTCTTAGCATTGTTCCTCCTTTATCGAGCTTCTTCTGTTGCGTATCGTCTAGGGTTTTTGGTCGAGCCAATCGTAGTGCTTGCTGAATTTCTCCGTCGCGTATCCCGTTAAGGAAAATCAGTACTGCTAGTTGTTCTAGGAATCTGTTTGGTGTTGTTGGGTAGGGTTGTCTCACCAAGCGAGTAATATCTGTTTTAAACTCTTTCAAATTTTTGTTGGCCGTTTGGTAATTGTTCAACACTTGAGCGTGGTACACTTTTTGCAAATGAAAGTCGCCGCCATTTCTTGCCTTGAATTAAAGCTCCGTAGTTTCTTTGATCATAATCTGGTATGGTTTCCAGAATATTTGAGGCTTCACCTCGTAACGCGACAATCAATGCGATTGCCTTTTCACCATGGTTTCAGCAGTTAGCTCTCGCGGCAACCTGGAATTGTTTGAAATGTCTGCCAAGGTGATTTCCCATCACATGTGGGTGGTTTTGCTCTGAATTTTGACGTCATTTTGCTTTCCTCGACATTCTTAAATTTTTAGGTGTACTGTTGTATTCTCGAAATTGAATGATCCGGCGCTTGCACTGCTTGGGAATTGACCCGTTTTTCCATCTTCGGTACCTCTTGTTCCATTTTACGTGCGTTTTCTAACAATTTCGCGGAAAACTTCGGTTCAAATTTTACGAACCGCCGGAAAATTTGTGTTACAGGTTTTCCGCGCATTTTGTAGTTTCATTTAAAAACTCAATTTTTAATTGTTCAACTGTTTCTTGTTTCTGGTGCGGTTTCTTGCAGTTTTTTTTGTTACTTTCGTCTAATTCCGCTGCGTTCTGGTTCAGCTTTTCCGAATTTTCTTTTAGTTTCGTTGAGTTTTCTTCTAATTTCGTTACTAGACTCGCAGAGTTTTCCTCCATGCATGACTTGAAGTTCTTCAAAATGAAAGTATATCACTGTCCATTTTCTGTTGTTAACTACGAATGACAGGCATTCAAATGAAAATCATTCAAATGTCTTGTTTTACTACTACCGAACATAATTGACACCAGTGTAACGAAAGCATTTTTGCAATAACAACGGTACTTTATTATCAGTTGATTACACAAACATTTTCAGCTACAATGCCATCTTTTTAATTACTATCAAAGTACTATAATTAACTGGAGCACTAAGTGTTAATTTATATCGACCATTACCATAATTTTTATCACCTAAAGTGATTTATTTTACACTGTTACACTAATTTATAAATCAAGATAAATCAGAGCTCTATTTAGAACAAATTCCAAATCGTCGCGAACGACAATTTATATACATAATCAATTATTCTGGACTTCTTCAAGTGTATAGAAATATGAAAATAATATCTAGCTAGAAAGTTCCCATTATATGCTCAATAAAGTTCTTAAATGCAACCTCTTGTAAACTGTCTATCAAGTCCATCTGAAGATGTCACGCCACAGAGTGGCAATCAATTATCCTTTGCTATCCGTTCTGTTATCTTATTCTGGTCAAAGATGGACTATGTGATGTTTCGTTACAGTATACTTTACATGAATAACATTCTCAAAACATTTATGGCATTGCTTTGTATTAGACAGACATCTATTTCTTTTGTGATATTCATTTCATATATTTTTTCAGACAAGAGTATGAGGCAGAATGGAATTCGAAAAAGACCCATCCCTTCAGGAATGGACAAGAGAGCAACCTCTTTCTGTATTAGCACTGGATAGCGCCGACCGAGCTGTTTTACGTATTGCTGGTAAGTTACTTTTTAAATACTTTAATGTTGTCCGACGATTATAATATTGATACAAAGTACAAGCCTTTGTGATGTATCTTAGAATATTTTTCAAATTTAACCTAAAAAGGTATTGGTAACGTTAGAACTGATGTTGAAGTTTAGTTGAATTATTGTAGTTGTAGAAAATAGCCGTTGAGGCGCCTGATTTCACAGTTATCGTGATTGAACACGAAAAGAATAAATTCTGCTATCGGTTTATTAAAATAGGTTTATGTACAAGTCTAACTATATAAGCATTGACAATTGAATTCGTTACATCTGTACATAATAATATGGAATAAAATCAAGTTAGTGTGGATAATGATGTTACAAGGGGGTTAGGGTAAGCTATGTAAATGTTGTCATATACATGCAAGATATTTACCATGCTTGAAAAAGTAATTCTTTGACAAAATTCTGAATTTTGATTTGGAGTTGCTCTTACCTTTAGGCATGTGCCATTAGCCATACATGGAGAAACAGTCCAATGAAAGATAAATAAATAAATAACAGAATAACAGTTATTTCTAGTTTTGCATTAGAATTTCGAAATTACGTGGAAGGAGAATTTAAAGAGATAAATTTTTGGAAAACTGTATTGAGTAAAGTACACGTGCTGAACATAGAACAGGGGCCTCGAAAATCGGGATCTCCAACTCATTTTTGTGCTACTCTAAAGGTAGCAAATCTATTGGATGCCCATTCCACTAACCCTTTTTCAGCATACCTTGCATATGAGAAGAAAGCATATAAATATGATTGCAGATCCAGCAGGATTCAGTACCTTAGTGCTCACCACAGTCTAAGAACTCAACTACAGTGCTCACCATAGCATGTGAACTACCTCAACAAGCAGTGCTCCCCATAGTTTGCTTAAAAATCCGACTAGTTACGCTGCCCGCCGCCGCACCTGGGGCACGTATAGCAGTGCTCTTCATAGCCTGCTCAAATCTTGACCCGCTACGCTGCCCGACGTCGTACTTGGGGCACGTATAGCAGTGCTCTCCATAGCCTGCTTAATACCTGACCGGTTACGCCGCTCGGGGCCGTATCTGGGGCACGCCGCATTGAATTCGTCCAAGTAGTCAACTACGAATGAACAGGAAACCCCATTCGAACCAACCGGAAGCAGATGCAGAACGCTCTCGGGCGTGCCTTTCGAGACATCCTACCACTGCCGAAGCTACTGTCACCCCTGCCGCCGTCACCAGATCAGCTTCAGCACCCCCATGGAATCAGTGGCAACATGCTCGACGAGGCCTAGGGCACCACGACTACCGAAGAGTCCCGAAGACCGCTGAAGACGTCTGGACTTCTTCAAAACCCTAAATACTTTCTTATTTTCCATACTCAAACTCTTACTCAGCCGAGTAAAACCTGAGGATTTTCGAAGACTTCCGAAGCCTGCCGAAGACTTCTGAACTCCCTTAATGTTATATATATATATATATATATATATATATATATATATATATATATAATTCTTTATACTTTAATGACCTTTATATTTATTATTTAGATAAGATGTTATAAATTTCTTGGGATGATTTTGGTCAAAATAAATAGTAATTTAAAAATTTTTGTTCTATTACTTAACGTTTCGGCAACACATTTTGCCATAATCATAAGTCTATAAAATAAAAAGATGTAGTCAATCAATTACAAACATGATAACTTACATTAACTGTTGTTCATAAATATATAATAATTTAGTTAATGACAGTGACACTACTTCATTTAATTGAAAGTAGTATACACAATAAACTGATATAAAACTGCTAGATCTCGATTGATAAATTGACATAATCATTGACACATGACTAACATAGATGTTTTAAGATAAAAATAAAAGTTCAGTAATATTATTGATTATAAAAACGAGAATATACTATGCTTAAATTTTCCATATCTTGTTTGTTATTCATAGAGCTGGCGTCTTTGATTATGTGGAAGGATTCCAAGAACAAGCGTTTTTTATAATGTTCTTCAGTTTCCATAATTTTAACTTGGTTATACTCCGGATTGTGTTTGGTGGCATACACATGTCTAGCTAAGGCGCAATTGTTTTACCAAGTTTTGCGTCACTGCGATGTTGTGTCATTCTATTGCGTAACCACTGATTAGTTTGTCCCACATAACTGAGCAAGCAACTGCATTTGATCTTATATACTACATTGTTACATAGTGGTACCTCAGTCTTATCTTTTAATTTTGTAAACAGGCTTTTTAGTGATTTGACATAATCATTTGTAATTATAACATTAGGTTGTTTTAGTATTTTAGTAAGCAAAGGAGTAAGTTTTTCTATAAAGGTAGTTTTTATAAATCAATTGTGTATTTATAATTCTAGGTGTTCTTAATGTGTTAGAAAAAAGAAGTTTTTTAACAAGTAATTTGGATAACCATTATTTAACAAGGTAAGTTCTAATTCTTTAAGATTCTTAGTGTAAAAGAGGGATCAGAAATTCTTTCAATTCGAGTTTTAGATTCAAAACAGTATTAATTTTATGATGCATTGAATGGTTCGAATTAAAATTGATGTATCTGCCGGAGTTTGTTGGTTTATTGTAGCAATCAAACATCAAAGTATTAGAATCTGATCTGATAACTAATGTGTCTAAAAATGGAATCTTTCCTTGTATTTCATTTTCAATGGTAAACTGTAATTTTGTATGGAAAGTGTTAAAAAAGTTAAGAGTAACTTGAAACATGTCAGAAGGAACTGAGCACACAATCATAGAAACTTTTGAAAGTTCAGTTCAAGAAAAAAACCAGTTAAGAGCTAAAGTGACAAATGTAGTTACTAATTTTATTCAGAATCCAAGCAACAATAACTACAATAGCATAGAACAAAAAACTTATTGTAAAGTAAACAGGTTTTTAAAATCACATAAAGATTTAGTAGTATTAAAAGCAGACAAAGGAGAAGTAACAGTCATTATGAATATTCAGGATTACACACAAAAATCTTTAGAATTATTATCTGACACTAGCACTTACAAAATATTAGTCAGAGATCCCACCACTACTACACAGAAAAAAGTTAATGATCACATAAAATTATTACATAGTAAGAACATGTTAACAGATAGTCAGAAAAAATCATTAATCAATAACAGTTCTACACCTGGCAGATTTTATGGTCTACCAAAATTCACAAACCCACTCTTTCGCTTCGTCCAATCATATCTTCTATTAACACTCCACTTACAATATTGCAAAATTCTGTTCAGACATTTTACAAAGATCATTTCCAACAGAAGGTTACAACATCAAAGATAGCTTCACTTTTGTAGAAACATATAAATATTTCCAACTACCACAGAATCATGTCTTGTTATCACTAGATGTATCTTCTTTGTTCAACAACATTCCGTTAGACTTAGTAATTAATATCATTTCAGAAAAATGGGAAATCATTGAACGTAATTGCACCTTAACCAAAACCATGTTTTTAGCAACTATTAATCTGATTTTAATAATACTTATTTTTCCTTTAAGAACACTTACTATCTCCAATTATTTGGTACACCGATGGGTTCACCCTATCACCTATAATAGCCCAAATGGTCATGGATTTACTACTTGATACAATAATACCTACTTTACCGTTTCAGATGGTCTTTTGGTTAAATATGTAGACGACATTGTGTGCTCAGTTCCTTCTGACATGTTTCAAGTTACTCTTAACTTTTTAACACTTTCCATACAAAATTACAGTTTACCATTGAAAATGAAATACAAGGAAAGATTCCATTTTAAACAATTAGTTATCAGATCAGATTCTAATACTTTGATGTTTGATTGCTACAATAAACCAACAAACTCCGGCAGATACATCAATTTTAATTCGAACCATTCAATGCATCATAAAATTAATACTGTTTTGAATCTAAAACTCGAATTGAAAGAATTTCTGATCCCTCTTTTACACTAAGAATCTTAAAGAATTAGAACTTACCTTGTTAAATAATGGTTATCCAAATTACTTGTTAAAAACTTTTTTTCTAACACATTAAGAACACCTAGAATTATAAATACACAATTGATTTATAAAAACTACCTTTATAGAAAAACTTACTCCTTTGCTTACTAAAATACTAAAACAACCTAATGTTATAATTACAAATGATTATGTCAAATCACTAAAAAGCCTGTTTACAAAATTAAAAGATAAGACTGAGGTACCACTATGTAACAATGTAGTATATAAGATCAAATGCAGTTGCTTGCTCAGTTATGGGGACAAACTAATCAGTGGTTACGCAATAGAATGAAACAACATCGCAGTGACGCAAAACTTGGTAAAACAATTGCGCCTTAGCTAGACATGTGTATGCCACCAAACACAATCCGGAGTATAACCAAGTTAAAATTATGGAAACTGAAGAAAATTATAAAAACGCTTGTTCTTGGAATCCTTCCACATAATCAAAGACGCCAGCTCTATGAATAACAAACAAGATATGGAAAATTTAAGCATAGTATATTCTCGTTTTATAATCAATAATATTACTGAACTTTTTATTTTATCTTAAAACATCTATGTTAGTCATGTGTCAATGATTATGTCAATTTATCAATCGAGATCTAGCAGTTTTATATCAGTTTATTGTGTTACTACTTTCAATTAAATGAAGTAGTGTCACTGTCATTAACTAAATTATTATATATTTATGAACAACAGTTAATGTAAGTTATCATGTTTGTAATTGATTGACTACATCTTTTTATTTTATAGACTTATGATTATGGCAAAATGTGTTGCCGAAACGTTAAGTAATAGAACAAAATTTTTAAATTACTATTTATTTTGACCAAAATCATCCCAAGAAATTTATAACATCTTATCTAAAATATATATATATATATATATATATATATATATATATATATAAATATTATAAGTAGTTTTTACACAAGGTAAGTTTTATAAATACTAATGATTTTATAATAATTGAAATGATCATTTGGGCTTTACTTAAAAGGCTAAGTTATTATTTCATCTTATAAATTTCTTTATATATATATATATATATATAATATATATATATATATATATATATATACCGTCCCTGTGTACATATCCTAATTCTTTATAACTCCACGTTGTTCCACAAGTAAACCACGAAAGCTTTCGAAGAGTCCCGAAGACCTCCGGACCTCTTCAAACTAGAAATACTTTCTTATTTTCGTTATTCAAGCTCTCACCAGGGTCACCAAGAAATTCCGAGGGCCTTCCGAAGAATTCCGAAGATCTTTGGACCTCCGAACCGTGTATATATTTGTTTACTTAGTTCCTACTTGGTTCCACGAGCAACCACGAAGCCTTCCGAAGATTACCGAAGACTGCCGAAGACTTCCGAAGTGCTTTAAATTGCATAAACCGTTCATTTTGGCTTTTACTTGTATATTTGTGTACTTATGAACTTTCTTTTTATTTGTTTTGCTTTGAACATTAAACATAACAGTGCTAAGTCTACATACTTTCAAACGCCGCCCACTCGTACGATAACAGTGTGAATGGTTCGAATTAAAATTGATGTATCTGCCGGAGTTTGTTGGTTTATTGTAGCAATCAAACATCAAAGTATTAGAATCTGATCTGATAACTAATGTGTCTAAAAATGGAATCTTTCCTTGTATTTCATTTTCAATGGTAAACTGTAATTTTGTATGGAAAGTGTTAAAAAAGTTAAGAGTAACTTGAAACATGTCAGAAGGAACTGAGCACACAATCATAGAAACTTTTGAAAGTTCAGTTCAAGAAAAAAACCAGTTAAGAGCTAAAGTGACAAATGTAGTTACTAATTTTATTCAGAATCCAAGCAACAATAACTACAATAGCATAGAACAAAAACTTATTGTAAAGTAAACAGGTTTTAAAATCACATAAAGATTTAGTAGTATTAAAAGCAGACAAAGGAGAAGTAACAGTCATTATGAATATTCAGGATTACACACAAAAATCTTTAGAATTATTATCTGACACTAGCACTTACAAAATATTAGTCAGAGATCCCACCACTACTACACAGAAAAAGTTAATGATCACATAAAATTATTACATAGTAAGAACATGTTAACAGATAGTCAGAAAAATCATTAATCAATAACAGTTCTACACCTGGCAGATTTTATGGTCTACCAAAATTCACAAACCCACTCTTTCGCTTCGTCCAATCATATCTTCTATTAACACTCCCACTTACAATATTGCAAAATTCTGTTCAGACATTTTACAAAGATCATTTCCAACAGAAGGTTACAACATCAAAGATAGCTTCACTTTTGTAGAAACATATAAATATTTCCAACTACCACAGAATCATGTCTTGTTATCACTAGATGTATCTTCTTTGTTCAACAACATTCCGTTAGACTTAGTAATTAATATCATTTCAGAAAAATGGGAAATCATTGAACGTAATTGCACCTTAACCAAAACCATGTTTTTAGCAACTATTAATCTGATTTTAATAATACTTATTTTTCCTTTAAGAACACTTACTATCTCCAATTATTTGGTACACCGATGGGTTCACCCTATCACCTATAATAGCCCAAATGGTCATGGATTTACTACTTGATACAATAATACCTACTTTACCGTTTCAGATGGTCTTTTGGTTAAATATGTAGACGACATTGTGTGCTCAGTTCCTTCTGACATGTTTCAAGTTACTCTTAACTTTTTAACACTTTCCATACAAAATTACAGTTTACCATTGAAAATGAAATACAAGGAAAGATTCCATTTTAAACACATTAGTTATCAGATCAGATTCTAATACTTTGATGTTTGATTGCTACAATAAACCAACAAACTCCGGCAGATACATCAATTTTAATTCGAACCATTCAATGCATCATAAAATTAATACTGTTTTGAATCTAAAACTCGAATTGAAAGAATTTCTGATCCCTCTTTTACACTAAGAATCTTAAAGAATTAGAACTTACCTTGTTAAATAATGGTTATCCAAATTACTTGTTAAAAACTTCTTTTCTAACACATTAAGAACACCTAGAATTATAAATACACAATTGATTTATAAAAAACTACCTTTTATAGAAAAACTTACTCCTTTGCTTACTAAAATACTAAAACAACCTAATGTTATAATTACAAATGATTATGTCAAATCACTAAAAAGCCTGTTTACAAAATTAAAAGATAAGACTGAGGTACCACTATGTAACAATGTAGTATATAAGATCAAATGCAGTTGCTTGCTCAGTTATGTGGGACAAACTAATCAGTGGTTACGCAATAGAATGAAACAACATCGCAGTGACGCAAAACTTGGTAAAAACAATTGCGCCTTAGCTAGACATGTGTATGCCACCAAACACAATCCGGAGTATAACCAAGTTAAAATTATGGAAACTGAAGAAAATTATAAAAACGCTTGTTCTTGGAATCCTTCCACATAATCAAAGACGCCAGCTCTATGAATAACAAACAAGATATGGAAAATTTAAGCATAGTATATTCTCGTTTTATAATCAATAATATTACTGAACTTTTATTTTATCTTAAAACATCTATGTTAGTCATGTGTCAATGATTATGTCAATTTATCAATCGAGATCTAGCAGTTTTATATCAGTTTATTGTGTATACTACTTTCAATTAAATGAAGTAGTGTCACTGTCATTAACTAAATTATTATATATTTATGAACAACAGTTAATGTAAGTTATCATGTTTGTAATTGATTGACTACATCTTTTTATTTTATAGACTTATGATTATGGCAAAATGTGTTGCCGAAACGTTAAGTAATAGAACAAAATTTTTAAATTACTATTTATTTTGACCAAAATCATCCCAAGAAATTTATAACATCTTATCTAAATATAATATATATATATATATATATATATATATATATATATATATAAATATTATAAGTAGTTTTTACACAAGGTAAGTTTTATAAATACTAATGATTTTATAATAATTGAAATGATCATTTGGGCTTTACTTAAAAAGGCTAAGTTATTATTTCATCTTATAAATTTCTATATATATATATATATATATATAATATATATATATATATATATATATATATACCGTCCCTGTGTACATATCCTAATTCTTTATAACTCCACGTTGTTCCACAAGTAAACCACGAAAGCTTTCGAAGAGTCCCGAAGACCTCCGGACCTCTTCAAACTAGAAATACTTTCTTATTTTCGTTATTCAAGCTCTCACTCAGGGTCACCAAGAAATTCCGAGGGCCTTCCGAAGAATTCCGAAGATCTTTGGACCTCCGAACCGTGTATATATTTGTTTACTTAGTTCCTACTTGGTTCCACGAGCAACCACGAAGCCTTCCGAAGATTACCGAAGACTGCCGAAGACTTCCGAAGTGCTTTAAATTGCATAAACCGTTCATTTTGGCTTTTACTTGTATATTTGTGTACTTATGAACTTTCTTTTTATTTGTTTTGCTTGTGAACATTAAACATAACAGTGCTAAGTCTACATACTTTCAAACGCCGCCCACTCGTACGATAACAGTGTGTCATTTATATACTAATACTACTGGGTCAAGATAGGACGCGCGCTGGACCGAGGCGGGCCGCGCACCGAACCGAGGGGGATCGTGCACCCGATCGAGGTGGGCCGCGCGCCGGACAACACAAAACGTATTTTTAAACCAAAACAATTTATTTATAAAATTTTATTTAAAACATACAAACCATATAGATTATTTAATTGTGAATAAATCTATTTCGTTTGCATGCACCGAAACTTGCGGAATCTTTATGAGGAAATTATTTGGATTTCATATTAAGTCGTTTCTATTTTTAATTAAAAATACTTTGCTACAACTGTGAGACAAAGAAATTTAAGTTACTATTTAATGAGTTTTTCCATTACAAAACGATTAGTGCTAATGAGTTTTCCCATTAAAATCGATTAGTCCTAATAAGTTTTTCCATTAAAAAGCGATTGGTGCTCATGAGTTTTTCCCATTAAAAAGCGATTAGTGCTCATGTATTTTCTCATTAACAATGATTAGTGCTAATGGTTTTTATTGAGAAAACTGATTAAAAAACGATTAGCGGCGGCGGCGGCGCTTTCCTTGGACCATCAAAATGATGGCGGTGGAAAAAATAAATTGGGGTCTCATGGGTGAATCGCTTAGGACAGTTTACGACGGAGCAATAGAGCTGGCGATGCTGTACACAGCATCCGTTTGGGCGGAGGGTTGTAAAGTAAGGCAAACTCGGCAGCTGACGAGCGCGCAACGCATTACCGCGCTCAAGGCCGCGAGGGCGTACAGGACCACCTCCACGGAGACGGTCCTGGTGATCAGTAGGACTCTATCGAATATGTTGTTAGGGAGATCAGAGATAGGAGATTAGTTAATACAGGGAAAGAACAGGAAATTATAGACAGTATGAATCTTGCAAATAGGGAAGCTTAGAGGAAAATCGTCGTATCAGAGTTAGCGCACCCGGCCGATGTTAGAGGTATCGAATTTGTTGAAGTTGATGGGGATGCGGTAGCGATCAGGATTCACACGGACGGTTCGCGTATGGATGATGGGCAAGCAGGCGCGGCGTTTGTCGTATATAATGAGCAAAGGGAAGTGTTTCGGATTCAGACCAAACTCGGGAACTGGAGCACTATTTTGCAGTGCGAATTGATTGCTATACTTGAAGCTATCGATTATGTGATAAATCACACGGGTATAGACGTGTAATACATCATCAGCGATAGTAAATCAGCGCTGACGGCCCTAACAAATATGAACACCTTGACAGACCTCCAAGCGGACGTCTGGAGGGTAGCACATACGGCGCTCCGGTATCGACGTTTAAAGTTCTGTTGGGTTAGATCGCACAATGATAACGTAGGAAATGATAGGGCTGTTGAATTAGCTAAAGGCGACTTCCGGATATCGCACTCGTCGATACCAAGGTCTCTGATTAAAAGAAAGCTGCGAGAAAGATCAATACGACAATGGGAAGAAAGGTAGAACAACGACGCCACGGGCAGGTTGACACAAATTCATACCGAGTATAGTGACTAGAGATAAGATCGAGGTGAAGATCGAACAAAATAGTGCAGCTAATAACAGGGCATGGAACCTTGAAGGCGTATTTACAAATATTCGGTTTAACCGACAACGACCGCTGCGACTGCGATGAGAGCGCAGAAAGCGCAGAGCACGTGCTCTTCGTCTGCCCGCTCGAGGGTTGACTGATGGGAAGTTGGCTATAGTAGGGCTAGCATGACCAAAGAGCCTAGAAGAAGTCGGGGAAGTGGCTAACCAGAAGGCGTTCTGGATAGACTTTAAAGAATTTGCGGGAAGGGTCGCGAGATTGGACAGTGATAACCGCGCGTAAATCCGCCGGGGGATTAGAAAACTAGGATTTGACTTGGCACGTTATATGAGCACGATTAAAAACCTGTTAAATAAAAAGAAAATAAAAAAAATTCTAAAAAAATTAAAAGCAAAAACAAAAGCAAAAATTTCATAACCACAACACTATTATGCACGTCGAACCTCCACACCACTAAAACAGTCACTGTCCAACCTTAAACGCGCGTAAGATCGGGAATAAATCAAACGTAAATAAATAATAACAAACTAAATCAGAAAACCCTCATTAATTTAAATCAGTAAAATAAATAACGAAAATAAAATGAAGTGAAACCGCGCATCCCCCCAGGACTTTTAAAGTGATAGTGATTGTGCCCCCCCCCCCCCGAACGTTTAGTGCATACCCACTAGGACTTTTAACAGTGCATATTCAACTCCCCTTAGAAGTAAGATATCAGGAATAAAATTGTGGCTGCTGTACTCGTATAAGCATTGATTTGTATTAATAAGAAGATTTTTAAATAATTTAATGAAATAATGAGCACGGTTTTTGAGTGTAATGGCGTTAGCCATCATAATGCTTATGCGAGTGCAACTGATAATTTGGGCGATGCTTTTGCTAATTTATGCACTGTTGCATGCTTTTGCTTATTTAGATATTTATTTATTTATTTATGCACTTATTTTATGTTTATTTATATATTTATATTTATTTTAATATTTATATTTGTGCCTGCATTGTATTGTTTTGTAGCTTGATATAATTCGTTTGACGTTCTGCCGCCTATTTTTTGGGCGCAGGGAGCACGAATTTGTAATTTTCTAGAGTAGGCAAAATAGCTGGATTCACTATTAAAATATTGGGGGAATACCTAGAAAATTTGAATCCATTTTTAAAATTAGCTACCTAGGTTTGGATAATTTTAAGACGACCCTTCAGGTCACACCGGTAAGCAGAGCTGGCGACTGCTATTCGGTATTACGGAGCCCTCCCATTTTACCTTTGCTTGCGTCTTGTTGATCGGACAACACTCCAAAGTCAACGCTAGAGGGATACCATTATTTATATTTTTAGTTTTGTTTCAGTTTGTTAGATTTTTATTTAGAATCAATTAATTTTGAAGTTAGATTACATTTGAAGCACGTTTATATTTTCGCGTTTAAAACCAATGTGGTACCTTCGGGTGGAGCATTGGGGACGTGGCCGCAGGCATAGCGGCCCCTTATTCAAATTATAATGTCCTTGGACCATCCCATCCTACTACTGAGAAAGGTTACAGATCAAACTGGTCGTATGAGATATTTTAAATTAAGAAGATAAACTTAATAAATAAAGCAATATACGTCTTTGAATGTCAAGACCGAAAGAAATCAAGCTTTTTATGAAATGGAATTGCAAAGGTTTATACATCTAGGAATTTACCTAATAGAGAAACTCCTAAGTAATAAATGAAACAAAGTCTTTGTAAAATGGTTAGGGTTCTCTATCGCAGACATTAGCTGGATTAACAAAAACAATGTTTGTTAGAAGTAGTACGGCTAATATTTATCGATGTTGAAGTTGTAAAATTAAGTTAAAATAATTACTGAACAATCTTTATAATTGTACAATTTTTTTAACAGTAAGACATTTTGTTTGAGCAAATCTTATGTAAGTTCAGAACAGCTCTACTTTTATCCAACCGACTGACCGACTGAGTTTCACGTTTTACAAGAATGTACACTGTTTAAATTGGAATCAGCGTAATGTATTTTAACATATACGCAATTTGGCTTGAAACTGGCATAATGAATATTTGCTTTTATACAGTTGCTTTTATGAATTCGCTTGAGCAGACTATAGATTCAAAGCGGTTCAACATTTTTGCGATCGACCGATTTTTACAGTTACACAGGAGTGCAACGCTGTTTGAATCCAAATCGGCATGATGTATTTCTGAATGTAAGCAGTTTGATTTGAAACAGGCGTAAGGTATTTTTTTCATGTACGCACTTTGGCTTGAAATCGCCATAATGTATTTTTGCATGCGCGTAGTTACTTTCTTAACTTCTGGCTTCAGTAAACACTGATTTTTAAAACGGCCAACCGACTTTTACATGTACACAGTTTGTTTGAAACCATAATAATATATTTTTTCGTGCCCATAGTTACATTAATAACTTCTTGCTTCAGCAGATTTTCTAGAAATTCAAAACAGCTCTACGTTTTTGCGATCGAATGACTTTACCGCGTTTCACAAATGTGCACGCTGTTTGTATTGAAACCGGCTCAATGTATGTCTGCATGTACGCAGTTTGGGTTCAAACCTCCGTAATGTATTTTTGCATGTCAGCAGTTTGGAATGAAACCGGTCCAACTCGATGATGATGATCATAGTTACTTACCGTGGATTGTAATTTAAGAAGCAAAGAGGTCTTACTGCCTAAAATAGCCGCGGTTTTAATTACGGATTTATAGAAAAGCGTTACTAATTGAAGAGGCTGGTAATTGGTTGCTACTTTTAACCGCTGGATTTACTTACGTCTATATAGCAAATATAAAATGTACTCCTCTCTATATATAAACAAAATTTCGTTTCGTTCCACCCAATACAAACTACGATCGGACCTTCTAAAGCCATAGTGAGAAGCGAATTTTTCTCAAAGGGAATATTGGCAACAGTTTAGCTGTTAGATTTGGTCGCTTTAAATTATGTATTAAAAATAGCACTCGTTTTTCATTCTCACAATCTATTTTTCTAACTGTTGCTATTATTTGTAACCCTATCACATCTAGTGCAATACAGTGAAAACCCAATCACATCTAGCGCAATACAGTGAAATTATAAAATCATAGTAGCATTTAATCATCTTGAGGGTTTGTTTTTCGTTTACAGAAACAGTGGAAGACCACTCACCTAATTATTCATTGAGACTACCACGTTTTGTCATAGGTTAATAATGAATGACTATTTTTATATATAGTTCATACAAAATGACTAACCCTCTTTGCTGCTTGTTTCCAAATAAAGAAACATCCATCAAATTGTAATAAAAAGTATTCTTGATCAACTATAAACTACGATGAACAACCTTGTCTACTTCCTCTATTATATTCACATTTTATTTTCTGCGTCCGGAAATGGCATACACGCACATACCATGAGAATAAAAACTGATATTTGGTTTTTGTTTCGTTAAACAATTTAATTCCTTCTAATTATAGTGTCTGAGCAAGTTGACTAACCATTTAAACATTCAACTATAAGTGGTCTTGAATCAACAACGTTGTGAAAATATTAGTTTCAGCACTTGAAGGTGTATTGTAATTTGGATAAGCTCTCACGTATCCTTCGGCGTCTTTTATTGCCGGTATAATTTCGAGTATTGCACTGATATGATATTCTTCATACATATTAATTTGTTGAAATAAACTGTATTCATTCCACATTCAGATCATGTATACATCATCATAGCAGTTAAGTTAGTAGTTGAACCTCCAGAATGGCAATGGTGAGAATATATTAATAGAGAAAGACGCAGGTCGCGTCGTTTACAGTAAGTAAGGATTAAGTGCATGCAGACTAGTTGTTTACGAAACTACGTGACTTGCAGATATTTCCATTAAGGAATCGTTCGCCAATGGCTTCGTGAACTTTACCGGAATTTTTGAGTAGTTCTTTCTTGAACAAATTTTTACTAGTTTCAACCTAACTATTATCTGATAGTTTAAATTACGGTAAAAAGTATATATGCTAAAGGATGATATTTTGACTATTGGACAAGTGGTTGGACAAGGGAATTGGAGGAGACAGATGAAATGTTAATCTACCTTGCGAAAAGTTGTATTACGTGGCATTTGTTATTTCGAAAATGATGATGATGATGTTTATAATGTAATTTTAAATTACGTAAATTACTTTCATACCTTGGTCCAACTTAAGAGCTCATCACAGCAGGTTACCAACTAATCTGCTGTTAAAGCGCGGGTTGGGGTGAGGTAACATAGGGCTGGACGAAATGTCGAGATGCAGATATTCATTAGAAAAGGATATGAAGTTTAATACTCCGCCTACTTGGTTTATGAAGTGCCAGGGACCACATATAGATGGCAGTGTTGTGGAACTTATTAGTCCAGTTATAAACCTCACAGATATTTTAATTATACATATTCTCTAACATTTATAACCAGTGAAAACCTTTGAAATTCCGATATCTATTGTAAAAAAAAATTATTAGAGAACAAAAAATTACAGGATTTAACATTCCTACATTTGCGTCGCACAATTATTTTACAATTTTTAATATGCAATTGACAAAGCTGTCATATTAATTAATTGGCCAATAAATGGAAAAAACAGAATAATGGTTTAAACGTATCTCTAATAAAAAATGATTAGGTAAAGTGCCAAGTGGGTTTTGATTACAGATTGTGAAAAGCTACAAATATTGGTTTGGTTTCTTTTCTTATCATACCTTCGTTTCCTTTATCATTTTCTAACGACGAAATAATAAACAAAGTGTACTGAATCCGACACAGTAAACATTCCTCTAGTAGAATAAAAATGCATGTCTTGCATTTTAAGTAATCCAAAGTTTGTTTTGCTTTTATTTATGTTTTGCAAGCAGCTTGTCATTTTTGTTCCATCACAATTGCGTATGGGAGTTTGTGAATGGTGAATTTGTACCATAATGAACTTCGACATAAAAATTAAACAATTCTGTGTTTATTCTTTTTTACATTACACTACATCCATTCTTTCACCATATTACAAGCCAGTTTTTCATCAACTATATAGTATATTATTTCAAAAATTAAAAAAAAAATGTAGAACACTATTGCAATGCAGTCTTTCATTATTATTTACCTCAAAACTGGAGGAATACAAATTACTTATTCACTAAATAGGAAGCCCAACAAAAATTTATATAAATCCAAGGTTATGAAAAACAACTCATTTCAATAAATGCTGATGCCTAAATAATATCGATAGTGAAAGTTGTAAATAGATTTGCGAGCAATTACGACTATAGTCGAAAACTCTCATAATGATACTTTGATCTCAATAGTATAGCGTTTCCTGTATGTTTGTTGTGTTTTGTTTTGTATAGCATGTATTCAATCCATTTCTGTTTTACAATAGTGTGTGACATGGAAGTTCTGAATTTTTCCACGGCAGCACATTGCAGGTACATTTTTCTAAAAAACTAATATTTGATTTATTCGATAAATAAAGTGAATTGTAGTGTACAATTTTGAAGAAAATTCATAAAAATTATTTACACATTTGGGAAAGTTACTGGTTTTGTTTAAATCGCTCTATTATCAGCAAAAAAAAATTTTTTTCAGTTAAAAAACCTAAATGACTCCCACATAGACAATTATTTAATAAGTAACTTTTATTAAAACAGTTTTTAATTTGGGTGCCTAATAGGAAAGCAATTTGGATTGTTAGAAATTTCAAGATGGCCGGTACTGTGATGAACTCTTAAGCTTCTTGAATAACGTTCGGGACGTGTTTCCACAATAAAGATCCAAATATAAAGAATGACTTTTATTTACAGCCTTAAGCGAATTAGAGAATATAGATGAAAACGCTAATATACCCTGTAAAAATCGAACTAGCAGTAGAAAGTCGCTAAACGGAACGCCATCAACTAAACTTGAACCAAAATCCTCTGAATTACCGGTCAAATATTCTACCATTTGCGCGATGGAGCATTAGCAGTGGCGTATGTTATTTCGAATCTTATGTTGATGCTTAATTTAATTTTTAATTACGTAAGATAGTCTTTCGACATTGTCGCAAGTTACATGCACCGTTTGTTGCAATAGCAGTGCCCAACACAATTTTTGTTTTCTGATGGGTGTCTTTTATGTATTTTTAATCGCTGAAACCGAATCTGCACTCGGATTTTTCGTATCGCCCTCAAGTATTAAGATATTCGTTAAATACTATTTCCATTGTTGAACATATTGTAACGAACGTAATCTGGCAGGTGACTCATCATTGAAGTGTAAATAAAGTCATAATGCCAGGCGAAGGACTTAAGATATATAAGCACCGCGGGCAGGATGCGTGTCCGTTGACATCGTAAACGCATCTATAAATAGATATAAAAATATAAATAAAGAATTATTATTTTGTTGTACAGTATATGTTGCCGATATTTTTAGTGTCGCGAAAGTGTGTAAATCAGACGAATACTTTCTGTTACATATGTGGCGAGTTTACGATTAATTCTCGCAAAAAGACAATAATTATCATCATCATCATTAAGTCTTCAGTCCTGAAACTGGTTAGACGCGTATCCATTGTTTCCTATTATGAGCTAACCTACACATTTCATTGAAATTCCCATAGTCTGCATCTTTTACTATCTGTGCGTGCAATATTTTGATCAAGGTTATATCTACCTCTCTTTTTCCTATTGCTTGTACTATAGCCCGCACTATTCCCCAAAAATACCTTAAAACGTATCCTGCCCTTCTATTTTTCCTATTTTTTTTTGTTTCCGCAGATATCTTTATTTCCCTATTATTTCTATAACCCCTTTATTATTAAGGTTATCTGCCTATGCTATCATCATCATACATCTGAAGCAAAATATTCCAAAAGACTTCTTCTTTTTCCTGTCTGCTTCTCCTAATGTCCCTATTTTATAGGTGTACACAATGCTGTGCTCCACACATGTTCTTCCAACACGTTTGTCCGTGTTTCTATGTTTGTTGTTTTCGAACATAGCCGCTGCTCTTTCTTGTTAGATACAGTTCAGTTCCCCTTCTATTGTGTTGTAAATAAATACCCTATTTTACCGATATTCCGTGATATGCGAAAGGGGTTAAGCAGCCTGTGGTTACCAAGATCCCTCCAACTCTTGAACATTTGCCGAATTAATAGTTTTACATTAAATCCTTTCGTATAATCAGGATTAGGTGAAAATATTGCAAACCCAACACCTGTAGATGTTTATAATAATTATCAGGTTTAAGTGCTAGTATTTTTTCGTCATTAGGTTTTCTGTTTTCGAACTGGTTGGAAGCGTACCTCCACTGATTTCTTTTCTGAGCTAGCCACACAGTTCCCTGAAATTGCAACTACCTGGATACAGCTCGATTTTCCTTCTATTGTTTTGTGAATATATACCCTATGTCCCCGATATTCAGTGATATGTTAAGGGAGTTAAGCAGCCTGTGGTAACCAAGAGCCCTCCAATCGTTGAACATTTGCCTAATTAATAGTTGCCCAATAAACCATTCCGCATAATCAGGATTAGTTGAAAATATTGCAAAATAACATCTGTATTTGTTTATAGTACTCATCAGGTTTAAGTGCAATTATTTTTCGTCATTAGGTTTTCCGTCTTGGAACTGGTTGGACGCGTACCTTATTACCTTTACTGATTTCTATTCTAAGCTAGCCTACACAGTTACCTGACATTCCTACAACCTAGATTCAGCTCGGTTCCCCTTATATTGTTTGCTAAATATACACCCTATTTCATCGATATTCAGGGGGTGAAGCAGCCTGCGGCTACCAAGATCCCCCAACACAGACATTTGCCGAATTAATAGTTTTCCAGTAAATTCTTTCACACAATTAACATTAGTTGAAAATATTGCAAAACCAATACCTGAAGTTGCTTATAGTAATCATCAGGTTTAAGTAGAATTATTTTTTTCGTTATAAGGGTTTCGTCTTGGAACTGATTGGACGTGGACCTCTGTTGGTTTTTATTCTGAGCTAGCGTACACATTTTCCTGAAATTCTACAGCCTACATCTTATACTCTCTGTGTGCAATAGTCTAACCTAGGTCTACCTCTAACTCTCCTGTTTCATATTTCTGCTTCTAATATATTCCGCACTATTCCTTCGTGTCTTAGTATGTGGCCTATCTCCCCTATTTTTTTTTTACTATTTTCCACATATTACTTTCTTCCCCTACCTTCTAGAACCTCTTTGTTCTTAATTTTGTCTATCCATGATGTTTTCATCGCACGTCTATAGCACCACGTTTCAAAGGCTTCTATCTTTTTCTGTCCGCTTTTCCTACTGTCCAAGCTTCACAGCTGTACAGCGTTGTGCTGCGCACATATGCTTTCAGCAATCTTTTCCTTGTTTCTATGTTTGTTGTCTTTGAACACAGTAATTGCTTTGTCTTGTTAAATGCAGCACGACCTTATGCTAATCTTTGTTTTATATATTTTACGCTTTTCCCATCTTGCTTTATTTGACTGCCTAGGTAGCAGAAATCCTTAACCTCCTGCAAGTTCTTGTTTCCTATTTGTATTCTAGGTTTTGATTTATTTTCTCCTCCTTTGCATACTAGTACTTTAGTTTTATTTCCATACCCTATATCTCAGTTAGAACTGTTTCCATTTCATTAAGAGTTGCAACTCTTCCTTGCTAGATGCTAATACCGCTATATAATCTGCAAATCTAAGCACATCAATATTTTGTCCATGCATAATTCTAAATGTCTTCCTGCATTTGACAGTATTCAATGCCTCTTCGATGTACTAGTTAAAAATTAACGGGGATAGGGCACATCCTGGCTTACTCCTTTCCTAACAATAACTATATTAATTAACAATTGGTTACGAGCTTTATTTTGGATGCTAACTAGTAGACCAGTATAAACCTTGGACACCGCATATCATTTACGTAACGTGCAGTGAATTTAAGAGGATGGCTGAACGGTTCCCCTTAAGTTTATATCTTTGGTAGTGCCTCTGTTGTGGGGAGAACCTCAACATTATGTTACTGATTGCTATTTTTGCTTAACGAATCTATCTGAAATTTCACTAAAGTCTTAAACATACTGTACAGAACCCAAACCTGCAATCAGTTTTCAGACCAGTTTTTCACCGTCAGCATTTACCTGTCCTCAAACGTCCAGAATCATATGCACTTGTCGATGATATGAATTCGCTAAAGATATTATTGAACCTATGGCAGAAGAGACGGATCCTGATTTCCAACCATTTGATATAGGTATTCCACATTCGCTTTCACAATATGAACTTAACGACTTAGTACGTGATTTAAATTTCTTAAAAGCTTATGCCGGACTGTTGAGATTCAGGTTGCAAGGTTGGAATCTGTTTCAGAGTGGTACGGCTATTTCCACATATCCAAGACGTGAACAGGAATTTCTTTATTTTTTACATCGTGTGATTCCTTGATGTACTGTGTAGATAGTCATGAACTAATGTATCAACTCTAAGCCTGAAGGGAGTTCTCCTCCACAACGGAAACCCATAACCTTCTGTTCCTATTACCCGCACAGTACGTATGAAGGAAAACTATGACAATTTGAAAACTTTACTTGAAAAAATTAAGTATACAGAACTTGGGTGCAGCATATGTGGTGATTTAAAAGTCGTAGCGCTTTTATTAGGAATGCAATTGTGGTACACCAACTACTACTTTTTCTCTGCGAATGGGACAGCAGAGCAAGGGATAAACACTACTTTGTAAAAGACAGGAAAATGCGAGAAAACCTTGTTGCTAGAGAGAAAAATGTTACAAATCCTCCTCTAGTTGATTCAAAGAAAGTTTTGCTACCACCTCTGCACATAAAACTGAGACTGATGAATAGCTTGAATAAAAACGGTGAAGGATTACAATATCCAAGAGAGAAGTTCCCAAACTAAATGAGTCAAAAATAAAAAGAAGGAATCTTTATTGGACTGCAAATTCGTCACATCATAAATGACAGCGTATTTCACTCAATACTGACCGAAATTGAGTCTGCTGCATGAGTATAATATAAAGAGATGTTCCAATTTCTTGGGAAATACAAAGGCAAAAAATTACGAGCAATTTGTAAATTTTTTAATTTCCACATACAGCGATATGGGTTGCAACATGTGTTTGAAGTAATGTAAAATTCTCACTACTTAAAGTGTGTATACTTCTAGAAATTCGTTAATGGCACAGTATCTTCAAACTTATATGGATCTTTTCTCGCTACAACTGTTCAAGAATTATTTAAACCTTGAAATTTTGCTCCCCAAGGAATGGGAAAATGCATAAAATACCTAGAAATAATTTTAACTTTTTCAATCAATAAAAGTTCTCCTAGTAATATCAGCAATTTATAAAATTACGAGAAATGTACGACTAATTAATTGCACTGCACGCTACCGGAATCGAATGGAAACCTAAATAATATAACATAATAGGTGCAGTTTGGATTCAAAAACTTTTTGCTGGGTTGTGTACAATTAAAACGTGCATTAGCACATTTTTGAATTAAAGGGACTTTTCAGTTTTGTCAGTACATTTTTGTATCCTGTTTTTAATGTGCTTACAAATTTTGTAGTCTTGTCAGTTTTTAAATTTATTTTTAATTGCAAAATTTTGAGTTTTTTTTCAATAATTTTTAATTGCGTTTATGCTTTTGATTCACGCCTAAAAATTATTTAGTTTTGACAGTTCTTAAATTTAATCTAGCAGCAGTAGTTAGACTGCAGAGAAAATAGAGATCCTACGTCTCTTTATGTGGCGTGAAAAGTTGAGCTTTCGGGTACAAGCGTTCATCCTTAGTTAAAAGTAGACAACAAATTTCTAGTTAAAAAATCCTTTGGAAATCTATGCCTAAATAAAAAGCCCTTCTTAACGACGGAGGTTGGAGTTGCCACCGAAATAAAAAAGCTCTCAGCTCGCATTACCCAGAAGAAAAATTTTCAGAATGGCATTTTGAACATATTGGTTGGTTGCATGGTAACAAGTCTGCTAGAAATTAAATCTTCTGAAAGAAGGATTTAAAATTAACCTAAACCCCGGCGGTTTTAACCACCCAAAGCTGGTAAAAGGGAAAGGAATCAGAGAAGCCGAAGGAGAGCCCACTTTAACTGGAAATATCTTATTCTGTGGTATCCCACAATTAAAATGAACACTTCCTTCAAGCTTATATACTCGCATTTTAATAAAGGCCACATATGTCAGATTCTATATACTTTAACGGAGCGCCACATAGTCTATCGAAACAGTGCATTTGGCACTACAGGATACCGAAGATAATTGATAGTTACCGTGTGACGTGACATCTTCAGATGGGCTTGATTGGTAGTTTGCAAGAGGTTGCATTTAAGAACTTTATTAAACTTACAATAGGAACTTTTTATATGTTATTTGCATAATTCTAGTACTTTCCACAATTATAGAATTAAATATATAAATTTCCCGTTACGGGGTTTGAGTTTAGTTCTAATTCAAGCTTTGATTATAATACCAATCTTTTTATTCGAGTCTTGATTTATAAAGTATAGCTTTTTTTATATAAATCATTGTGGATGCCGGTATAAATTAACAACTAGTGCTTCAATTCTTAACTATAAGTGCAGGAAATAGTAATTAAGAAGATTGCATTTTAACTCTAAAGAAGTTAGTATTTGTACTACTAGCGATTAGCTGGAAATAAATCATCCTAAGTGCTTTAGAATTTCATTGTAGCTACGAGTAGTTGGAAAGATATGTGTAGTTAGTTGATAATATAGAACTGTTGTAATTGCAAAACAGTTTTCGTTACCCTGATGTCAAGTGTGTGCGGTAGTACTGAAAAACACATTTGAACGATTTTCTTTTACGTGGCTATCATTCGAAGTCAACAACAGAAAGTGGACAGCAAAATTCTTTCCTTCTTGAAGGAGTTCAAGTCCAACGTGACGGAGAGCTTGGCGGGTAGCTCTGCGGAATTCATGGAAAAATTAAATGAAAATTCAACAACTTTTACAGTAATACTCTACGAGCCTAGCAGCGAAACTAGATGAAAATGCAGAAAAACTGAACCAGACCTAAGCGAAATTAGAAGAAAGTAACACGAGTTTTACAGAGAAATTACAGCAAACCGCCGCAAACCTTACTGAAAAATTAGATCAAAACGTAAAAGCGGTCGAGCACAAATTGATGCAAAATTACAGCTAATTAAGAGAAGAATTTATTTAAGACGCTACAAAAATCGCAAAAAAGTTGGAAGCAAAATTTTCCGACGGCTTACAACCATTCGATACAAAGTTCTCCGAAAGGAAATGGAAGAAACATGGAGCAGTCACCTCTTGTGATACTACAGCACATCTCAGAATTTAAGAATGTCGGTGAAAGTGAACAGACGTCAAGATTCGGAGTAAAACCATCCACATTTGATGGGAAGTCATCTTGACAGACTTATTTTAAACAATTCGATGCTGCCTCGAGAGCTAACGGACGGAACGATGGTGAAAGGCGACCGCATTAATTGTAGCGTCACGAGGTGAGGCCTTAAACATTCTGCAAACCATATCAGACTAAAACTAAAGAAGACCTAACATCAAGGTTGGAAATGAAGTGCGGCGACTCTCATGTGCAACAAGTTTATCACGCTCAAGTGAAGAACCGTTACCAAAAGATCCATTCAACAGCGCCCGAGCAGCTTTTTAAAATAGCTAGCAGTACAGGCTTCGTTGACGGGATACGCGATCGGGAGATCCAGCGAGCACTACGTCTTGTTCGACACGCTAGGCACGCCGTGGAATTTAAAGTGGCAAAGCAAGTTTCACGTCGCGTTAGTGGCAAAGTAAGATTCCCCGTAAAGGAGAAGGGACAAGAAACCATACAGGAGGCGGTTCGGCGAGTACGTCGTGAACACCAACCAAAGAAGACGGGACCTAGATGCTGGAATTGTGGCGAGTTTGGGCATATACAGCCTAAATGTAAACAGCTCAAGAAGAAACCAGAGATGCCGGAATATTAAAGGGGTCCCACAAAAGTGTTCGATAGTCGAACTGGCCCAGAGACCATTTTCCGCATAGTACGATCTAAGCATGCAGACATTATTTACATATATAAACAGTTTAACCACAAGATCGCGAAGCTTTTTACCAGACAAAAACTTGTTTACTAGACATAAAAATCCAGATGGACATTTTATTTTGTCTCGACCACGATAATCACGCCTGCAATCAGAAGGAGAAAAACATATATAAACAACTCCGAATAGAGCAGAAATCCATCCTTGTCGATTTCTATTCAAGAAACAGCACGCTTGTGATTGTTATCCAATCAATCTAGCACAAGTCTACGCTAATTAAATCACACTACACACGACAGGTGATTGTTATTCTGTTTAACTCATTACTTTCTCATTACAGCGCTGCTGATTGTTGTCCCAGTTCGAATACTACCCAGTGGGTAATTTTTATTTCGGCAACACGCTATTACTACATCATTACTCTGCCAGTGATTTGTATCCCGGTGGCACAAAATCATTCTATTACACGGTCGGAAATTACATTCTGATCCTACCTTACTCGCTTACACTTTGTACGCAAAGCACCACTCCGCCAACGTCATCAGCCTGACAGGTTTTGCCAGCGGATCCACGTCGTACCACAATTAGCCGTGAAGCAACAGCCGTGGCACCATCGCCGACAATCACTTCCTGAGTGCCTGTATCTTCTTTTGGCCTAATAATAATCCTTTATTAGTCTATAATAACATTTCCTTAGCTTAAGTTTGCATGTGTCGTGAAATAGACTCCACGTCTATTTCCTATTTGTTCTCGCTGTGCTTATTAACACTTTCGCGTGTCTGTCTTGTATTTTTATTGTACTTGTCTTAATTAACTTAGCATTTCTCCTCCCGTATTAATTCTGTACATACTGCATTTGTTTTCAACTGTCATAATGAGGTTTTTACCTGTATCTTTGTGCTTTTATTATATATATAAGGACAGACAAACGTTTGTTCTTGTTTGTAACCATTAACACGCACCCGTGCTAATAATCCTATAAATATGCATGCTATAAGTATATATGTTTGTTCTTGCTTATATATATATATATATATATATATATATATATATATTACGAATATATGGTTTGATCGAATATATGAAGGTTTGTTCTTGTTTGTGCTCATTAACATGCACTCGCGTTAATCCTGTAAATATGCACTTCTAATAAACATATGCCCTAAAATGTACCCCTATGGAGTTATAACCCCTTTAAGGGGGCTAGGTGAAATTGAGTTTTTTTAATTATCTGAAGAACCACAAAAGATATTTTATTCAGATTTTTGTTGCTTACCCATGTTTTTATGCCGAATAATATAGGCTTATCCATTTTTCGATAATAAGATCAGGAGCGTCCCATTGGGGGGGGGGCAATTACGTTTAACCCTGTAATTTTTTTGTGTGTAAGCTTTTATAAATTATAATGCCAGAATTAGAATCTTTTGACATTTCTGAGTAAAAAAGTCACTCTTGTTTGAAGTCGATATCTGTAGCCGTTTTCGAGTTAATTGAGGTGAAGCATTCAGGATGCCCTATGATACATACCTTATTTGTTTAGTTTTAATATGAACTTCCCATATGTATAGGTATAAACCTAATAAACATATGCCTTCAATATCTCTGTAACAACTTGGCATATGTATAAACTATACATATGTCTCAAATTAATCAATGTATTACTTAGATGTTGAAGACTAAAGCTAAATGTCAAAATGCGATATTAATCAAATAGCCTTGGATATTAAAAGCTCTACATTATAACAGTTGCATATCGTTTATTTGTTTGACAGATGATTATGTATCTACTGTGTATTACCTTTGTTATGTTTAAACACTGTGTAAGTTACTAATATGTGTTACTAGTTCTGTTAGTTTTTGTGTAAATTGGTACTTTGAAGACATTTTAATTTATTGTATCATGGGAGACACCACAAACTTGTTCACATTTGCAGAACAAACAGACATGCTGTTAGTTTATGGTGAAGTACAGAGAAATGGCGCTGCTGCAGTTCTCAGATACCAAGAACAATTTCCAACTAGAAGGATACCAAATCGTAAAACATTTCAATCCATTGAAACACGTCTTAGGGAAACTGGCACGCTAAAACCTACACGAGTAAATGCTGGTCGACAAAGATTTCGACGAGATGTAAATGTTGAAGAACAAATACTCAATGCTGTTCAGTTATCTTCTAGTACTAGCACCAGAAGATTGCCTCTTCGTTTTGGTGTTTCATCTGCAAGCGTTTGGCGAACATTTCACGAGCAGCAACTGTACCCATTTCACGTGACATCTGTGCAAGATTTGTTACCGCAAGATTACCTCAAACGAACCAATTTTTCGCAGTGGTTAATTCGAAAATGCACACGACATCGTAACTTCTTGACCCGCTTGCTAGTGACTGATGAATCTACCTTTACAAGAAATGGAATTACCAATTTTTGCAATACCCATACTTGGGATGAAGAAAACCCCCTACCACTGTCACAAATCATTATCAGCATACATTTTCCTTAAATGTCTGGTGTGGACTTCTTGGTGACAATCTCATCGGCCCTTCTTTTACCACGAAGACTTTCAGGAGTGTTTTATTTGAATTTTCTGCAAAATAATCTTTATGAGCTGTTAGAGGATATTCCAATTCCCGATAGATGTGGGATTTGGTTTATGCATGACGGTGCCCCAGCCCACTTCTCTCATATTGTCACTGACTATTTAAACGCAGAATATGGTAACCGATGGATTGGCCGAAATGGACCTGTTAAATGGCCACCTCGATCTCCCGATCTAACGCCGTTAGATTATTTTGTTTGGGGTTGGATGAAGACTATAGTTTATTCTAAGCCTACCTACACGCAAGAGGAGTTAAAGAATCGGATCGTGGAGGCTGCTGATACTATTAAGAATCGTCCTGATGTTATAAGACTTGCCAGAGAGCAATGGATTCGCCGTGCTGGATGCTGCATACAACAAAATGGTGGGCATTTTAAACAGTTACTTTAAATGTTTAATTGTATTAAATATTTTCAACTCTCAACATCTGTGTAGGTATGTAAAGTATCATAGGGCATCCTGAATGCTTTACCTCAATTAACTCGAAAACGGCTACAGATATCGACTTCAAACAAGAGCGACTTTTTACTCAGAAATGTCAAAAGATTCTAATTCTGGCATTATAATTTATAAAAGCTTACACACAAAAAAATTACAGGGTTAAACGTGATTGTTCTCCCCCGAATGGGACGCTCCTGATCTTATTATCGAAAAATGGATAAGTCTATCTTATTTGGCATAAAAACATGGGTAGGCAACAAAAATCTGAATAAAATATCTTTTGTGGTTCTTCAGATAATTAAAAAAACTCAATTTCACCTAGCCCCCTTAAAGGGGTTATAACTCCATAGGGGTACATTTTAGGGCATACGTTTATTAGAAGTTTTATGTTTATTTTGTGCTAAAGAACACTCCCTTAAAATAGTGCCGTGCAATTTTGAAACACCCTGTATATAGGAATATATAAAACTTTGTTCTTACTTATATATAGGAATATACGAAGGTTTGTTCTTGTTTGTGCTAATTAACACGCACCAAAAATATCCCAAGACTAATAAAAACTTAATTTAAGTATACCGCATTTTATATATATATATATATATATATATATATATATATATATGCCGTGGTAGTCGGGACAGTCTCTAGATTTTCTATTTAAATTCGTACCCCACTAGGGTCAACATATAATTTTCAAAAAACTGCAAAAATATTTAAAAAAATTCCTTACCCTTTTATTTCGCCTTCAACTTCCTTCAGTTTCCCTGGCTAGCTCAGCTGTGCCTCTTCACGAATACCTAAATTTACAACCGTACCTCTTTCACATTCGCACTCCATTCAATAAAATCGCCAAATAATACTACAACCATACAACCTTTTATTTACAGCTATTAACAGATAAATTATATTCACATATGTTAAAAACAGTTTTATACACTAATAATAAAACTCAAAATATGGTATGTTTTTAAAGTGCTTGATTTTTGTAATTATATTCAAACAAATTCAATGAGATATGAGTAGATGGGCCCCACATGTTACCATAAATTGACTGCACACTGGAGTATGGTGAGCTCATAATAACCCAGTTTAGTTTGTATATGCCTTTTACACCTTGCATAAATTAAAACAAAATTAACAGACCCGTTTACCCTTTACAATTCAATTTATATCCTGAATAACATTTTGAGTGTTTTAAATACACCCCTTTTCAATATTTAACCTCAATAAATTGTCCAGTACATGTATCTTTTTCAATAAGTTTCTACAACCATAAATATGCCTCAAAAAGTCAAACACACAGCACAAAATTTCACAAATGTTTATCAAACAACAGAAATTTCAAATAAATTACCTGGAGAATTCATTAGGCTTCCTTTCCTTCGAAGATGATTGCCAGAACACCTCGGCTTCGTTTCCATTCACCGTGCTACTCAGCGGATCTACAGGCCTCCACCATCTATCACATCTGCGAGCCAAGCGCCTCGTCTCACAGTACCATTCCATATATCATGCATACAAACTTGATTATTTGTGATGCTTCCACATATATCATGCTTCCATTTATACGGTAATATAATCACATAAAATACTCACAGAAAGCTTTACTGTTATGGTGGTCGGCATTCAGTACTTTATCGAAGTAAATTAAAATAGAAGCGAAGAGAAGATAAGAGGACCTCTATAACTTAGGTTGAGTATTTATATGCTTTCAAAACCCCACTTAGTGGACGCACTTCAAGCGAAAAGCTTATTTTCAAATGTAATTCCCAAAATTTTGAATATATTCGTCTCGAAATTCGTGAAATTTACTCCGGTCTACGTGCCGTATATCCGAATGCGCTTTCAACCGTCGCGTGCATCCACGTTCGGAATACTGTCCACTTTCAACCAATGACAAAATTCTCTGTCGTCACAAACCCCGCCTAAGCTCTATTTATCTTTGTTTGATACATGTTTGCTGTCTCGTTAAAACCCCACTAGTGGCGTTACAAGCGAAAAGTCTGTATTTTCGAAATGTACATTCCCAAAATTCTCTGAATATATTCGTCTCAAATTCGTGGAATTTACTCCGGTCTACGTGCCGTATTCAATCCGAATGCGCTTTTATACTCGTCGCGTGCATCACGTTCGGAATACTGTCCACTTTCAACCAATGACAAAATTCTCTGTCGTCACAAACCCCGCCTAAGCTCTATTTATTTGTTTGTTACATGTCTTGTTGTCTCGTATCCAAACTGCACTTGCGTTACAGAAAATCGATTTCTGATGACATCCTCATCGTAACATGCTCTCGACGTGGATACGGTACGTGCATTTTCAATCCCAGCGCTTTTAATATGCTGGTGTCTATCTGTTAATATATCGAACTGATTTAGCATTACAATTCTCTTTAAGATGTTTGTTAGTCTTGTTCGTTTATCCAAACTGACGGTTGAAAACTGAGTTTGGCTATGTTAACACGAATACATGCTCTCGACTTCGTCGAATGTATTGATTTTGTTACGCAATGCAGGTGTCTTCTGTTAATTATCGAACGTGTTAGCATTAACAATAAATCCTAAGAACTTTATATTTCTTCGTATTCTTGATAATACTGAGTTTGGCTTGTTACAACTGAATACATTCGCCTTGGAATTATTGATGTAATTGTTACGCAAGCACTCTACAATTATGTTTATACGTGTTGGATTAAAATAAATGTCAAATTAACTTGTGCGTTTTCCTAAATGAACTTAAATTAATGCTTTACGCGTAAACTAATTTGTTTTTCTATGTACAGTTGTTGAACATTTTAATTGTTAATCCCACTGAAAATATGTCAATCCTTGTCCGTTTTCCTAACATGACTTAATATATATATATATATACGCGTATATATATATATATATATGATATTGCCGCACGCCGATGTACTTCACGTTTAGTTTCCTGCTGCCAGCCACCGCTCTGTCTTTAAATAACTTTAAACTTTAAATATAATTCTTTTATGTGCCTCGACTGGCTCAGTTCAATTCACACAGAGTACACGATGGTACGATAACAAAGAATTTCTAACCCCCTCTAGCACTTTCCTACTTAAATGATATAAACGAAACTAACCAAAATTTGTATAATGATCAAGAATATAAACACTTTACAGCTTAATAACTTCGATAATGTGATTCACTATCCAAAAATAAACCTCTGATTCAAAGCAACAATATCAATTTGTTTGTCCTCCAAATTGTAACTCCCTTAAATCAATTTAAAGCAAGTAAAATAACACTATTTACTACTGGAAATACCTTTGAACGTTCAATGACCTTTCCCTTTCGCTCTACGTAAATTTTAAAAGATTTTAATGACCCTTTACATAAATATTTCAATATATGAAAAATGTTAGTATACAAAATTAAATTAATGCATTATGCTATTAAAAACTGTTCCTATTTCTGACCTGTGTTTTCCCTGCGTGTTTCCAGTCCTTTGAACTGCTGCTGTGTGGTTGACCAGTACCCCTGAATTGTTTTCAGTTAAGTTCACTTGTTGATTTTGTAAGATTACTTGGCCAAACACCCATTCAATGTTTATAATAATACTCCGTTTACTACTCCGATGCAAATTTTGCTTTAGATTTGTATTTTAAAGTTTCAGACCAATGTTTAGATGATTGTTTAGACGAATATTTATACCTCTTAATTAGATCTCTTTTGGATCCCTTTGTTAAATAATTATTTAGATTGCTTGGTTAGAGTCTTAAGTTATTCAATTGTTCAAAATTGGTTTAGAACTCCACTCTTAATTTCAATGTTATTTTATTTAAACAGTCAAGGTTTTGTTTTGCGATAAACCAGGCGGTCTTATCTAGCACTGGTTTTGTACACTCGTTTCGAAGCATTCGGCCCGTGCGGTCATGTATTAAAACAATATATACATTTTTTGGTGAATGTGTGTGCTACTGCGCTTCTACATAATCCGTCAGCGGAGATTTGTTCTGGTTTGAATGCTGTTAACCACTTCCGTAGAAGCCAACAGTATGAACATTAAGGTAAGTGCATGATCATTGTTTGATTTACCGCTAAGAGTATTTTATCGCAACACTACCCCCAAGTTACAGTCCACTTGCTCTAAAGAAATAATCTGGGGTTTCACGCTTAGTGTAAATTGTCCCATTGTTTCTCCAACATAAACATTTGTGGTCACTTCTGTGCACAGGATCCATATGTAGATTTTGTGTAGAGATAAAATACTATTATATTCAATTTCACTAATTGCATTGATACATGTGCATAATTCTAATCAAAGCTCAAAGTTTGTTCTTGAACTTGAAAAATAATATAGTTCACCTTATCGCCAATTGTGATTGTTGCCAGGTTCATTCTTCGAAATTATAAATTACGGCTCGCGTTATTGTTATTGTAAACAATAAATAATTTAACGGCAATTTCATTCAACTCTGGTTATCAGCTTTAATATGGAACCCGATAAGCAAAGTATTGCTGAATTTAAGAGATTACACAATCGGAAAGAAAGGTTATTTAGGCGAGTACAGGACTGTTTTGATTTGATCAAAGATTTACCTGCTAAAGTAGATCAATTTAAAAGTCGTGTTGGCTATTTAATGCCAGTTAGAGATGAATTTCTACAAACTTTAGATGCATTGTCGGATTTATCGAATGTACATGCAAACTTTACAACAGATACAGTATCATTGGAATCTAGTTTTGACGGTTTATACTTCGAGATTTTAAGCGTTGCTGGTCGATACACCACAACCACGAACGTTAATTCTAACGGTAATACAACATCGAACAGCGATTCGAATGTTCGCCTACCTGAATTAAAATTGTATAAGTTCGAAGGTAATCCTGAAAAATTTGACGCATTTAGATCTTTGTACGACACCTTGATTCACAAAAACAATACGTTGAGTGACATCGAAAAGTTTTCATACTTGCTATCCTACCTGGAAAATTCCGCTTTAAAGTTAGCACAAAGCGTGCGGTTTTCACCAGAAAATTATTCGGTAGTGTACGACCTGCTGGTCCAACGCTACACAAAGAATCGCTTAATTGCTCATCATTATCTATCTAAAATCTTTACACTGTCTCAACTAAAGACAGATTCTTTTCAAGCTCTTAATGATTTGTGCGAAACACTGCAAGCTAATGTTACAGCATTAACCGATATGAAACTTCCCGATTTAGCCGATTATATATTTTTACATTTTTCTCTTGGATTGTTAGATTCCAAAACAAAACAAGAATTTGAAAAAGAGCATTACCTAGAACACGAATATCCTACGTTTAAAAATTTTATAAGGTTTTTACGTAATAAATGCTCTATTTCAGCGTTAGTTGGTAGTACCTCTGCTTCAAAGAGCATACCAACGTCATGTGCCGCAAACAAATCTGGCGATCGCTACAATAATGCTAGTAACAAACGCATTTTTATGACTTCGCAAGAAGTCGCGTCTAAAGGTCCTACTGTACACACAGTTTCTTGTCCGGCATGCAATCAAGCGCATAAATTTAATAGATGCCCGAAACTATTAGCATTGTCACCAAAAGATAGACATGAATTAGTCAAGAATAACCGTAGATGTTTTGCTTGTTTAAATCCGCATCCACTTTCTTCTTGTCATTCCAAATTTCGATGTCTACATTGCGGTAGTAAAAGGCACAATTCTTTACTACATTTCGATAATCCTAGCCCTGTACAGAGCCGCTCTAATACTACGCCTTTATGTACAGACGCCGATGTACAGATTGTTGCCAATACCAATGTAATAGAAAAGGTTCCTACGCCAGTGAATTTTGTACATTCTTGCGCTGTCGAAAACGGACCAGTTGCGCTCTTAGCCACAGCACAAGTACAAGTACTCTCGACTGATGGTAGTTGGCAGCGCTGTCGCCTAATCTTAGATACAGGATCTCATTCGAATTTTATCACTATCGATTTAGCTGATAGGTTAGGCCTCAAACGAAGAAAGTGCCCATTTGAAATACGTGGTGTAGGACAGTCGCATTTAACAAAAGTTCAGGGTCTAGTCGACTGTAAAATTGGCTCCTTATACGTCAGCAATTTTTATTTAAATTGTGAAGCTGTAGTTGTACCAAAGATTACCCCGAATCTCCTACAGTTACGTTACCCATACAGTTAAAACAACAATTTTCCTCTCTTAAGTTAGCTGATCCCGATTTCCACGTATCCGCACCAGTTGATATTTTATTAGGGTGTCAGCTGTTTTAGATATCACGCCCAGTGAGCCTTCATACTTGAAAGGCAAACCCGCGGCATTTCTTACTTCTTTTGATGGGTAATCATGGGTGAAGTACCTAAAATGATACATTCACCTACGAACGTCGCTTTATTGACTAATATGGTAGAAACGCAATCTCTAAATGAAACTTTACGTTTATTTTGGGAATCCGAAGAAATATTTTCTCCACCTTTGCCCTCCCCGGAGGAAAATGCTTGTGAAGAGCATTTCAAATCTAGTACTACGCGTACGGCCTCAGGTCAATATATGGTCAAATTACCGTTTAAAGACAATGTTTCCCAAGCTCTAGGTTCGACTAGAGAACATGCAATTAATAGGTTTTAAAGCTTGAAGCGCGTTTCAAACGCGATGCAAATTTTCATAAATTGGTTTAGAACTCCTACTTAATTTCAATGTTATTTTATTTAAACAGCAATCAAGCGTTAAATTTAATAGGGCCTTATCTAGCACTGGTTTTGTACACTCGTTTCGAAGCATTGCCCGTGCGGATGTTTTTTAAAACAATATACATTTTTGGTGAATGTGAGTGCTACTGCGCTTCTACATAATCCGTCAGCGGAGATTTGTTCTGGTTTGAATGCTGTTAACCACTTCCGTAGAAGCCAACAGTATGAACATTAAGGTAAGTGCATGATCATTGTTTGATTTACCGCTAAGAGTATTTTATCGCAACACTACCCCCAAGTTACAGTCCACTTGCTCTAAAGAAATAATCTGGGGTTTCACGCTTAGTGTAAATTGTCCCATTGTTTCTCCAACATAAACATTTGTGGTCACTTCTGTGCACAGGATCCATATGTAGATTTTGTGTAGAGATAAAATACTATTATATTCAATTTCACTAATTGCATTGATACATGTGCATAATTCTAATCAAAGCTCAAAGTTTGTTCTTGAACTTGAAAAATAATATAGTTCACCTTATCGCCAATTGTGATTGTTGCCAGGTTCATTCTTCGAAATTATAAATTACGGCTCGCGTTATTGTTATTGTAAACAATAAATAATTTAACGGCAATTTCATTCAACTCTGGTTATCAGCTTTAATATGGAACCCGATAAGCAAAGTATTGCTGAATTTAAGAGATTACACAATCGGAAAGAAAGGTTATTTAGGCGAGTACAGGACTGTTTTGATTTGATCAAAGATTTACCTGCTAAAGTAGATCAATTTAAAAGTCGTGTTGGCTATTTAATGCCAGTTAGAGATGAATTTCTACAAACTTTAGATGCATTGTCGGATTTATCGAATGTACATGCAAACTTTACAACAGATACAGTATCATTGGAATCTAGTTTTGACGGTTTATACTTCGAGATTTTAAGCGTTGCTGGTCGATACACCACAACCACGAACGTTAATTCTAACGGTAATACAACATCGAACAGCGATTCGAATGTTCGCCTACCTGAATTAAAATTGTATAAGTTCGAAGGTAATCCTGAAAAATTTGACGCATTTAGATCTTTGTACGACACCTTGATTCACAAAAACAATACGTTGAGTGACATCGAAAAGTTTTCATACTTGTTATCCTACCTGGAAAATTCCGCTTTAAAGTTAGCACAAAGCGTGCGGTTTTCACCAGAAAATTATTCGGTAGTGTACGACCTGCTGGTCCAACGCTACACAAAGATTCAGAATTCCACAAGTGGCCCTTACGTGTGACATTCGTCAAATGTTCAGATCAATTTTAGTACACCCTGATGATCGGAAATTCTTGCACATATTTTGGAGGTTTAATCCAAATGAACCTTTAACAGAGCTAGAACACACACGCGTTATTTTCTGTGCATGTTGCAGTCCTTACCGTGCCCTTCGTGTTCTAAAACAACTATTGATTGACGAAGGTTCTAAATTTCCACGAGCTTCGTACGCTCTCAGTTCTTCTACATATGTAGACGACATTTTGACAGGAGCAGATTCCATCGAAGATGCTCTACTTCTTAAAACTGAACTCATTGATTTGTTAAAACTGGGTGGGTTTGAACTGGGCAAATGGGCCAGTTCACATGCCAATGTAATTGGTAATTCTTCAGATACGATACAATTACCTAATTCCAGTCCTGATTCTATTAATAAAGTTTTAGGGCTTTGTTGGGATCTAAGATTCGATGTACTTAAATGCAAAGTTCGAAATGCCTCTAATACACCATCGAAAAGAGGCATTCTTTCCCGTATTGCGCGAACCTTTGACATTAATGGATACATCAGTCCATTTACTTTTATACTTAAAATTCTTATTCAACAATTGTGGTTACTAAAGGTAGGATGGGATGACGAACTCCCTGCCGTACTGTTACAGAAGTGGAATCAAATTCAAGCCGAATTACCACTTCTTGAAAACGTGTCTATTCCGCGCTGTGTATGGAAAGTTGGTGAGGTAAAAGGTTTCATGGTAGGTTTTGCTGACGCTAGCGAGCTTGGCATGGCTGCAGTTATTTATTTACGATTAGAGGTTGATGGCCAAATTTTCATAAATTTAATAATTTCAAAAACTCGCGTGGCTCCACTAAAAACGTGGACGATACCACGTCTCGAATTAGGGGCGGCATGTCTTCTATCAAAACTTATGAAGTCTACTTCCCCAGCATTTGATTCTTTACACCTTCAGGAACCTATTTGTTTTAGTGATTCAGTAAACACCCTGTCGTGGATTCGCACCTCTCCGCATCGATTAAAAATATTCTTTGCCAACAGGGTTGTTCAAACCACGAAAATCTACCCACAGCTCGTTGGAGGCATGTACCTAGTGCAGATAATCCCGCTGACCCGGCAAGTCGCGGGTTAATGCCATCGGAACTGCTTTGTTGTGATTTGTGGTGGAAAGGGCCCGACTTCATATATCGGAACATTTCTGAATGGCCAGGTAGTACATTTGAATACTGCCTGCACAAGGGTTAGACGTTTCTACCCCTATGACACCTCAAGCCTTGTTGTCCGCAATTGATGTTCAACCATTTACGGACATTTTGCTACGACATTCAAGTTTTGTTAAAGTACAAAGAATTTTTGCCTATATACTTAGATTCAAATTCAATTGCCTTGCGCGCATTCATGATGTTCCAAACGAGCAGTTGCGTACTGGCAACTTAACGTCATTTGAATATAATGACGCTTTGTTATTTATTATAAGAATTTCTCAGTACGAGCACAATCGAAACGAAATTTCGTTATTAGAAAAGGGTCAACCTTGCACAAAAATTATCGTCATTTGTCCCTTTTTCTCCCTGTGGGTTTAATCATGGTGGGGGACGTTTGCGCCAGTTGAAACTCCCAATTGCTACTAAATATCCCTACCTAATTCCGCGGGACAGCAGATTAGCTATCTTGATATGCGATCATTATCACATATACTCGGGCCATGGTGGAAATCGCTTCGTACATTCTCTTGTAAATAGGAGATTTTGGATTCCTTCAATTCGACACTTAATTCGACATCGTATTTTTCGTTGCCTTACATGTTACCGATATAAGGCGGAACCTATCCAACCACCTATGGCGGATCTTCCAGCTTACCGACTCGAACCGGGAAAATGTTTCACACACACGGGGATTGACTTTGGCGGACCCTTTATGGTAAAAGTACCTAATCTGCGCACAGCTAGGTATGAGAAGGCATATATTGCTTTGTTTATATGCATGGTCTCGCGTGCCATTCATATCGAACTCGTCACCTCGTTAACTTCCCAAGCATGTCTGGCCGCACTAGACAGATTCATTTCTAGACGCGGACTTCCGGCGAAATTTTATTCCGATCAAGGACGGAACTTCCCGGAGCTGCTAGAGAAATTTCTGAAATTTCAAAATTTTTGACTCGTCTAAGCCCGAGATTGCACATTATTTAGCTATTCGGGGCATTGAATGGTCCTTTAATCCTCCCTACGCACCCCATTTCGGTGGATTGTGGGAGGCAGGAATCAAAATGATACATTCACCTACGAACGTCGCTTTATTGACTAATATGGTAGAAACGCAATCTCTAAATGAAACTTTACGTTTATTTTGGGAATCCGAAGAAATATTTTCTCCACCTTTGCCCTCCCCGGAGGAAAATGCTTGTGAAGAGCATTTCAAATCTAGTACTACGCGTACGGCCTCAGGTCAATATATGGTCAAATTACCGTTTAAAGACAATGTTTCCCAAGCTCTAGGTTCGACTAGAGAACATGCAATTAATAGGTTTTTAAAGCTTGAAGCGCGTTTCAAACGCGATGCAAATTTTCATAAATTGTATGCGGAAGACATTAGTGATTATTTATCACAGAAGCACCTTAAACCTGCGGTTGACGTATCCCAGTATGTGATGACTCATCACGGGGTTTTAAAGAATCTCGCATCACATACCCAGATTCGTGTAGTTTTCAACCCGACTGATAAAGACTGTAATAATAAATGCCTTAATGATATTCTACTGCCGGGTCCGAAACTACAAACGGATATAGGTCTTGTTATCACAAGATTCAGAATTCCACAAGTGGCCCTTACGTGTGACATTCGTCAAATGTTCAGATCAATTTTAGTACACCCTGATGATCGGAAATTCTTGCACATATTTTGGAGGTTTAATCCAAATGAACCTTTAACAGAGCTAGAACACACACGCGTTATTTTCTGTGCATGTTGCAGTCCTTACCGTGCCCTTCGTGTTCTAAAACAACTATTGATTGACGAAGGTTCTAAATTTCCACGAGCTTCGTACGCTCTCAGTTCTTCTACATATGTAGACGACATTTTGACAGGAGCAGATTCCATCGAAGATGCTCTACTTCTTAAAACTGAACTCATTGATTTGTTAAAACTGGGTGGGTTTGAACTGGGCAAATGGGCCAGTTCACATGCCAATGTAATTGGTAATTCTTCAGATACGATACAATTACCTAATTCCAGTCCTGATTCTATTAATAAAGTTTTAGGGCTTTGTTGGGATCTAAGATTCGATGTACTTAAATGCAAAGTTCGAAATGCCTCTGATACACCATCGAAAAGAGGCATTCTTTCCCGTATTGCGCGAACCTTTGACATTAATGGATACATCAGTCCATTTACTTTTATACTTAAAATTCTTATTCAACAATTGTGGTTACTAAAGGTAGGATGGGATGACGAACTCCCTGCCGTACTGTTACAGAAGTGGAATCAAATTCAAGCCGAATTACCACTTCTTGAAAACGTGTCTATTCCGCGCTGTGTATGGAAAGTTGGTGAGGTAAAAGGTTTCATGGTAGGTTTTGCTGACGCTAGCGAGCTTGGCATGGCTGCAGTTATTTATTTACGATTAGAGGTTGATGGCCAAATTTTCATAAATTTAATAATTTCAAAACTCGCGTGGCTCCACTAAAACGTGGACGATACCACGTCTCGAATTAGGGCGGCATGTCTTCTATCAAAACTTATGAAGTCTACTTCCCAGCATTTGATTCTTTACACCTTCAGGAACCTATTTGTTTTAGTGATTCAGTAAACACCCTGTCGTGGATTCGCACCTCTCCGCATCGATTAAAATATTCTTTGCCAACAGGGTTGTTCAAACCACGAAAATCTACCCACAGCTCGTTGGAGGCATGTACCTAGTGCAGATAATCCCGCTGACCCGGCAAGTCGCGGGTTAATGCCATCGGAACTGCTTTGTTGTGATTTGTGGTGGAAAGGGCCCGACTTCATATATCGGAACATTTCTGAATGGCCAGGTAGTACATTTGAATACTCGCCTGCACAAGGGTTAGACGTTTCTACCCCTATGACACCTCAAGCCTTGTTGTCCGCAATTGATGTTCAACCATTTACGGACATTTTGCTACGACATTCAAGTTTTGTTAAAGTACAAAGAATTTTTGCCTATATACTTAGATTCAAATTCAATTGCCTTGCGCGCATTCATGATGTTCCAAACGAGCAGTTGCGTACTGGCAACTTAACGTCATTTGAATATAATGACGCTTTGTTATTTATTATAAGAATTTCTCAGTACGAGCACAATCGAAACGAAATTTCGTTATTAGAAAAGGGTCAACCTTGCACAAAAAATTATCGTCATTTGTCCCCTTTTTTCTCCCCTGTGGGTTTAATCATGGTGGGGGGACGTTTGCGCCAGTTGAAACTCCCAATTGCTACTAAATATCCCTACCTAATTCCGCGGGACAGCAGATTAGCTATCTTGATATGCGATCATTATCACATATACTCGGGCCATGGTGGAAATCGCTTGGTACATTCTCTTGTAAATAGGAGATTTTGGATTCCTTCAATTCGACACTTAATTCGACATCGTATTTTTCGTTGCCTTACATGTTACCGATATAAGGCGGAACCTATCCAACCACCTATGGCGGATCTTCCAGCTTACCGACTCGAACCGGGAAAATGTTTCACACACACGGGGATTGACTTTGGCGGACCCTTTATGGTAAAAGTACCTAATCTGCGCACAGCTAGGTATGAGAAGGCATATATTGCTTTGTTTATATGCATGGTCTCGCGTGCCATTCATATCGAACTCGTCACCTCGTTAACTTCCCAAGCATGTCTGGCCGCACTAGACAGATTCATTTCTAGACGCGGACTTCCGGCGAAATTTTATTCCGATCAAGGACGGAACTTCCGGAGCTGCTAGAGAAATTTCTGAAATTTCAAAATTTTTTGACTCGTCTAAGCCCGAGATTGCACATTATTTAGCTATTCGGGGCATTGAATGGTCCTTTAATCCTCCCTACGCACCCCATTTCGGTGGATTGTGGGAGGCAGGAATCAAAAGTGTTAAATTCCATTTAAAGAGAATAATTGGTAACAACCAATTTACTGCAGAAGAATTTAACACAATCGTTATTAGAATTGAGGGCATTTTAAACTCTCGCCCGTTTTGCTCCTTACCAGCTTCGCCCGATGATGGAATTGATGCATTGACACTGGCACATTTCCTGACAGGTGGTCCTATTCTGGCACGACCCGAAGTAGATTTGACAAACATTCCTACTAACAGACTCTCTCGTTGGCGGCTTTGTCAACAGTTAATCCAGGGGTTCTGGAAGCGTTGGTCAAATGAATACCTCCACACCCTTCAGCATAGGCCCAAATGGACTAACCCGGCTAAACAGTTAGAGGAAGGCGATCTGGTGTTGTACTTGACCCCAGGTACACTCCCTGTGTGTTGGCCTTTAGCAAGGGTAACAAAGCTGATACCTGGAAGTGACGGCGTAGTACGTGTTGTTCGGTTGAAGACACCCTCAGGTGAAACGGTACGACCAATAAATAAGGTGGTACCGCTTCCACCTCCTTAAAATTAATATGACGTGATCAACAATCACATTAATTGATCATTCTTTAGAGTTTCTTTTATTTTCTCGTTTTATCTCTACACAACTACACCAATAGAGCTTATTTGCATTTTTTTTAATTTGTCCCTTTTTTTCTTTTTTTTCTTTTCTTCACCCCTTTTAGCTATCAAAATTTAATTATTTTGGGTGGGGGGTATGTTCAAAATTGGTTTAGAACTCCACTCTTAATTTCAATGTTATTTTATTTAAACAGTCAAGGTTTTGTTTTGCGATAAACCAGGCGGTCTTATCTAGCACTGGTTTTGTACACTCGTTTCGAAGCATTCGGCCCGTGCGGTCATGTATTAAAACAATATATACATTTTTTGGTGAATGTGTGTGCTACTGCGCTTCTACATAATCCGTCAGCGGAGATTTGTTCTGGTTTGAATGCTGTTAACCACTTCCGTAGAAGCCAACAGTATGAACATTAAGGTAAGTGCATGATCATTGTTTGATTTACCGCTAAGAGTATTTTATCGCAACACTACCCCCAAGTTACAGTCCACTTGCTCTAAAGAAATAATCTGGGGTTTCACGCTTAGTGTAAATTGTCCCATTGTTTCTCCAACATCAATATTAAAATTAGGTTTAATTAAAAATTTTAACTTAAGTTGCAAAGTCAACGGCAAACTTCTATCGTATACTTGCACTAGGATTATTATTTTAAAACTTTTCTATCACGACTTCCACAAAATATGTTATTTAATTTTACTATGTTCACTTCGCGTGATTTTCTGACTTGAACTGTTATAGAGCGTGTCTTGGTCGAAGAAATACTGATTGTTTATCAAGTTTGTGTCCTATATAAAGGATCTTCCTCTTCACCTGTATCATTGGTTTATCTGCGTTCTTCGGTCAAAGTTTGAGACGTGCTCTGCTTATTGTCCATGCCTTTGGGCTTTCTCTGGTATTAACTTTAATAGCTTGTTGAATTGTTGGCGTTGGTCACGTATACATCCAGTTTGTATAATGTTTGTATAATCTCATCAAGTCACGTCCGCTTGTTTGTGTATGAATTTATTCAAACTTTCCGTTTAATTTATCACGTAGCCAAACGTCTGTTTTTTTGTTTTGTATTCCTAATCTGTTGGATTTTATTCGAATTTTATGATGTTTACAATAAAGGGAGCGCGTAGTTAAATTTATTTTTATTATGACATAAATTGTATGCGTTTATTCACTTCATGCGTTTTTATTTTCGGTTTTATGCTTGCATTGTTGTTTTAAAATGAATTATATAGCATACAAGTTATTTATCTTACTAAATGTGATTTGATTTTGAAGAATGAACTTCCTTTCATTAATTAAAGTTAGTTGTAATTTATATACAGTGTGTTTGGTATTAGATTTTTGCTTAATTGGCGAGTTACTTTCATTTTATGATGAAATCGTTTAGTTTTCTTAACTTTAGTGCTATTTACATGTAGTTATCGACGAAGCGCCGGTATTGTTTATATCGGTAGAGGAGAAAGGTAACAAAGGAAAAGGAATCACTTCGCGACATTAATAACTATACACACCATGTGCGCACTCGAGGAAGGCTGCTCGTTTCTATGCTCGGCTTCAACGAACTACCGTCTCCTCCAAGATATATGAATGTTCTCATGCTAAACTGTTAGGCACAGCTGCATTTTTAAGCACGTTAAATACAATGTTTGCCGTTTTCCACACCACAAATCATAATTCATGTCCGGATTTATGTGAGAACTAAATCTTTGTGTGGTTTACACGTTGCGCTTATATTAAACATAATAATAATGGAGAATTTCTTTATGCGGTGTTTAAAAATCGTACAAACTAATATAATACAATAAAAAGGTAAAGCCTTTTCAAAAGAAGCCCAACAAAGAATGAATGGGTTGCGTAGTGTTTTTCGGTTGTTTACGTAGCAGCGTATTCCGGTGCTGAGAAAGAATCATCTACCAAAGAGTGCTACATGAAGTTATTAGATTAGTTGACGAAGTCATGCCAGCATCTTTGACAATAAAAACTGGCAGGACTTAAAAACTTGATCCGATAGTACTCGAACGTGTCCGTGGTCGACGGCGCTCGATTAGGGAAGACCTTACAATTGACTTTCGAGTGCTCCATCCAAGGTACTACATTGGCCATGTAGCGAGTTTTTTTTACTTGAAAATTTTTTTATTTTACCAAACACTTGCTTTTCCAAACAAGGTATGGATCTTTATCGTGGGTGACAGCACTCCGATACGGGCTCAACATTTCATCTCTCATTCGAACAAAGGTGTATTTTTGTGAAAAATGGGATCTTTAACGTGCGTGGCAACACACACACGGGACCTTCATTTTACGTCTCATCCGAACGAGTGTGTAATTTTGTGAAAAATGCTCGCCTAGCATTTTTCAAGCGAACCGTGTCGGAGGAAAGACCGCAGTAGTTAAGCATAGAATCGATACATGAGATGACCGGCCAATAAGACAGTAGTCGAAAGGACTTCTATTGACCAAGCGCGAGGAGGCGAGAAAATGATTGCAGATATGGAAGGGAAAGGAGTACTTCATACCCTTTGGGTATCACCTGTGGTGCTCGTAAAAAAGAAGAACGGATAGACAAAATTTTGTGTGGATCACATACGATTGAATAATCTGATCAAAAAAGATAGCTACCCATTTTCTGGGATTGACGACATCCTAGATACCCTTCAGGGTCGCGATGGTTCTCTACCTTGGATTAAAAGTGTTGCTACTAATAAGTGGATATGTTATATCTAAGATCGGGATGTGGCTGTTTTCACTATTGGTACTGACCTTGTCACATTTACACGGCATTACTATTTAGTGGCTTTAACGTCGTTATATAACCTATACAGACCACGTTTTTACCTGATGCAGTCGCAATGTTTATGTCAATTTACATGCACATTCTAGACAATATTCAAATTACTTACATGATACGTATATCTCGGAAATTCATCTCAGGGTCCAGCACGGGATGTTTTTGTGATTACGCCGTGTTGAACATCAAATTATTATCCGTTGCTGAACTTCCTATTGCATCTCGTAGGGGTTTGAAGGGAAAGGGGTAGCGGAACGATAAAGGGAGGTATAGGGAAACTACATACCTTCTTTTATTTTAAAAACTACCCCGCACTTAGATACTTGTTGCTTCGTCCATGTTAAGTTAATTAATCTCGCTTCCTCGACTCGCGAACATCCGCATTCTTTCTGCGCAGACTCGACCGTCAGCAACGGCGGAAGTTAGCGTATCATTTCAAAAATACGCGGCCATTAACCTACAAAGTATCTCTAAACCTAAAACATGGTACATGACCAGTTTGGTATGTAACAACCTAAGGTATTTTACAATCATGCCATTTGGACTCGGTAACGCCACCTTTGAGCGTTTAATGAATAGCATCTTGCACGAGCTGGCGTGAAAAACGTGCCACGTATATTTGAATGACATGATCAGTTAGGGAACACTTGGGGAATCTAGAAGGAGTGCTTTGAAAACTGAGAGAAGCCAATCTAAAGCCGAATCCAAAGATAAACATCAGCTTAAGATTTCTGGGGTTTTGCACTTACTATACAATGTTTCTATGGTAAGCTTAATACAGTTCTTAAGTACAGGCTCGTGTGAACTGACGATCAAGTTCATCTGAAGATGTCACGCCACAGGGTGACTATCAATTATCTTTGGCGCCCCGTGGTGCCGAACGCATTGTTTCCGTAGACTGTGTGACGCCCCGTTATAATACGTTTAATGTGTTTTTTATGTATGTCCATCATTGATATATCCGACTGTTTGAAGACTTATTATTGTCGTTTCAGTTTAGAAAAATGAAATGTAGGAAATATCGTTAGTAGCATTTATCTCCATATTCGTTAATACAGGCAATATTTTTACTCTAAATTAAAGTAAAATTAATGTTGGTGACAGTAACTCAACTGCCCCAATTATATAACAGGATTAGAGACCCATTAAATTAACAGGATAAAGAAACGTTAAAACTCTAAATACATTGTGCTAATTAGGTATTCATTTTCTTTCCAATTAAAATGACGTCTCTCACATTTTAATTTCCTAAAAGATTTAAATTAGTTTAACAACGTAGCAGCATTGGGCAATGCCAATTACAATTTTACATAAGAGTATCATTTTAGCTATTACTAGTGAATTATAAATAGTATCCGAAGCGTAATTAATTATGCACTTTATACACTTAATAGAGAGTATGATGTATAAAGGCAAGGTGGACGAGGATCGCAATCAACTAGGTTTTTGACCCTGACCCTCGTAGTTTAACAAGTAATGCCATTTGAAGTAGCTTTTGTAGTGTTTGTTATTCTATTATTTGTTTAGGTGAAAGTGTTTCCAATACGACATACCTTATTACATCATTATCTACTTTTAAAACTATTTAACTGCTTCTGCATGAAATTTTATTCCGCATAAACAAGTTTCAATGCTTGAATACGAAATAATTGAATAAATTAGAAACTGTGTATTAACAATTTAATAAACTTTTAAGAAAATCTCTAATATTTTCTTTTTCTTTATATATATATATATATATATATATATATATATATATATATATATATATAGGGTGTCTCTAAAAGGTCTGTACAAAATGTCGCAAATTCCTGAGAATAAATATGAGGATCTAACCCAATTTACCTTAATCCAAAAGTTGATAGTTTCCAAGATACAGGGGTTCAAAGCTATTTTTTAAATAGGTATTTTAATAATATAATTTGCGTGAAATTTAGTATCTAGGGGTTTTTTAAGATGAGAAATTCAGATTTGCTAATAATTTTGATGTACCTCGCAGAGGGCTTCACCTGCGGCTCTTTGCCTACATTTAAAGCCTCATAACTTTTTTGTGTCTCTGTATATCAAATTTTTGGTTCACAATTCTTATTCCCTGACATTTTTTCTCCAAAAAAGGTATACCTTGTGGATGTCGTTTCATGCAGCCGTTTTTGAGATAATTTAATTTAAACGTTTTATTGCATAGTAACATTTAACATAGGTTCCCTTCACACTTTATCCAGGTTTAGAACTAATCCAAAAAGGTTGAAGCGTGTTTAAGAGCAACAACAAAAAAAAGTGCATAACAATTAGCTAATAATGATAAGAATGGAAGAATGAACTGGTAAAGAACAAAAGGAATAACACACAAAGTCAATAACAAATCAAACAGCAAACTTGTATTAAATTATAAATTGTTTAATAAAATTCCAAGTAACTGTTCGACATGACCTGCGTTTTCATGTACACAAAGATTAATTCTACGAGGAAAATTGGACTACACCCTATACATAATCTCTGCATCTAACCATAAAATATCTACTGAATTTTGTATTCATGTCCACAGTTGTTCTTCGGTGTTTACAGGTCTAGAATATACCATCTCTTTAAGTGTTCCCCATAAAAAGTAGTACATTGGCCTTAAATCCGGCGAGCGAGGTGGTCAATTTGCAGGAGCGTTATTTCCACTACCGATCCATCAATTCTAAGAATTCTCATTTACGTGATACCTTACGTTTCACGTGAAAGGTGGTGCTGCATCGTTGTGCATGAACCACATATTTTGTCTACTAGCCAATGGAATGTCGTCAAATAAATTTGGCAAATTAACTAAATGTTCTAGGTAATTTACACCGTTTAAACGAGATGATAAAATGGCGGGACCAATAATAAAACTGTCAATAATTCTTGCACACACGTTAATTTTAAATTCAGGTTGATAAAGCACAACCTTCACTCCATGCAGGTTTTTGTCAGCATAAATGTGTTTATTATGTAAATTAGCTTCTTGTAAAACAGCACTCAGCCGTAAATAAAATTTTTCTATGAATATTTGGGTCATTTTCTCTGTTCATTAATAAAACGACAGAAGCTTAGTCTTATTTTGAGGTCGATAGGTACAAGCTTTTGTACTCTTTGGAGGTGAAATGGATGCAACAACTATTCTCTTAAAACTCTATCAACCGTATCTTTAGAAACTCCAATTTGCAAACCTAGCTGTCTGGTGCTCAGACTCGGGTCTTCTTAAACTCGTTCTAAAATTTCTCCCTCAATCTCTGGTGTTCTAATCGTACGTTTCTGCCTATAATCAACAATTGCAGGAGCAAAATTACCGGTTGCTTGAAGACGTCTTTCAACATCGGCAAATCTTTGGTGGTTTGGTATGAATCTATTTGGAAATCTTTGTTGGTATATTCTGACAGAGTGTCGACTGTTTCCTTGGCAATAACCATAAACTAATATCATATCGGTCATTTTTGCGCTAATGTAGGGTACGATCAGAGCGAAAAATTCAAGAATGAAATGGTAACTTTTAAAATTATGATAAAAATTTGTCAGATTGAATCGTTTGACAATACTCTTTTTTAATTAATGACAATACTTAATATTGTTTAGTCGCTGCTATGGTACATATTAAGATACAATAAAACATTTAAATTTGATTATCTCAGAAACAGCTACTTGTTTTTTGGAGAAAAATATCAGGGAATTAGAATTTTGAACCAAAAATTTGATATACCGAGGCCCAAAAAAGTTATGGGGTTTTATGTGTACGCTAAGGACTGCTGGTGGCGTCCTCTGCGAGGTACATCAAAACTATTATGAAATATGAATTTCTTATCTTAAAAACCCCTGTTCTACCATATTTCATGCAAATCCGCTATTATTAAATTACCTAGTTAAAAAATAGCTTAAAAATAATAACTTTGACAGCCTGTATATTGGGAACTATCAACTTTTGGACTAAAGTAAATTTAGTCTCAGGAATTTGTGGTATCCTTTTGTGCAGACCTTTTAGAGACACCCTGTATATACAGGATACAAAAATTTTTTGTATAAAGGTTGTTTAACATTCCGTTTTCTATCATAAGACAGAATTTAATTGTTTTTATTTCAGAAAGCAATTTTGCTACGAATAACACTTTAATTTTTTAAATAACAATGTACCCTTTCAGTAGGCTCATTTGATAGAGATTTCTGTCTCTTATGTATACAACCATTTGTTTGCCACAAGTTTTCGGAGAAATAAGAGAAATAAACCGACGACGCCGGATCATTCTCCATCATGACAATGCGAGCTCTCACACATCGGTTCAAACAAGTGACTATTTGAACACTCAAAACATCGAATTGGTGGGTCATCTGCCGTATAGTCCTGATTTGGTACCTAGTGATTTCTTTTTGTTCCCACAAGTGAAGGACAAACTGCGTGGACGATTTTCGACACCAGAAGAGGCGGTTCAGTGCGTTCAAAACCCATGTTTTGGAGATATCTCAATCGGAATTGAAAAAATACTGCAACGTATGCAAAGTATATCGATCATCGTAGAGACTATTTTGAAGAACAGTAAAGAAGTTTTCACACCTTAAGTTTTGTTTTTGTTACTTATTCCCCATACATATCGAGCACCCCTCGTATAAATGACTTTCTGTTGATAAATTATTGCAGTAATCATATATATTAGTAAATAGTGCTTAGATAGTTAATTGCAGTGCTTCGCGAATAAGTAATTAAGAAGCTAGGATCGTAGTTTCAGAAGATAATACTTGTACTGCTAGCGATTAGCTAAAAATAAATAATTGTGAGACCTTTTAGCAAATACCATTATAACTACAAGCTGTTGAAAAGTCTAATATAATCAGTTTGAAAATAAAGAACTGTTGTTTGTGTGCAAATAGAGTTTTCGTTACAATAATATTAGAAATTAGCTTTTCGTATACAACTACCTTTAAGCATATACATTGAACCTTCACTCTAATAACTAATAATTAGATATGTGTTCTTAATTATATTGAATATCTTTTGTTAAGCAGTATTTCATTTGTTTCAGTAACTGGGGTCTATTTGCAATCTTATTCGTAATTTTGGAAAGTAACACATAAGAAGTTAATTACACTTTAATTGCACAAATATTAAACTTTATCTTGTCTCATAAGTACTATTATAACATTGGTAACCATCGATCACACTCGTATAAAACAAACAATTAAAATAGTGTATACTTAAACTATTACTACGTGCACATTTTGTTTTCGTAGTTGTAATATTACTTATCTAGCTGTCAAGGTCTTAGATTAATTAAACATTCTATGCATTGTTTCTGTATTCATTAATAACAACAGGTGCGTTATTAAACCAAAAAGGATGTAGGAGGTTATGCTAGTACCTTGTGGTAGGTAATACAAGTATACGCCAAAATATGCAGTACTGAAGCATAATAAGGAACATGTATTTTGAAAGTTGTTCTATTTCGTAATTACGTTACAAAACAATAAGGTAAATGTTTCATCGTGCTGTAGGCAGTGTTCATAACGAGTAGGCAGATTTTAAAAGATATCGCGAAAATAGTTACAGATCCTTGACAAAAACGACGAACTTCTCACATTTAAATGTCATTTAAATGTCTGCACAATGTCGTGCTACATTTAACAAGAAAAAGCAATTACTGCGTTCAAAGACAACATGAAACAAGGAAAAGACTGCTGCAAGCGTATGTGTTGAGCACAGCACTGTATGACTGTGAAACTTAGACAGTAGGAGAAGCGAACCGAAAAAGGTAGAAGCCTTTGAAATGTGTGTTACAGACGCATGATGAAGATATCATGGACAGACAAAGTTAAGAACATAGCGGTTCTAGAAATTGCAGGAGAAGAAAGAAATATGTGGAAAACAGTAAAAAATAGGAGAGATAGGATGATAGGCCACATACCAAGCCATGAGGAAATAGTGCGGAATATATTAGCAGAGATAGGAAAAAGAGGTAGAAGTAGACCTAGGTTAGATTATTGCACACAGATATTCAAAGATGTAGGCTGTGGGAATTCGGGAAATGTGTAGGCTAGCTCAGAATAGAAGTCAATGGAGGTACGCGTCCAACCAGTTCCAAGACTGGAAACCTTATAACGAAAAAAAAATTGTACTTAAACCTGATGATTATTATAAGCAACGACCAGTGTTGGTTTTGCAATATCTCAACTAATACTAAGTGTGTGAAAGAATTTACTGTAAAACTATTAATTCGGCAAATGTCTGTGTTTGGGGATCTTGGTAACCACAGGTTGCTTAACCCCCTTCACTTATCGGTAAAACAGGACATATATTTAATAGAAGGGTAACCGAGCGGTAATTAGGCTGTTGGAATGTCAGGTAACTGCGTAGGCTAACTCGGAATAGAAATTAGTGGAAGTACGCGTCCAATCAGTTCTAAGATGGAAAACCTAATGACGGAAAAATAATTGCATTTAAACCTGATGATTATTATAAACAACTACAGGTGTTGGTTTTGCAATATTTTCAACTAATCTTGATTGTGCGAAAGAATTTATTTGAAAACTATTAATTCGACAAATGTTCAAGTGTTGGGGGATTTTGGTATTCATAGACTGCATAACCCCCTTCACATACCATTGAATAATAGGTGAAATAGGGTATATATTTACAAAACAAGTGAATGGGAACCGAACTGTATGTAATAACAAAGAGCACAGCGGCTATGTTCGAAGACAACAAACATAGAAACAAGGACAAAAATATTAGAAACATATGTGTGGAACACATCACTGTATGTCTATGAAATAGGGACAGTAGAAGAAGCAAACAGGAAAAGGAAGAATCCTTCTGGAATGGTGTGTTTCAAATGTATGAGAATGATAGCATGGACAAAGTTAATAACAAAGAAATAGAAATAGTAGCGGAATAAAGATACCTGTGGAAACAAAAAAAAAGGAGAAATAAAAGGACAGGATACGTGCTAAGGCATTTTTGAGGAATAGTGCGGGCTATATTACAAGCAGATATAGTAAAAAAGAGAGGCAGATGTAGACCTAAATCAAACTATTGCACGCAGATAGTGAAAGATGCAGACTGTGAATTTCAGGGAAATGTGTAGGTTAGCTCAGAACAAGAAACAATGGAGGTACGCGTCTAACCAGTTCCAGGACTGAAGACTTAATGATGGTAATGATGAAACTTTATTTAAGGAAAATAAAGGGGTGCTAAGCGCAACATTTTCATCTGAATTTAGATTTATGGCAATTGAAAATAGAAACATCATGTTATTAAAGTGGAAGTACCAAGTTATGATCTAACTGCTCTTGAACAATGCGACAAAAATATGTATCCAACTATATACGAATTTCTGAAACTTTTGTGTACTCTTCTAGTTAGTATAGCATCAGCTGAATGAAGTTTTTCTGGGCTCACGCGACTTGAAACTTGGTTGGGGTCTTCTATGGGCGAAGAACGACTAACTGTACTCGCACTTATGAGTATTCATAGAGACATTGTAATAAACGAAGAAGATATTATTGGCCGTTTTTAAAAAGCGGAGCGAGACGGAACTTGTTTGTTATCTAATCAACGAACTTCGTTCGTTTATGAAATCTATTTGTCTGTGTGTCTGTCTGTCTGTGTGTCCGAGGCCTTTTTAATGGTCGGACATCAATGTGTGATACATTAATCGATTCAGCTCGGTGTCCAGAGCTTAAGTTTTGATGTCAGTTAAAATCGGGCCACGGGGACGCCGAGCCCCCGGGAAAATTCACAGGGATAATTAAAATTTTAAATAAGTTTAAAATCAATATGCGACACATATTTGAACAATTTATGGCATTTCATGCCAATTATAGACATTGTTTAAACTTAAATTTTGATTACCGAAAATAATTAGATTCATATAAAAAAAAAAATAAATTTCTTATCTTATTGATGAGAACTAATATATAGCTTTTAAAATATTTATTCAATAAAATAAAATATATTAAAATGTCTCTTTTGTTGTTTATAAATTTTTGTATTTTATCTGAATACTTATAATTATTACAACATAATAATTTTAATTTCTTTAAATTGTTTTAAAGTAAGTCTACATTTGGAAGTTCGTTGCGACAATGCCTTGCATTTTCAACTTGTTTTTTGCTGTTTTTCATATTTTTCTAAGTTAATGTATTTTAATAACATTCCTTTGTCGATGTATATTAAATTTGCATTTTGTACTAAAGTAATTTTCTGAAGTGCCGCCTCCCCCCCTCTCCCTCAAAATCAAATATATAACCGGTATTGCCTCCAGCCAACTCCCCACCCAGTGTCAACCTTGTTTCTAACTTAACATCCAAAATTACTAAGATAGCTACAACGTGACTATTTTCTAGAATATGTAGTAGTTCTATATCGTGAGATTGTATTTTGTACCGAATTCTGAATGTGGCGCAAAAATTATATCGATTGATATTTGATAAATAAACTATGTCTGGGCTTCATTACCAAGGTTAAAGGTTTAACATATTTATGTAGTCACGGTGTTTGCATTTGCAATTTGTGTTAATTATACACACGTGTAGGTCACCACATAATATGAACTTCTCACGCCATTACATCCGAGTTGCGGAAAACTTGTTACAGAATGGCAATTCCCATTTGTATACTAGCGGTATATGCTTTGTATTCTGTGTCATCCTTTTTATTTATGCACAAAGAGGAAATACTTTGACGACATGCTTTAGTGAGCTTGCTTGTATTGGAATATCTTGAAAGCATTCCTATGAGACACGTATAATAGAAAAACCATGATTCCAGCACAACTTTGGCTTTGAAACGTTGAAAAAACGTTGTTTGAGAAACCTGGAATTCCGGTCATTTCTTTTCGTAAAGCTCGGCCGAAGAATAAAGAACATTTTCCATAATTTTTGTAATAGACGGAAACGCTGTTATTTTAAAAATTGGTCTAGCAATGACGTTTTAAGTACTCGATCGAATGTTTGCTACAGTCTGAGAAAAAATCATTTACTATGCAGTTTATCTATAGGCTACCAATACCAACCACTAAATTTTAATAGGGTACAAAGGATTAAAATTGATTCAAGGGTACTGCCTGCGTAACGGTTTCAATTTTATGCATTACCTATTTAGTATGGGCCTTTATTTTTGATATTTGTGCGTGCCGTCGCTTAGCTCTTGTGTGCAGTAGATCGATAAGACTATTCGTCCTTATCCGATGCACAGTTGGTTCATTTAGTTTGCCTATTATGAGCTTCTTAGGAGTTACTTCTAAAGTATGCGTTTTAGTGTTGATTTTATAAACTTTTACAGCACGTAATATTTAAAAAAAAAGGATACAAATTTAACTGACTGAAAGAAAGTATTTTGTGTTTTTGAAAAAGTAACAGTTGAAGTTCAGAAAATTTTCAAAGAAGCATGACAGAAAATTTTAGTAAGTTATTTGAATTTCTATACTAGATTTGATTTAATAATAAGTGTCAGTGTGTGGTAATTTATTAACTACTAGGGCATAAATAAGAAAGTAGGTGCATAATGTTGTGACATATTTATTTTTCTATCACCTTTGTTCACATACTATTTTTGAAAATAACAAATTCTTGAAATATTTCAGTATAAACAACTCAAATTTGTTCAATTTCCTCGTTTCGTTTGGTTGTTATAACTAGGGCTGGGTCGGCGTATCGATATATCGATACGTATCGATACGACCCCCGTATCGACCCCCCCCCCATACAGCGAAAAATAAATATCGATACTCGATATGTATCGATACGTATCGATACGTATCGATATTCGATATAGAATATGTATCGCAAAATCCCGTATCGCCCACCCCTATACAGTGTGTACAGTATAAAATGCAATACATGGGGATCTTGGAAACTGAAGGAGATACGATCTTGGTTAAATGGGACAAAAGTGGCATAATCATGAGGGTATCTCAGATCGGTTTTCAAATTTCAAAAATTTTTCATAGGTTACTAGATAGAGGCAAAAAACACAAAATTGACGATTTCTTTATTTGCTCGAAAGTTAGTCTACTAATTGAAATAGAATGTTCAAATTTGGTACATCATGGTAATTCCCCATTGCGCTTCACATTTTCAACTTAGATTTTGTCTAGGGTATCTAGATTTTGCATGACGATGTTCAACTTTTTAATTTTAAATAGCCGCCATATTGGATTTTTACATTTTGGAAATGCTGACAAAAAACCCTTTCCAAAGAGGTATAACATGGCTATGTTTGATTGAATCAAAACACTAAAAATCACATAATTATGTTTTGGTCGTAGTAGGCTTTAATTTCCATTATGACAAAGAGAAACAATTGCTCAACATCTGAGAAACGTCAAAATTTGTCCTTTATTTTATGTTTCAAGTAGTGCAGTTTAAAAAAACAGTTAATTAATTTACATAGAAATTTATGCAAAGCATTTGCGCTTGAAATGGATCGCTTTACTAACCGTGATAAATATCAAATGTTAGAATGTTTTATTCTTTCTGGAAGGAATGATGTTAAAGCCGCTGAATTGTATTTAAATAAATACCCAGAAAAACATCAACCAAACAGATGTGTTTCGGAGATTACAAAATAATTTAATAAATTATGGTAGTTTTGGCTTGTCTAAGAGAAATAGGCAAATTAAAAAAGATAATGAAAACAGCGTTTTACAAACAATTGTCGAAAATCCTCGTACTTCTCTTAGACAAATTCAGAATATAACAGGTGTTGCTCATTCTACGGCAAGAGCTATTTTAAAAAGGTTTCAAGTACCATCCATATCATGAACGACCATGTCAGGGATTGCGTACTGAAGATCAAATTCGAAGAATGGAATTTTGTGCTTGGTACATCAGAAAGTGCAACGAAAATTCAAATTTTGCATATACAATTTTGTGGTCTGACGAAAGTCGATTTACGAATTGTGGTATGTTCAACCGCAAAATACAATTTTTGGTCAGATGAAAATCCACATTTGAACCGCCAAGTTAGACATCAAGTTAAATGGGGATTCAATGTCTGGATTGGTATTATTGGAAGGTACATTATAGGTCCGTTTTTTTATGATGCAAATTTAAACTCTGCGAGATACTTAGATTTATTGCAGGGAAATGTGGCAGATAGACTAATGGAGCTTCCACTCGCTACTTTGCAAAATATGATTTTTCAAAATGATGGCACTCCACCCCACAATGCTCTGATTATTAGAAATTTTTTTAATTCTGAGTATAATGAAAACTGGATTGGAAATCGGGGACCAATTAAGTGGCCGGCGAGATCACCGGATTTAACTCCTCTAGATTTCTTTATATGGGGTCATTTAAAAAGTTGTGTGTACTCAAAAACGTATGATAATGTAGGCCAATTACAACAAGCAGTCCAAGAGGCCGTAAATAAAATAACTCCAACTATGATAAGACGATCTTGTAAAGATGTTTATAAAAGGTGTCGGTTGTGTGTTCAACAAAATGGAGGGTTATTTGAACATTTAAAATAAATAATGAATGCATGTGGCTGACTATTGTTATATTTTTTCCTTGATTGTTAATTTGCAATTGTCTGAACATGAATGACAACTAAAACAGCTTAAATAATATTTTGTATTGAATAGATGCTAGTTTGTATTTATTCTTTGTTAATGCATAGTTATGTAAGTTCTGATTAATACAGATTTATTTTTAATTTTCTACGTTTTTACTGTTTTATTACCACTGAAAATTGAGTTTAAAATTTTTAGAGCAATTGTTTCTCTTTGTCATAATGGAAATTAAAGCCTACTACGACCAAAACATAATTATGTGATTTTAGTGTTTTGATTCAATCAAACATAGCCATGTTATACCTCTTTGGAAAGGGTTTTTGTCAGCATTTCAAAATGTAAAAATCCAATATGGCGGCTATTTAAAAATAAAAGTTGAACATCGTCATGCAAAATCTAGATACCCTAGACAAAATCTAAGTTGAAAATGTGAAGCGCAATGGGAATTACCATGATGTACCAAATTTGAACATTCTATTTCAATTAGTAGACTAACTTTCGAGCAAATAAAGAAATCGTCAATTTTATGTTTTTTTTGCCTCTATCTAGTAACCTATGAAAAATTTTTGAAATTTGAAAACCGATCTGAGATACCCTCATGATTATGCAATTTTTGTCCTATTTAACCAAGATCGTATCTCCTACAGTTTTCAAGATCCCCATGTACTGCATTTTATACTGTACACACTGTATATATACTTATGTCACAAATATTAAACTTGAAACTTTAATTATTTTGATAACAAACAATCTTAAGTGAAAGATCGAATTGTCAGTAAATACATTATTTTAAAACGATCTTGTGATTTTTTTCACAAAGAAAGAGTAGATAAATTATCGATGCCTACTGATTCGTACCGATACGTATCGCTACGTCTCGATATGTATACTTAATCTACACATCTAAACGTTGCGATACGAATCACTATATATATCTATACGTATCGATACGCACCGATATGTATCGATATGCATCGATATGCATCGATATGTATCGATACACAACGATACACATCGATACATACCGATACGCATCGATACGTATCGATATATATCGATATTCGATATATCGATATATATCGATATAGAATATGTATCGATATTGGATATATCGATATATATCGATATAGAATATGTATCGATATTCGATACGCAAAATCCCGTATCGCCCACGCCTAGTTATAACATGGTGTATCCTATTTCTGAGTTTAGTTTGTTTGCAAAATGTCCCTTGTGATTTTGTAGGTAGATCTTGAGTGTATGGTTTTAAGCAGTTCAAAATTTTAGAGCTAGCCAGAATCCATTAGCACTTGGCGGAGAGAAGGGTGTCTAGTAAACCCTTACCAGGCGTGTATAGTGTTGGTATTAGGTAATGAATTAGTTTCATGTGTGTGATCGATCAGCGGCGTCTTTAAAATGTTTATAAAATCTTAATCTTTTGGGTAACAGTTACAATTTGCAGCACAGCAATTTACGTTTGAATTTTAGTTTCACGTTTAAATGTTAAATTGTATTTGTCAAAAAGCTGGTGTAATTGTGTTTGATCATAAATATGGAGGATATTAGACGGAGGCCTAAATAGCTTAGTTCTATGTTTTGTAAATTAAGCTTGGTTTGGAATGTGTACATTGAAGTAGATACGAAAATAGTTAACTCAATTATTAAGCAGAAGAGCGATAACGACTAGTTCGAAGTTATTTGTACAAGACCGAGTATGTTCTTCTGCTGCATCTAGTCTAATTCCCGCGGAACAATGTATTTTTCATTAATGATTTGTATACTAATGTTAGTTAATTGGAAATTAATAAAAAGAATATAGATATTTTTCTTTTATGCGCCTGCAGATCTGTTAATTGTTTATAATTACGAAGTCTCAGACATTTTGTTAACTCTTATAGGTGGTTGTGTGCGCCTTGTGCAGTAATAAAAAGGCTGTCTTTTTATGTTAAACGTGCACATCAATTCTGTTTTCGTTTTCCTGCTATTTAAATTTTAAACTTTTTGTATTAATGGTTTAATATTTTTTTAATGTCAAAACTGTTTATTAATGTTACTAAGACAAAAATTTGGGAATGATTTGCGCACCTCGTAAAAAATAATTAATTTTTCTTAAAAGATTTTAAGTGCTAGTAATAAAAGGCTGTCTTATAGTTAAAGCGTGCAAGATTAAAATATTAACAATGTTTTCGTCCTTCCTGCTTAAAAATGTTAAATTTTACTAATTTTGTACCTAATGTGTTTACTCTTTTATATTGTCAAAACTGTTTATTAAAGCTTTAGTAAGTTCCAAAATTTGGGAATGACTTGCACCTCGTATAAATTAGGTTCCTGTTGTTAAAATTGCGATTTTCAGTTGTACTAACGAAACTATTTAAAGTAAGAATGAAAGATTAAAATATTAACAAATGATCACGTCCTTTAGCTTAAAAAATGTTGGTTTTACAATTTGTACCTAATGTGTTACGCCTTTTAATTCAAAGCTTTAGTTTCCATCATTATTACTGTATGCTAACCTACACATTAGGTTACCTAGGGTAAATTGCCGACAACCTATATCATTGTCACGTATCTGTGTGCAATAACCTACAATCTTAGGTCTATGTCTTCGTATCTTTTCTCATAAGGTCTTCTGCTTCTGGAACTGGTATAGACGCCCTATTTCTCATGCCATAGCGTATTCCGATGTCTTATCATCCTATCCATCTCATTTTTTACTATTTTCTACGGATATCTTTCTTCCCTTACTATTTCTAGTAACTCTTTGTTCTTAACTTCGTTTGTCCATAATATCTTCATCATATATCTGAAGCACTACATCTTTTTCCTGTTTGCTTCTCCTACTGTCCACATTTCACAGCCGTACAATGTTGTGTTTAACACATATGCTTTCAACATTGTTTTTCTTGTTGTTACTTTTGTTGTCTTTGAACATGGCGGCTGCTTTTTCTTGTTAAATATAGCACGGGTTTGAACTAATCTTTTTTTAATAATATATCCTCTTTCACCGACATTCAGTGGTACGCGACGAGGTTAAGAAATCTGACAGCTACCAAGATCCCCTTCATCACTTAGACATTTGCTGAATCTATAGTTTTCCACATTACACCTTTCGCATAATCAACATTTGTTGAGAATATTGCAAAACCAATCAATCATCATATTTAAATACAATTACTTTTTCGTCTTAGATTTTCCTTCGTGGAACTGGTTGGACGCGTATCTCTATTGATTTCTATTCTGAGCTAACATACACATTTCTTTGGAATTCGCACAACCTACATCTTTTATTACCTGTGTATAATAGTCTAACGGTAGCTCTACCTTTACCTCTCTTTTTTCCTTTCTAATATATTGTGCACTATTCTCTCATGCCTTAGTATATGTTTTATGGTTCTACCTGTCCTATTTTGCCATTTCTAGAACCTCTTTGTTTTTAACTTTATCTGTCAATGATGTTTTATCATCCGTCTGTAGTATCACATTTCAAGGGCAATCTTTTTCCTGTCTCCTTTTCCTCCTGTCCAGGTTTCACAGCCGTACAGTTCTGTACTCCACACATATGTTTCATGTTTGTTGTTTTTGCACATATGAGATTGATTTCACTTGTTAAAACAGCTTAATATTTTTTAGACCTTTCCAATATTGCGTTGTTTGGCTTTTAGGTATCAGAAATCCTCAACCTCTTGTAAGTTTTCAGTTTCCTGTTTGTATTCTGGTTTTCGACTTATTTTCCCCTCCTTTACATACCATATCTCTCTGTTAGTACCGTTTCTATTTTATTAAGAGCTGCTTCTAACTCTTTCTTGCTTATGGATACTGCTATACCATCTGCAAGTCTAAGCATATTAATCGTTTGACGCTACTTAATAATTTCGAATGCCTTTCTGCATTTCACAGTATTCGATATAGAAATTAAAACTTAACGAGAATGACGCACATCCTTGTCCCACCTCTTTTCTAATATTTACTTCTCTAAGTTCTTTCTCTAATTCTATTACAGCTGTTTGTTCTTTGTATAAACTATGTGCTATCCGCCTATTCCTATAACGAATTCCAATCTTTATGAGTATTTCTAAAAATTGTTGTCGAATGCTTTTTCCAGATTCACAAACCCTATATACACGCTGTCTCCTTTTTCTATTATTTTCTCCATTACATCCGTTGAACTAAAAATGGCCTCCGTATTCCTCCTAGTATTTCTTCAGCCTGGTTTTCCATCCGTTTTTGTAGAATTCTAGTTAGTATTTTTTAACACGTGTGTTGTCAAACTTATTGTTCGAAAATTTTCAAATTTATCCACGGCTTTTGTTTTTTTTGGTCTGTTGACTATGGTGTTACGTTAAAAAATTTTGAGTATCGCACCTGTCTCATACATATATGTTACAAATTGGAAGAAACGTTCTGTTTCTACTTGTCTGGTGGCTTTTAGAGTTTCTGCTTACAATTTATCGATACCCGGTGTCTTATTATTTTTCAGACTCTTTAATGCTAATTCAAACTCATCTTAAAGTATGGGATATCCCCAGTCATCCTCCTCCATGTCTGATTTCTGTTCTTGTGCTTGGATATTGGATATCCCAAGACATCTTTCTGAATGTCTGATTCCTATTCTAGTGCTATTACTTCCTGTCCTGCATATAAATTCTCCTATATTCTTACCACTTATCTACTTTCTCTACATTTTCTATAATGATGGTCCTCCTGCGCCTTTTATTTGGACTATTCAGTTTTATATCCTTAAAATTCATTCTAATTAGTTTGTATGCTTCGTCTGTTTTTCCTATTGCCATCTTAGAGTGTATCTCTTGGCACTTTTCCTCAATCCATTGTTCTTTAGCTTTCCTGCATTTGCAAATAATTTCCCATTTTATACTTTTGTATTTCTATGTTCGTGCTTCATCTGGTCTGTTTTTGTATTTTGGCCCTTCTTCTGTTACCCATGGTTTCTTATTTTCTTTTTGTGTATACCCCAGAACATCTATGGCCGCCATGTCAAAGCTGGATTTAATGTTATTCCATTCTGTTTCTACTTACTTAGTGTCACAAATTTTTCCAATGCTTTCAGCAAAGTATTTGACTTTTTCTTAAATCTTTTGTGAATATCTTTATCTTTTAGTTTCTCAAAATCAAAGTGCCTTTTGCCGTTAATTTTTTTTGAAATTTTAAAATTTAAGCACAGCTTTCATAGTTACTACGTTATATTAGTATTGTATTTACCGGTGTAGATTCTAATCTAAACATGAGTACTCTTTCGTTCTTTTGTAAGTAGTTTTCCTATCTTTTTCCGCATAACTATTCCCACACCCAAATTTCTTTCCTCTGATCCTATATAAATTACTCTAAAGTCTCCGCTTCAAAAATCTCCCGCTTCTGGCCACCAATTTTCGCTAATCCTTACTTATCTAATGCTAGCTTATTCATTTTAATTTTCAAATTCTCTAGCGTGCCTACTTGCCTCATGCTTCTAAATTCCACGCTCTGACTCGCAAGATGTTCTCGGTTCTTCTTTTCTTATTGAACATGCCCATCACATTCTCCGAAGCAGTACCCTCCAGTTGAATCGAATTGGGGGCTATTTAATCTTTATCCTATAGAGTGTTACTATCTTTTAAACGAATTTAATACGTTATGTACTTGGAAGAACCGGCTTCGTGGTTCAGTTGGTATACGCTTGACAACTGAGCCCAAGGTCCAGGGTTCGAATCTCGACAGGGTTCGCTTTAAAAATTGTATTCGAGCATTTTTCACAAAAATGTGCCTCGTTCAGATGAGAGGCAAAATGTAATTCTCGTGTGTAAATGTCTTCACGCACGTTAAAGATCCCTACCTTGCTTGTAACAGCAAGAATTCGGCAAAATTTAAAATTTCCAGGTATAAAAATCTCGATTCCTAGCCAATGTAGTACCTTCGTGTGGAGCATTGGAAAATCAAATGTTAGTATGTACTTGGCTGGTAATGTAGTGGTTTCCCATTGCCTTCCACATCACAGTCACGTGTCTTAGAATGCATATCGATCTCTATGGTGTTTGCCACTCTAAGTACCAGAAGAGCTGCTGCCCTTTTTCGGGACTTGTTTTAGTCTGGTTCCTCAGTAAAGACCCCACTAATTTGACTACGCCTATAATTTGGTTCTTTAGCTCACTGAAACACGCAAGCCATTTTGCCTGTTCTAGTATTCTAGAACTTTTTCAAGGTGCAGGTCCTTCCAGAACGGATGTATTCGTTTAAGCATGCATTTTTCCAGGTGAAAGGAATGTGTGGTTATCGCATTTATACAATGAGAAGCGTTTTTTGTTGTAGACAGCAACGCGTTCATGTCAATACTCCCTGTATGTTTGTTGTGGTTTGTTTAGCATTTTTCTTAATCTTCTTTGGGAAGTAAACCACTCATGGTTTTTAAAATCATCTTTATTTACGTTTCGATCCATGACCTAGGATCGTTGTCAAAATAATAAAAACTTGAACGTAAATAAAGATGATTTTAAAACTATGAGTGGTTTACTTCCCAAAGAAGATTAAGAAAAACGAGTTTAGGGGAAGGACACGTTTTAAATGGAACTTGATCGTCACCTACCGTACGATACCGATGTATTAAACGCAAGTGCGTGTAAATTGCTGGAAGTGTACCCGTGAAACTCCCTACCAATTCAGTATCTACCCCCCACAAGTATGTTTCCTAAAAGTGTAGGTTCAACACACTTCGTTGCGAAAATCTGGATCAAACATAAGAAACGGACCTCCACGAAACTCTGATCTACCTGAAGACCTCGACGGTGATTATCAACTGAAAGCAACGACCGCAATATGTCTTGACTACAGCTATTAATGATGATAAGTCTTTTGTATATTTCTTAATTGCTTTCTTGCATGTAAATCAGTAGTCCTTTACCTGCAATAATTTGCTACCACATTTGGTGCGTAATAAATTACGCCAGGGGTTAACGCAATAACCGACGTCTGCTGATAACTTAATAAATGTTTATAAAAAAATTTTTGTTAAATACATAGAAGACATCTAATTCGCAATTTCTTATTTATTTCTTTTGGCCACTAAATTATTTCTCTATTTAGAGATATCTAACTTTCTCGCTAAGATTAGAAGCTCTTCTGAAGGCGGATCCAATTGTAAGGAAATAATTCTGTTTTAAATTTACATGGGTACATTTGTAGTAATTGATGTAGTATGAAATTAATGTACAGCGAGAGTTTGTTTTGCGTTTATTCAATTTGAAGTGGGAACAAGTGTGTTTTACTTATTTTGGATTTTGTTATGTGTTCGGTGAATTAACCCGTAACATACATTTTTCAATCATTCGATAACCAGTTTCTATTTTTTATACTCGTTAAATTTACCGTACTTCGTTTAAAAACAAAAGTAGAACTCCCATTGTTTCTTGGCTTTTGTCTTGAGTAGCTTATAAATTAATTCTTAAATTGTAGGTTTTTACACAGACTTAGACACAGAATGGTAGAGCAAGAAAGAAATATGTGGATAACAGTAAAAATAGGAGAGATATAACGATAGGCCACATACTATGGTATGAGGAAATAGTGCGGAATATATTAGAAGCTGAGAAAGGAAAAAAGAGAGGTTGAGATAGACCTAGATTAGACTATTGCACACAGATAGTGTAAAGATGAAAAAAGTAATTGTATTTAAACCTGATGATTATCGTAAAGAACTACAGGTGTTGGTTTTGCAATATTATTGTGCGGTAAAATACTAATTTGGTAAGTGTCTAGGTGGGGGGCTTGGTTGCCGTTAGGTTGCTTAACGCTCTTCGCGTGTCATTGAATTTCGATAAAATAGGGTACAGTTTTTAGAAAACAATAGAAGCGGAAAAGTGCAAAAGATATATATAAAAAGATTAGCACAAGACCATACTGTATTTAACAAGAAAAAGTAACAGCTATGTTTGAAGACAATAAACATAGAAACAACAAAATTGCTGAAAGCATATGTGTGGAACACAACACTGTACGACTGTGAAACGTTGACAGTAAGAGAAGCGGACAGGAAAAATATTGAAGCTTTTAAAATATGATGCTAAAGATGTATGATAAAGATATCATGGACAGACAAAGTTAAGAACAAAAAGGTACTAGAAACGGCAACGGAAGAAGAAATATATGGAAAACTGCATATAATAGAAGAGATAGGATGATAGGACCCATACTAAGGCATTAGGGAATAGCGCGGCTTATATTAGAAGTAAAGAAAGGTAAAAGAGAAGCAGATGCAGACTGAGTTTCGACTATTGGACACAGATAGTGAAAGATGTAGGCTGTGGACATTTCAGGGATATGTGTAGGTTAGCTCAGAATAGGAAACAATGGAGGTACGCGTTCAACCAGTTCTGTGACTGAAGACAATGATGATGATGATGGTTAGAGAGTTATCGGAGCACCAGGGTTCCGTAGTCTTTATTCTTCCTTGCATCAAGTTACACAGCACTTGCTCGAATTTGCTGATTACTATAGTTGCTATATCGTCCTCATAACCTATTGTGTGGAAATCTGCTTCATTAGGACGTTGGAGAAGGCTGTATATTATTAGATTTCATAGTTGTGGTGACAGCATGTCTCTGGGGATAGCCCTCACTTACCGTTTTAATTACAGAAATGTTTCCACCACTAATATGTATCCGTGGTCATAGTAAAACTGCATTGTAGCTGTCGAAGGGTGTCCTCAACTCCGCAGAGACGAGTATTATATAATCAGTGATAGTAAATCGGCGCTAACGGTTTTAACAAACATGAACACCTCGACAGATCTCCAAGCGGACGTCTGGAGGATAGCGCGTACGGCGCTAGAGTTTCGACGTTTAAAGTTCTGTTGGGTCAGGTCGCACAATGGTAACGTAGGAAACGATAGGGCTGACGAATTAGCTAAAGAGGCCGCGACGGGCGACTTTCGAATATCACATTCGTCGATACCGAGGTCTTTAATCAAAAGAAAGCTGCGCGAAAAATCAATTCGACAATGGGAAGAGAGGTGGAACAACGCTGCCACGAGCAGGTTGACCCACAAATTCATACCGAGCATAGAAGCCAGAGGTAAGATCGAGGTTAAGCTCGATCACAAAATGGTGCAGTTGATAACAGGACACGGCGCCCTGAAGGCGTATTTACAAAGGTTCGGTCTAAAAAACAACGACCGCAGCGAATGCGGTGAGGGCGCGGAAAGCGCAGAGCACGTGCTCTTCGACTGCCCGCTTGAGGCGGGAAATCGAGGGTTGGCTGATAGCAAACTAGCTATCCTAGGTCTGGCATGGCCAAAGAGCCTAGAGGAAGTCGGGGAAGTGGTTAACCAGAAGGCGTTCTGGACAGCCTTAAAAGAATTCGCGGGAAGGTTCGCGAGATTAGACAATCAATGACGACCGCGTGTAAAAATTCGGTGGCGTTGGTGGGAGGATTGAAAAATTTTAGATTGACTTGGCGTGAGTAAGGATACGAGAAACCCCCACTCCATTAATACAATCACTGCCTATCTTCATAATTATGTGCGGAAAATCGGGAATAAATAATACCAAATAAACAATAACAAATAAATCATAAACCCTCATTAAATTAAATCAATAAAGTAAACAAGGATAATAAAACAGAGCGCAACCGCGCATCCCCCCAGGACTTGAAAGTGAAGTGATAGTGATAGTGATTGTGATCCCCCCAAGAACATTTAGTGCATACCCACCAGGACTTTAGCAGTGCACCCCGTCCCACCTTTAGAAGTAAGTTACAGACGACCAGATCTTCGGATGCTGGAGAATTTTATTATCGAGGTAAGACTTAAATTGTGGCGGCTGTACTCGCACAAGCATTGATTTACATTAATTAGTAGTTTTGAAATAATTTAAGAAGCACGTTTGGTGTGTAAAGGCGCTAGCCGACATACTGCTTGTGCGAGTGCACCTGATAAATAGGGTGATGCTTTCGCTATTTTGTGCACTGCTATATGCTTAACGCTTATTAAACATTTATTTATATATTTACATAATTATATTTATTTATATTTTATATTTACACTTTATATTTATTTATATATAGCATGTATTATGTGGCTTATTTGTTTTGTTTGACGTTCTGTCGCCATTTTGGTTGCAGTATATATTTGGGAAGGACGAGCAGAATTGCGAAGATTGTAATCATAATGTAAATCAGTTAGGGAACGATAGGAAAGCTAGGGATGGATTTAAATTAGTTAGCTAGATTTGGATAGTTTTAAGACGACCCTTCAGGTCGCACTGGTAAGCAGAACCGGCGTCTGCTATCCGGTATTACGGATCCCTCCCCCTCTCATTTTTGCTTGTTGATCGGGTACACTCAGCGCTAGGGATACCATTATTTACAACCCTGTTTTTAGTTTTTGTTTTGTTTTTGTTCCAGTTTTTGTCAGATTTTTAGGTTTGTTAGATTGTTAGAGTTTGTTAGGTTTGTTAGATTTTTAGGTTTGTTAGATTTTTATTTAGTTTTTATTTAGGGGGAATCAACTATGAAGTAAGAATAAATTAGGAGCACGACTATTTTTCGCGTTTAAACCCAATGTAGTACCTCCGGGTGGAGCATTGGGGACGTGGCCGCAAGTATAGCGGCCCTAATTCAAATTATAATGTCCTCAACTCCATGTATTTACAGGGTTTTGTCAATGCTTGCGAAGGTGGTTTCAGTAAACGCACCCTCAATATCAATAAATGTGTCCAAGGCTAACATGTTGTTAAGGGATTTTTCAATCCGCTTACAACAGTGTGGAGGACAGACTCCGTGGATTTTGCAGGTATGAAAGCATGCTGGTTTAGGTGAAGTGGATAAGAATGGATTATCTCCTCCCTCAAATCGTCGCAGTCATTCCAAAGTCTTTAACAAAAAAGACGTAAGGCCGATCCGCTCCTAGGATTTAGCCTAGGAGTAGACTTTTTGACCTGATTTAGTAATGTAGACCACTCTAATCATTTTTCAACTGTTGGGGATGTATCTAAATGCAATAGAACCCTTGAAAACGACCACACGGAACGGAAGCAGTTTCTTCACGCCCTACTGTTGTAAGGCGGGTAAGATACCATTTATTCCATTGGAGGGTTGAGATGGCCCATTTAAGTTTCTCTTCATCCACCACGCGGTTGGATACGACCCAGTCAGCCCATTTGGGATTAAGATGTGTTGATTCATCCCGAACGTGGAGGGTGGTAATACACTGCCTGTGACGTGCGTGTCCTCGAGGAGTTCCGCTTAGCTCTGACAGGAATGTTATCTACGTTTGATGACAAGCCATACTAAATTGGTCTGTAATGATTTTTTGTTTATCGCAGGCAACATTATTAAATGTGAATATTAAATTGCGTTTAGCTTCTGAGAATGTGGCTGAAAGAACTCGATAGTGATGAAGACAATTAAACTTTAGCCGAATCTGATGGAGACAAAGAAAATATTGTAAAAAATAATGATCATGATTCAGATACTGAAGAGGCCGAAGATCATGACGGCGACGATGACGTATTGGAGGGAAAATTGTTTTTACAGGAAAGGATTTAGTAACATTGTGAAATAAAATGCCACTACCCACTTCGAAGAAACCTTCACATAATTTAGTACTAAAGATACCGCAAAGGCTGCCAAAAACTCAAAAACTATTCTGGAATGTTTTACAATTTTTATTAGCTATACCATAATAGATATTGATATTGCATCGACTAATATAAATGTTGAACACATAAAATAAAATTTTGAACGGAACGGAGATGTAAAATTACCGATTCTTGTGAAATAAGGGCTTTTCTAAGTATCTTATATCTTGCAGGTATCAAAAAGGCGGAAAGACTAAACGTCTTGGAACTATGGAACACCGATGGTACCGGGATTGATGAAATATTTGTAGATGTCTGCCAAAAAAGGTTTGTGCCAAATGCATATTTGACCATAGAAGTACAACTGATTGCGTTTAGAAGCCGATGCTCTTTCCGGCAATACATGCCATTGAAACCGGCTAAGTATGGTATCAAGTTTTTTGCGTTAGTAGCTGCAAAAACTATGACAGACTTAACCTCGAAATTTATCCTGGAACGCAACCTGATGGACCGCACATACAGAGTAATTCTCCAGTCGATGTTATCAAAAGACTTCTATAGGTGGTAGAGAAAAGAAATAGAAATATAACAATGGACAGATGGGTTATAAATATTCCACTGACTATGAAACTGTTAGATGAGAAACAACTAGCTGTACTTGGTACAACAGGATCCAACAAAAACGAGCTACTCTAGAGTTTGTAAATACGAGAAGTCAACCAATAAAAATCAATATGTTTGGATACCAAAGAAACTGCACTATTGTGTCGTACGTTCCAAAAAAGTTTAAGAACACGTTACTAATATATAGCATGTATCATGATGATGAAATAGATGCAACTACTAATAAGCCAGAAATAATATTGGAATTCAATCGTACCAAAAATTGGTGTAGATATGTGTACGTTGTATAATGTTTCCAGAAATAGTCGACGATGGCCAATGACTGTATTTTTCGACATCATTAATATAGCTGCCATCAACGCTTTGAACTTAATGTCACCAATATGAATTATGAAAAGACTGATAGAAGTAATTTCTTAAAATCATCATCTAAAGACTTAACAAAGCCACTAATTGTGTGACGATTTATACAAAAATTATACCTACAAAAATTCAGACAGGAATTAGGGTTCTGCTAAACATAGAAGAGCTATCTACAGCTCCAATAGCCGACGAACCACAAGCTAAAGGTGCAAGATCTGGTAAAGATCGGTGCCGCATATGTCCAAGGAAGGTTGACAAAAAAACTACAATAGTTTGTTATAAATGTAACAATTGTATCTGTAAAACTCGCCAAGTTATCTGTACTACGTGCACTGCCATCATAAACGAAGGGGGAACACTTCCTCAGATGAATTGTAATTAATTCTCCTTTGTTTCTAATTTTTCGTTCATTTTATATCTTAAAAAGAGTACCAATAAAAGGTTTTACAATTACTTTGTTGGCTAATCATTTTTATTTAAAAAAATACAGGCTAAAAATATAATAAACAATTAGGGGTATTTCGGAATCCCACGTGAGTAACCATGTCTCATAGCCCTGCGCGAGTACTGCAGTGTTTGTTCCAAAAAACGTTTTTAATTAGTTTTTGTAATGACTTATAAGATGACTTCGTATATTACTTTAATTTGCTATAAAACTGTAGAATGTAATGTTTTTGTGTTCAGAATATGATTTATTTTTATCATTTTCTCGGTGTTCTGTAATCAAATAATATCTCGTATTATTTGAATTTTTAGTTTGTATTCACGGTTTAAAAATTACCCGTAATTTACCCATATACTGGTTTCGTTTAAGACATTTACCGAATTACCGGCAATCATGATTAACTACATTATGTCCTTAATATATTTTAGAACCGTTCTGACGCTACTTGTCTACACAAGTCGTTGAACTTAAACTCAAATGGGGTTTGCGGTTCTATGCAAATTTTTGTATTTTTGAAAAATTTATATATAACCGGATTTCTACTATAAACATCTATGGAAGTAAGTTATAAGTTTTTCGTTTTGTAATATATATATTATGGTAGAATTAATTCCATGTATAAAAACTTGTTATTCGATTTCACTGTAGTAACATTTTGTAGTTTGCGTATGGCTGCATTATGATAATCAAAACGGACATCGAAGCAGAAAGACTGGTTTTTTCTTCAGATAACTTTTCCAGATAGGCGTGCCCGCTTCTGTTCTGTTATATTGAAGAGGGTACAGAGAATAATAAATATCATTATAATAATTAAACTTGATTGCACTTATACTTAACATTGAAGCTCAACTAATTATAGAAGTGCATTTGTTCCAACCGCTTTGTGCGGTCTAAGATTAAACTCCCTTTTTTTTAAATACAATTTTTAGTTTTCTTAAATACTGCATAGAAACACTAAAAGAAAATAACATGCAAATAATTGTCGGCGTATATCTCATGATTTTTATGTGGGTGAAAATGTAACTTTATCAAAATCGCTTCTATTTTAAAGCGACATTGTATCATTTTGTTACCTGGTATATTAAAGATGGAACTGAAACGCCTTTATCTGTCTTTTGTACTGGTAGGTGAAAGGTGTATTACCTACCACAAAAGAGAGTCTAGGTGACAGATGTTAAACTGCTTTAGAAGAAGGCGAATGCGTAACTATGGCAATAGCTTGGGCACAACCCCTACAGTAGACACAATTAGTCAACCACTTGGTCGAGCCTGGACCTCTCGGATCCATCTTCCTCTTACAGCATTAATCTTGGCGATTCTGGCTGTCTCGTTGGTATCTGTTGTTTCGCGTTTGTCATTTCATTGATGTTTTTTGCAGGGGGTTGATGAGTAGCTTCCCGGATTTTTTTTCTTGGTTGCTCTCCAGCTATACGATATCCAAATCCGTGGATCCTCGGCCTGTGGTTCTTGACCGACAGGATGGCTATTCGCCACAAGCCGCTCCATCGTCAGGTAGCTCGTCAAACAGGACTGACGGATGTGCATCCCCAACGATTTCGCTTTGAGTCACCATTCCTTGGCACCCCGCATAGCTGGAAAGCTCCCTAGAATTGTCACCGTTCCGCTACTCACCTTGTTTCGCCCGAAAGTAGGTAGCTGTTGATTCCGCGAAATCTGCTGCTGGAATGGCATTACAGTAGACACGAAAGCGGTCGTAGGTTTGTTGTTTGCATGTAAATGTGGTTAGGGAAGGCCCCCACTTTCTCTAATACTTCTACATAAATATGGAACAATAGACATGGAGAGAGGTAGAAAAACTTATGCATAAGACAAAACAAACACCTTGAAGACATTCAGTAACGGTTCCCACTAAGAGGGACTGCAGCTGAAAAGTAAAGTCACAGTTAGAAGATACAACGGGATCACTATTTGTGATCCAAGATAATTAATAATGATATCGGATTTAACTTACTAACTTTTAATACTTTGTGTAAAACAACCAAGAATAATAAAGAATATTACCCAATAAAGTTAATTTATTTTTCAAATAAAATAAAATATTGATTTTCAATTACAGGTCTCATTAAAATATATACAAAAATAATCCAAAAGAAACAGCCTAGATCTGAAATAACGACCGAGTTCGTTCGTTTAATTTAATAACCTAAATAACATAAATAAGGCACATATCATTTGTATGAGTCTTATTAGCTTTCAGATGTGAATACTTTACAGATGATTAATCAATTTTTAAAATACTTAAGGTCAACTTAAAAACATTAATAAATTATCTGAATTAATTTTTCATTTGGTATAAACTTTGAAACAAAAGTAATTATTTTAAACGTATGCATGTCAAAATAATCTTATGTATTTTTAACTAATTAAATATTTGTTGTAAGAAACAATTTAGTTATCCAAAAATAAATTTTACAGAACGCTGGTTCTACATTGTATGTAACTTTCTTCAAAAAGGAAATTTTTCCAGGGATTCATAAAATAACTTATAAACGATTTTGTATGAAGTTTCAAAAAATTTAAAATTTAATTTTTATACCTAAATTTATTCACTACATCAACGAAATGAGATATTAAATCCGTACCAGCATACTTGTAACAATTCAGATCATAAACAAAATATTATATCATAAAAACTCACTCTCTTAATTGGAATAAACGAGAAGCGTTAAAACTGCTTTAACAAACTGTAGTGCTGAAAGATCAAACTCAAATCCTTGGTGATGAACGATGCTCGCTCACAACCAATATCTTCTGGCATTCATTCAATTATTAGGCGTATACTTGAAGTTACACGTGTATCTCAAATGCCATTACAACTAACAACTGCTTCAACATTAACTAATGTTATAATCTACCTAACTTAGTGCATCAACGAAGAGATCAATTACAGAACTGAGAGCAAGATCACCTTGCTCTCGCCCCACACCAAATACTTTTATTTTTATATAGCACCTGATTGCACCAACATTGCACCGCAGAGCACAGAGCACCACAAGACTGGTAGCTAGCACCCAATAACTATGGAAGTTATTACAGTTCAAATTTGGGTGGTAGGTTATGGTGATGCCAGCTCCCCACTACACTTTTTTCAATTTTTTTCTTGCACCTGATAGTACTAACAGTATCATATAGCACCATCAGTCTCGCAGCTAGCACCCAAAAATTGGCGTAGATATAGCAGTTTAAAGTTTGAGGTCCTAGACTACGTCAGCCCCCGAATTACACTTTTTCAAATTTTTCCTGTTGTACCTGCTAGAACTAACATACCACCATCAGTCCCATAGCTAACACCCACAAAATGGTGCAGATATAACCATCAGTCCCATAGCTAGCACCTAAAAAATGACAGATATAGCAGCTTAAAGTTTAGGTCCTTAGGCGATGTCAGTCCCCCACCCCACTTTTTTTATTTCTTTTCTTGCACCTACTAGTACTAACACAGCACCCCTATATTTGATCTTCCAATGCTTCACAATGCTTCCACATTGGCCAGAAAGCGAGTTTTCAACGAACTACGTTCGTTTATGAAATCGATTTGTCGTCCGTCTGTCCGTCCGTCCGAGGCCTTTCTAATGGTCGGACATCAATGTGTGATACATCAATCGATTCAGCTCGGTGTCCAGAGCTTAAGTTTTGATGTCAGTTAAAATCGGGCCACGGGGGCGCCGTGCCCCCGCGATATTCCGTTGGGAAAAAAAAAATTTCAAATAGGTCCAAAATTAATGTGCGATACATATTTGGACTCCCCTAACATAGCTGAGTCGAAATATGGTACCCCCCACAAAATCTGACCACGGATACCCCCGGGAATTAATTTTTATCAAAATTTTAAATAGGTCCAAAATTAATGTGCGATACATATTTGGACTCCCCTAACATAGCTGAGTCGAAATATGGTACCCCCCACAAAATCTGACCACGGATACCCGACCCCCCTCCCGGGGAATTAATTTTTATCAAAAATTTCAAATAGGTTCAAAATTAATGTGCGATACATATTTGGACTCCCCTAACATAGCTGAGTCGAAATATGGTACCCCCTACAAAATCTGACCACGGATACCCGACCCCCTCCCGAATTAATTTTTATCAAAAATTTCAAATAAGTCCAAAATTAATGTGCGATACATAAATTGTTTTAAAGTAAGTCTACATTTGGAAGTTCGTTGCGACAATGCCTTGCATTTTCAACTTGTTTTATCTGAAAATTTTGAATTTTGCCGAACCCTTGCTGTTGCAAGCGAGGTAGGGATCTTTAACGTGCGTGGCAACACTCACACACGGGACCTCCATTTTACCTCTTATCCGAACGAAGGCGTATTTTTGTGAAAAATGCTCGCCTAACATTTTTCAAACGAACCGTGTCGGGATTCGAACCCGGTATCTTGGGCGTAACTAACATAGTACCGCATAGCACTACCAATCGTATTTCTAGCACTCAAAAAATTGCGAAGATAACAGTACAAACTTTGGGGAGGGCTAAAATGGTGTGAACCTCCTGATAAGTTTTTTCTTATATTTTTTTTCGTTCCTGATAATACTAATATAATGTTGCATAGCACCACCAGTTGCATAGCCAGCACCCAAAAAATGACGTAGGTATAATAGTTTTTAAGTTTGCGGGGCTAAAGTGATGCCAACCACCCCACAACACCTTTTCTCTTACACCTGCTAGTACAAACATGGCACCACATAGCACCACCAGTCTGATAGCTAACACCCAAAAAATGGCGAACATATATCAGTACAAACTTTAGGGAGGGCTAAATGGTGTCAGCGCTCAACAAAATCTTTTCTTATTTTTCTCGTTCCTGCTAATACTAACATAGTGCTGTGTAGCACCACCAGTTGCATAGCTAGCACCCAAAAAATGACGCAGATATAACAGTTTAAAGTTTAGGCGGGGCTAAGGTGATGCCAGCCACCACTACACTTCTTATGGTTTAATTTCAAATACAGTGCCACCAAGCAAACATAGGACCCGGAGAATATGTGAACTAATTTCGAACAACAACATATGGAACCAATCAGAGGGCGATTTGTTTTAAAGTACACTGCGGGAACAATGCATTTTTAAGCAAATTTCAAATTCCATGGTGTATGCTATGTTAAGTCATTGTTAATTTAATCTTCTAAAATTATTAAAGATTAAAAATACAATAATGCCATTAATATTGAATATTTATAACCTAACTTTACAAATATTTCAATTTTACAAATAAAAGCTTTCAACTTTGAGTGTACTTCTTAGCAGGCAGTGACACCAAGGACACACCTCCAAGTCCTATGCTTGCCTGGTGGCACTGTACCGACATTTTCACGTTATTTGACTGATTTGTAATGTGTAATTTAATTTCGCTAATTTAACCATATTTAGCTTCATAGGTGGTTAGTTTTTTAAATGTTATTTTAGCTTTTCCGTGACTATTAATTTCTTTTAGCTGTTAGTAACATTATTGGATAATTGGAATATTTATACTATTAATTTCTATTGGTTATCGCGAACGCATTATCAGTTCAAGTTTAACCTTTCGTATCTGACATTCGATCTACTTTGATCATGGTTGTTGCTTGGTCCGGTTTAGCTGTCTGCCATTTTTGGGATTCGTAACTCCAGAAATTTTTGAAGCAAGCTTTGTGGTGTTGAATATCGAAAATTGTATTCTATTTTATGATTGCTCAATAACTAGTTTAAGAGGATTTATATATCGTAGTAAAGATATCATCTGTTTCTGTCCATATTGACCATCAGTTGATTGATATTATATTTGCAACTAAGTTCATTGCCCGTTGTATGGACTTTTTAGTTATACCGTTGTCAAGATCGTACAATTTCGGGTGATACCGTTGTTTATGTCATCGCTGCTGAGGGGTATTGTTATGCATGTTTTACGTTAGAATTTTTGTTGTAATTTATTGCATGATACTTTGATACAAGAGCCTTTCATACAATATTGGTGCACGATCACTACATTTATATACTAAAAGTGAATATTTGTAACCGATATCGGTGCACTAATATCCCATTTCATACAGCACGTTATTACATTATTTGTTTAATTAAGTTTTACCTACGTAGATAGTCATAATTTGCATGAACTTCTGGTATAGTAAGCATTATGTATTGCAAGGTGATCTTGACAGAACTAAGACTCATTTTGTTAATGTTATAGGGCAATACTCAAATTGCATGCCTTCCGAAAGAACTTGAACATCTTCTCGATTCATTTCGGAAGAGCGTTAATTTTGGATGCAGGTGTAAAAAGCCACTGCTACCACTGTGTTTAAAACGACACACAAATGTTTATAATGAGGAGTTTTAGCGCCTACATATCACACTCTGCGATACGCGCAAGTATAGCATGAAAGTTTATAATCTGTTTAATGCTAATAATAGGACCTTAAGAGATAAGTAATTGAATATTATAATTTAATAAAATTGGGCTTGCTAGAAGGATAACGGTCAATTTCTACCCACTACTAAGTATCGATACGCCTAATTGTTTCAATCACTCCAAGTCCATTCCTACAAGTTGAACACGCATTCGTAACGGACGATTGCGTTTCTTATACATTTGCTGTTGTTTTGAAATTTGAAATGCATAGATAGAAGAATCTAAATAAATTCCTATATTAACGTTACCTTTTATTTTAATGAAAAATGTACCTACATAACATCTTTACTTCTGATCATAGTTGTTTGCCTATGTATAAGGTGTATTCCAAAGTAAACAGGACTTTTTAAAGTAACACATTCTGGTGACGCCACTTATTGATAGCTGCCTGAATTGGAAAGATATATCCTGCTACATATGAAATTGGGGCTAATGACCTCTACAATTTACTTTATCACGTAGACTAATAAAAAAAATGCACCAGTTAGCTTTCACGGGCGAGAAGTGCGCTTTCTATAAAAGCAAAACAAGTTCTTTTAGGAGTACACAACTCTAACACTTACACCTATCCGTAAAGGATTCGGAATTTTCAGTCCAATAAAACAGTGCTAGGGCCCAACCCAACTGAAATTTATCGTATCTCGCCAGGTGGTGGGTGATCTCCAAGAGGGTTCTAAAATAGTTATTAAATTCTTGCAGTTTTTCTTGTTCGCTTATGATTAATAATTATGTACTTGTGGATTTTAAATATAAATAGCTTGTATCTATGTAGTGGAAAATTAACATTCTGTTAGATAATTATTCTGTTAGACTATGAAATAGCAAAGAAATTAGTTTTGTTTAAATTTATACATAATATTACCGGAAAAGGAAGTTTGAATGTTATAAAAAGTAAGATATATGTAAATGTAAGTGAATTTGGGAAATTATTATTAGTGAGCAAGTGAAAGTCAGTATTTTAAATAGACAGTGAAACGATTATTGAAAGGTTGATATTGCACTGTTTAATATGTATTTTTAATAAGGACATTTCCAAAAAAAGGATTTAAAATGTCGTATAGATCAACCTTGAAAACTAGAACAATGGTATGGTACTATTATTAATGGATTGTTTTATAGTTAGCTTTTCGAAATAGTCTAATTGGAGACGGTTTTTGCAATATAGATAATCTTATAGTCTGTTTTAATGTCAAAACTGTGATTACAAGACAAAACATGAGTGGCAAATGCTTATTTGTTTTGTATATTAAAATTTGTGGTAACATTATTTTTGTCAATGCATTTCTGTGTTCCAAAAGCCTTGTTATGAATTTCCTGCCCGTTTTTCCTATATAAAAACAATTACAGGATGAGCATAATAACTTATACACCCCTGATTTGTCTAAAAGAGGGATAACATATTTATTTTTTATTAAGCGGTGGCCCAGATTTGAAGTGTTAGTGAAAGCGATATTAATGTTAAATCTTTGAATGAGTATTTTAAACTAAGCGAAATGTTGTAAAAAGTTAAATATAGAGAATTCTCGGTTCTTGTTCGTATAGAGTTAGTTGAAGGGAAAGAACGTTTTAATTTCCTTTCACAGTGATGGTATAAATTATCAATTATGGATAACGGATAACCATTATTGATTGCTAGTTGTCTGATTAACATTATACTCAATATTATGATGTTCTGAAGAGAAGGGAGAAGCGAAAAGGCGTCTTCTAAAACAATTAAATGATGATAATTTGTAAGAACGTGGATGGAGTGAATTAAATGGGATTAGAGTGTCGGTGGCAGTGGGTTTTCTGTAAATATTGAAAGAAACTTTATGAGGATTGTTAGTTAGTTGAATATCAAGAAAAGGAACATTACGATTATTTTCAAATTCTATGGTGAAGTTGATATTGTCGTGTAAGGAATTTAAGAAATTTAGAAAAACTATGTTTCCTTTTGAGCCCGTGGTTATAATTAATATTTCGTGCATGTAGCGGCCGAAATAAATTATATATTCTTTTACAGATTAGTTTTTTAAGATAAGTTCTGTTTCTAAATTATTCATGAAAATGTTCGCAAGAAAAGATAAAAGATTTGAACCCATCGCAAGGCTAGTTTGTTGCTTGAAAAAACTTATTGTTAAACTTAGAGAAATTTTGTTTTAGGCAAAGATTTAGTAAAGTAATTAAACAATGTATTTGTTCGTTGTTAGGAGATGTATCAGATATCGAAATCGTCATCATTAGGTCTTCAGTCCTGGAACTGGTTAGACGCGTACCCTCATTGCTTCCTATTCTGAATTAACCTACACATTTCCCTGAAATTTGCACAGTCTGCATCTATCACTATCTGCGTGTGATAATCCGATCTAGGTCTACCTCTAGCTCTTTCTTCCTATCTCTGCTTGTAATATATCCCGTACTATTCCCCAAAATGCCTTAGAACGTATTCTGCTCTTCTATTTCTCCTATTTTTATTTTGTTTTCCACAGATATCTTTATTCCCCTACTATTTTTATAACCTATTTGTTATTAACTTATACATCTGAAGCACAACATTCCAGAAGGTTTCTGTCTCTTTCTGTCTGCTTTTCCGACAGCCCGTATTTTATAGGCATACTGTGCTGTGCTCAACACATATGCTTTCAACAATTTTCTTCCTGTTTCTATGTTTGTTGTCTTTGAACATTGCTGCTATTCTTTCTTGTTAGATGCAGTTCGGTCTCCTTCTATTGTTTAACAATTATATACCCTATTTCCCATTTTAAGTGCTAGGAATACGATTGGCGTGTGACTACTACGTCCAAGGTCCCGGGATCGAATCCCAACACGGTCCGCTTGAAAAATGTTAAACGAGTATTCTTCGTTCGGATGAGAGGTAAAATGGAGGTCCCGTGTGTGAGTGTTGTCACGCACGTTAAAGATCCCTACCTTGCTTGGAACAGCAATGGTTCGGCAAAATTCCAAATTTTCCAGGTAAAAAAAAAACTCGCTTCCTGGCCAATGTAGTACCTTCGGGTGGAGCATTGGAAAATTACATGTAATGTATCAACATAACCTTAAAACAAGAAGGAAGGGAACATTATTGTAATTCATACTAGTTTGAATTACAGTAAAGTAATTTAAAATATAAATACGCCTCATTTACAACTATGTTCTTGACGCCGTAGTCGTAGTTAAAGTATTAATTAATATCTATGCCTGATGTGTCTGATACATTTTAGAATATATCTAAACGGTAACAAGAAGTTGCAGTACAACAGATGGGATTTAAATATCTCCTTTCTCTTTTTCAAACCCTTTACATCTAAACACTTGCGATTGCGATTCACATTTGAAGCCGCTACAGTGAAATCAGGATTGAAAATACCGACATGAACGTAGTCTGTAAAGTTGAAACGTTTAACATTATGCATCTGGTTCGATACAATTTGTCTTAAAGAGTTTAGTTTAGTTTACGTTCCAACGATATATCGTACAGTTCAAGGAAAGCGATTTAGTCGGCTACAAAAATGTGGATAAAATCTGAGATTAATAAAGCATATCAACAACTGGATCTGGTTAATCAACATCTTACGATCATCACCTTCAACTAGTCGACATATTACATAGCCATGAATGGCAAGTAGTCTTGCATAAAATTAAGGATAAACTCGAATACTTAGGAACAAACCTGTTTAAGAAACTGCTCAACAAAATTAAAATTTGACGGTTCAAGTATAATACTAAGTTGAAGATTAACTTAATCATAAGAAATATTTTTTTCATCCTAGAGTAATTAACTTCGGTAATGAATCTTTTAACAAAAAGAATTGCTGTTGCTGATCTTAGGGTTAAAGTACACTCCTCCTAGTATTGATAATGTTCATAAAATTATTGATAATCTTTCCATAGAAAAGAAAGTGATTATTCAGTCTTCAAAACCAAATAGTGTAGAGGAATTACGAACCAAAAATTCATTACACAACAATATCAACAGTAGAGTATCAGTGGCGTAACTACGATTTTTGGGCCCCCCCGCAAAAATTTTAAAGTGGGCTCTCTTTAAAATGTATTACTTTTACTGGCTTATATTTAGCCATATTTTTAAATTATAGTACATGTAGAGAAGGAAGCAGTATAGAATTAAATACATATACTATATTAATCAAGTGCTTTATTAATTATAAAACCAAATTACATAAATTCAAACTTATAAGTTAATTAATATTAAATCTACATATTTATACGCCGCACAAAATTATTTACACCTAAAAATTTGATACAGTAAAAACCTATGAGCTAGCAGACATTCCAAATCAAATTCAAAATTTTGTTTTTCTTGCATGTTTTGCTGCAAACGCGTTTATTGTATCCTCTATATTCATATTTTTGGCAGTGTCATGTTCTACTGCTAAGAGGGATAAATCGTCTAATCTATCTTGTGAAGTGCGGTTCCTAAGATAATTTTTAATAATTTTAATTTTGAGAAAGATCTCTCCGCACTTGCAACGCTAACGGGTAAAGTTAGGTATAACATTAAGGCTGTTATGGTGTTTGGAAAACTGCTAGAACCTGTAGATTTGGAAAGTACTAGATATTCTAAAATTGTAAGATACCGTTAACATTTTTAATTCATCACAAATAAGTCTATTATTTTTGAGTGTAGTAAGTTCTATACCTATAGCATCATTTAAATCTTTGTAGTAAAATTTTGCAATTGTTTTGCCTTAGATAAAATATCGTCTGCAGTTAAATTCAAAAATACATTAGGTTCTAAGAAATTAAACTTTTCGTTTACATGAAAAAGCGATTTAAAACGATTCGACAGCTGTGAAATTATAATATCCATTACGCGATAAAATACATTTATTTTAAATTTAAATTCTTCATCATTAAATCGATAATCATTGGATAATTCATCGTAATGCTTTTTATTTTTGGTTGCCTTTTTTATAAATTCCGGTTTAATATTCCATTGCCCTGCAACTTTCGCTGCTTCCTCCTTGATGTTGGAATAGTTATTTCTTGTTTCCTTGAAAAATTTTAAAGTTTTTGTAATAAGAGAGTTATCTGATTAATATTCGCCTTTTCACTCTGAGCAGTTTGTGAGAGCTTGTTAAGCTCTTCTAGAATTTGACTTAAAAAACACTTAAAAAATAAAATTAAAATTATCCATGCTAGTTAATATTTGCTTTGCGTCATTTCGTTCATCTGTTTTTTGATATCATAATAATTTTATTAAGAGACATTACTATATCTTTATACCGAATTCTTATGGCAGCTAAAGATTTTACTCGATCCGCCCAACGTGTCGGATTTAAGCGTTTCAATTGTGTGAAATTTTCTTTAAAACAGAAAGCCAATTCCATCTTACTATACTATTAGCAAAAATGTATATGTTTTCTAAAAGTAGAAAAACGATTCTATTTCTTTTATACCTTTAACGGCATCATTTATGACTAGATTTAAGTTATGGGCACTACAGTGCATATATAAGGCTGCAGGCTCTATGTTTAAAATTCTCTTTGCACGCCAGAATACGTACCGCTCATAACGTTAGCTCCATCGTAGCCCTGCCCTCTACATTTATTTATATCTAATTGCATGTTGGTTAAATTGCTTAATATAGTATTACATAGTCCTTCAGCAGATTGGGACTCTACTTTTGTAAAACCCACAAAAGTTTCACAAATATCTATTTTGGTTACCTCTCCCAAGCTGTCTTTTTAAAATCAATATATCTTACAATTTTACTTAATTGATCAATCTTAGTTATATCCTGTGTAGTGTCTATTATGATTGAGAAAAAGGAGCGGATCTAATTTTATTTAATAAAATATTTTTAAGTGTGCGCTTAAAGTATTAATAATATCGTTTTGAATTTTTGGGAAAGATATTTAATTGAACCTTTGGGTCGTTCAAGCACTTTTGTAATATAGGATCATAGTTACTAATTAAATGAACTAAACTTAAGAAATTACCGTTGTAACTGTCTTTGAATCAGAAAAACCTTTCTATGTCCTCGAAATGACAGCATGCGCTGGGATAGTGTTAAAGTAACATTGAAAAGTCTGTGTAAAACATTTTTCCAAAATTCAGTTTCTTGTTTTAATAGTAGAGTATCTTTCTTATCTATGGTATAATTTTTTTCCACATATCGTAAATAAAACAACAAGTTAAATGAGATTGAGCAAAAATGCTCTTTAATTTTTGATAAACCCTGCCAATCATTAATTCCGGTCGTCCAACTTGACCTTACTGAAGCAAACAGCCAACATGGTTGACAATAAACACAATTTTTAATTTAGAATAACACAACCACCCATTTGAATTGTGTGGTAAGTTTAACGTATTGCTTTTATTTTCGCTTGCAGTTATTAATAATAAAGTGAACTGAAAAACTTCTATTTTTATTATCTTTAGGAAACGCACCATCTGGTCTACACAATCCGTAATTAATTATTTCTTTTCTTAAATTGTCATGTTGTAAAACATTGATTTTTAAAAATGTGCAAAATCGGTTGGATATTCTTTCGTCAGATCCATAGATAGTTCATTAATGAAAAGTACTACCAATTTACCTCTGTAATTGTAGTGGTATCTAGTTCCAAATTTCTATCGCGGCCGTCATTATGTGATGTACTTGCCCCTGGGTGAGAGTTTTAAAATTGTTGACGACTGCTGTTCGTCTGTAGCGGAACTAGTAGATGCTACTGTCGAAAGCCCAATTTTTAAGATTGTTCTTGTTTTTCGGACTCTTTAGAAGAAAAAGGAACTTATTTTTGGAATCTTGCTCTTTGATTCTTCCAATAGTTTCCTTTTTTTTTTTGCAGCGCCGCTTGGGCTCATTGTATATTATTTCCCAATTTTGAATGAAATTAATTATAATGTAATTAGATAAGTAATTTATTTAAAAGTTTTGAAATTACAAATAACACATACATACTTTGCTTTAAATGCTTTAATTAACAAAATATAAATGATTTTATTGAATGCTTAAAGATTTATTTATATTTTTCCCCTTCAACTATGATCAAATCAATAGTAGTTTAATAAAAAATAGATATAAATACTTACGTTTAAATATGAAAGACCTCCTGTAATACGAACACAACACTATTGAGTAAAACGTACTGGAATGCTTTTACCCTTTCCGTTATATATAATGCAGCAACAAATGTTAACCAGCTGACTAGAAACCAAAAATGAATTTCTTTCTAGTATTATATTTCTAGAAAGCGAAGGTTACTGCTACCTGCCATCCTGTGAATCTGTACTGTACAGACAATAGCCCTTTATTCCTATTTAAAATCCCACAAACCAAACTAACCCTACTATACGTCGTTTAATAATGCTTTACCACTTTAACAACTTATCAAAGAATAATATAGACAAAAAGTTTACAGTCTCTTTCATCTGTTTATTAACCCTTCAAAATAGGACAGAACGGATAGAAAGAAGAAAGGATGCAGGCTGGGTGGTGAGTATTTATCTTAATTATTATTTTTTATTTCAGCAGTTGTAGTAACATCAAGAAAACGTTCGTTAACCTGGGTTTCTGAATTATCTGCAATATTTTCTTGACCGTTTTTACCTGCCAAATACGTTGAAGATGAATAAGTTGAGTTTATTATCGTTTGGGCCTTCTTGCCCCCCGCATATATTATTACGCCACTTGGTTTGGGAATATCCCCTTTCACCACATCCCTTTCCAAATTATATCAAATTTTCATCTTTCGAGATAAATGAGCATCCCCATTTCCTCCCACATCTGAACCAAAAGTTTTCTTCGACCAGCCATTTTATCTTTTTGAATAAAGTTTTTTGTTCAAATGATTTGAGATTGTTCAAATTTCAATTTGAAAAAAGATTTTATGAGGTTTTTAGATTTTAATGCATTTTAGGGATTAAACAGATTGACATCCCAAAGTTTAAATTTTTTTGCAGGAAGGCCCATAAATTTTAAATTTTTCAAACATTTCCAGAAATTCAAATATTTTCCCATTCAAATTTTCAATTTAAGAAATAAACCCAAGCCGGAATAAAAACAAACCCAAACTAAAAAAAAGGAAAATACCCGCCCACAAATAATTTTGACATTTTTTTTAAAAAGCTGCTTTTTTTCAAAATTTATTGGGAAGGAACGCCCTTTTTTACAACATTTAAACACCAAGGTTTTTAACCATTAAAACTTTGCCGTTTCCCAAAAAAACCGAAAAGCCCGATTCCCCATTATTTTCCCACGGAATTTAAACATCAAACGCTCCACCGGACCGGGTGAAAACCACCAGCAAAAAACCCAAACGGTTTTTTCAAAACATTGGCATTTTGAACACCGATTAAACCGACAAACCTCCAATTACCCAATCGTTCTCATTTAAAGAGGGGCACGAAAACCTAACCACCCCTTAAACAATTTTCAACACAAAGAAAATCCAACTCAATTTTGCCAATTCATCCCCAAAACGAATTTTTGAAAATCAATTCTACCCAAGTTGAAAAGCCATGTTAAACAAAACAATTTTGCAAAAACAACCTTTAAAACAACCCGGAAAATACGGAAAACACCCTTCTTTTATTTGTTTAAAACAACATTTTTTAATTTTTAAACCAAAAACTTGCACCAAACACTTTAAAAAATTACACCCAAAATTCTTTGCAAAAAACCAAACCTTTATTTTAACCTTTACCCCGAATAAACCAGGAAATGAAAACCGCACGACCGATTTGACCTAAAAATAAAAACCCCTTAAATTTTAAAAAAGGGCCAAACCAAAACTAAACAACAACACCGCTTAAAAGTTTTGAGAAAAAAAGGCAACAAATTTACATCAAAACCCCCCAAACAACATAAAATCATGGGAAATTTTGAATTACAAAAAACAATTATTAAAAAATTTCAAAATTTAAAAAAAAAAAAAATATTTAAAATTTTAAAAAAAACCAAAATTTTAATTTTAAAATTAAAATAAAGCTTATTCTTTTATTTAAAAACAATTTGTAAACACAAAAGCCATTTTTAGGGTTAATTTTTTATTGCAAAATAAAGCATAAACCCGTTACTTTTTTCTTTTAAAAGTTTTAAGTGGAAATGACCCAAAAATTAAAAATTTTGAATCCGGGCCAAAGGCATTTGGTTTTTCGACGAAACCGTTTTTTGCTTTAAAACGATTGCCTCAAATTTACAAAAAGTCACCACGCAACCGAAACCAGATTTCCATCGGAAAAAAATTTTTTCATTTTCCCTTAAACCTGTCGGGTTTCAGAAACCACCCATTTCCCGTTCAAAGGGGGTTTCGAACCCAAAGGGCACCGGATTGAAAATGAAATTTTTTAAAAATTAAATGTAATTGTTTAATTTTATTTTTTTTATTTAAAATTAACAAAAATCAATTAAACAAAAAAAATTCCCAAAAAAATTTTAAATAAGACCAAACCCCAAAGCAAATTTACATTTTTTAAACCCAATTATATTTAAAAAACCATTCATTAAAGAAAGAAAAGATTTTCCTTTAGACATTTGCAAAGAAAACTTTCATTTACTTTTCAAAGGATTTTTACATTTTTAAATAATTTGACCAATTTTTTGAACAATTTTCCCACCTTTATTAAATAACCAAACATAAATTTTGAAAAACATCCCATTTGTGAAACGTTTACAATTTAACACAAAGAGCCATTGAACAATTTCGTTTTTTAAAAATTAATAAATTAAAAGGTAATTATTTCTGTTGAAAAAAAAGGAACATGGTTTTCCATCAAATTTTTCTTTTTTACATTTCTGCCAATTGTTATTTATCCCAAATTTTCATTTTTAAAAATTCAACATATTTAGCAAAATCAAATTACCAATTTTTAATTTATTTATTACCTTTCAAACGAACAAAAAAATTTATTTTATTTTTGTTTGAAAGGTTAAAAAAAACCCAAATACTTCCCAAGAATATGGTTAAGGTACGTGGATGATATTTTGCAGTTTTTGACACTTAAATCAAACGTTGATGATTTTCAAAGAAATGAATTAAAATTTCCATAAAATTTAATGAACTAGAGAATAATGGAAAACCCTTTTAGAACATTAGAAATTAGAAATGGTAATAAATTAAATTTGACATTTATAGAAAAGAAACCAATGTAAATCGCTTTATTTTGTCTTCCTCTAAATACAAAAAAAGTTTTTATTTAACTTTTTAATTAATAGATTATTGAATTTCCTTTAAAAAAAACAGATTTAATAAGGAATTTGTTTATTAAACAAATAGGAATTACAATGGTTTTCTTCTGATATTATAGATAATTTTTAGAAAGTGTAAAATAGGATCAACATCCGTAAATCAACGACTTTGCAATCAATCACCCTAACGATAATGTTAAATATGTTAAATTTTTCACAAAACCACAAAGGGTCTTGATAAATATTCAAACAGGTAATTTCAAAATTTTACTAATACTAATAAAATTAAAGACGGAATCCAAAAGACAAGGGGAAAATTGAAAAGTGGGATTTATGAAATTGGGAGAATTTTCAAAATATATTTGACCAAAGGAATATAAAAAAGATTTAAAGAACACATTGCTCACTTAAATATGGTAAATATGAAAGGTCTCAGGTCGCCAAACATATTTGAAACCAGCCAGTTAAACTAGAAAATGTTAAATTGTTAAAAGCGTACCAACGTTTTCCTTTAAATGCCTATGAATCAAAAAATTGTTAAACATAAAGGATCTTAAACACCGATAAAGGGCCAATAGAGTTTCTTTGCTTTCCTATTGGTCAACCCAATGAGAAAAGGATTAAACTGGTTCCGCTTCAGTAGATTTAGAATTAGTATTTGGTAGGTTATAATGTCAACACTGTTTGTTGTTGAGAACACCAGCCTGCGGGTGAGGAGAATATCCCTCGTGTTTAAAGCAACAATATAGTAAATTATACAGCTAATTTTTTTTCAATTTGATGACCCAAGTGGTAAATACGTATCTAGTAATTTAAATATTTTTGTGGTTAAGGGTTTTATTTAATTTTATTTAAATCGTGCCACAGTGTTTAGATTAATTATTTACCTTAAATTATTTGGAAATAGTAAGGAAGATAGCCAAGATAAAATAAAAATCTTAAACAAGTGCTACATTAAAGCAGGTAGTACATATTTTACACAATCTGAACACATATTCTACAATTCCAAAAGAAATAGTAATTTCGGGGGATTGATAGATACCCTAACATTCGTCCAGAGGTTGTACGACAACGCGTAAATATTGGTAGTAAACCTACCGTTTACGCTAAAGGAAATTACCCCCATTATGTATACCATACGCTGTAAGTGGAAGGAAAAGACAACTGGAATTAGAGGAAATGGATAAAAAAGGCGAAAATTGACTAATGGAAAACACTGGACAATACGCGATCAATACAAAGATGTGTTAGACAAAGAACATCTTATTAGAGAAAATGAGGAAGAATTAAAAGATTATTTTATGTGCCGATGGACTGACTTAGAACATCTGGTTTCAAGTTGTATGCATTTGTGGTTAGTAAAAAGACTTTTAGTTATGTAGGCGTTCTTGCGGAAAAGGATGGTACTAAATCCGTATATTTTTTTAAAAGGTTATTCTAAAACGTATTTATCAAAATGGCAGATAACAAAGACGAACTAAGGAATGCGGGTTTCAATCTTTGCACCACACGCAAAGGGTTGGCTAAACATTGTATATTTACCTAGTAAAGAACCTTTGGATCATTTAAAACCGAGGGTCTTACAACCTATAACAACCATATATTCCAAAAGTGGTGGACATGCAACTACGCAACAGTGTGGGAGAAAAGGATTTCCAATACCGACAAGAAGAAGTCGATCAAGCTAACAAGATACGTATGCAGGATATAGTGGAAAGCTGGATTAAAAGATTGTCACAAGCTGCAAGAATTACACGAAGGAATGGATCTGGTTGTCGATGGAATCAAAGACTTTAAATATAGAGGCAAACTTCGGTACATTTTACAATTCGAAAACCTAGACGGTCTTTATGTATCAAACTATTGGTAGAAAAGGAGATAGAGGCATCGATTTAAATTTTAAGCTGGAATAAAATTAGATAAAATTAAACCACCCAAAAAACATAAAGAAAGGACTGTTTCTGTATAACTTTGTATTAAAATTAAGTTTAAATGATTCCATGCTTATTACATTTTTAAATTTGTTATGTATAATGTCAGAATAAAATTTTATAATAGTATATAACATTGTTCTTATTTATAAAAGGTGTGACGTTACCCCGAAATAGCAGTCCACAGAGAGGGGCATGGGGGGTGGGCAGCGCAGGGGTGCGCATGGGGGGTGATGCGCAGGGTGCTCGGGCTGGGATGTTCTGGGCGTACACGAGGGAAGCGGATGTTAACAGTCACCAAGCATCCAATTTTTATTTGGATGGTATCGTACTTGCTCGTATGTACCGGAGTAAAAAGATTTGCATACGCAGTTTATTAATAAAATTAGTTTATCGAGGGAAGATGACAAAAGGTACATCATTCCTAATAGTACAACAATCTACGCATGGGGTGTAAAGATATAAGATAGTTGTTTATTTTAGGATTTTGTAAATCTATTGTATATATTAGTTTTAAGATTCCATAATTTTAAGTTCTTCTCCCACCTTCCAAATCCTTCCGGTTTCTATCCTGGTTGACAGAGTATACGTGTTATCTCCACGTGGCGGGGACACGGGGTTTTAGATTTCGGAGATGGTTTTGGCATATGTCTTGGGTAAAAAGGTTTTAAAGATGGTGTTAAATAAAGATGAGCAAAATTAGTGATTTGGGTCTTTAAAACGCATAACTTTGTATGGGTGGTCCTATTTAAAATCTATTTACAGATTTGGGGTCCCTAGAAAATTTAATATTAGTTGATACCTAGCAAATATATTTATCTTAAAAGAGTGACTACCCCTGGTATAATAAATACAATATAACACTTGTCAACAAAAAGTTGTAGGAAAAAAAGACGTATTTAATGGGGTCCAGTATTAGAATTTTTGGTAGTAATGTTAAGTCCTACTGTATTGGGCGAGAAAGATCGATTAAAAAGTTGGTTCTCACGAATTGTAGTTAATAAAACCGAGGGTCTTACAACCTATAACGAGCATATACCTCAAAAGGAATGGAATGCAACTACCAGCAGTGGTGGGAGAATAAGAATTTCAATAAGAAATTAAAGTTTTGTACAGCACCAGTCATTGGGAAATGGTCGAAATGTGGAACCTATAAAGGCGATTATTAATTATGGTTTAGAAAATAGTAGTTTTCGTGGACTAAATAAAATAGCTTAACTTTAATGTATATTTATATTTCGCACATCCACAAACATCTGTTTACGTCCACAATGGCGATACCGGTAGTTTTGTTTAACAAATAGTAGGAAAGATACGTCAGGTGTTAGTGGGGAAGCCCATAGGATCGTTGGATTCAAAAAGAACGGTGCGGGTGATGGTGGTTCCCCGTTAGAATAATCGAAAGTGGTTAATCGGTTATTAGATGTTTAAATAAGCGAAAGTGTAAAGGCCACACAAACAAAAATTTAATTATCCGACAAAAAGTGCGCGATGTCTACACTTATAAAGAAAGTATGGAATGGTGCTTTTGCCCCCTCAAAAAGGGCGACTGACTTTTCCAAGCAACTACAAGAATAGCAGTAGCGCAGAGAAGGGGTATGTTATTATACAGTTGCTACAAAATATGTTAGTTTACGCGTAGCTCGGATGTGTAATTGATCACGACTTAAAGATCCTCGGAGGTTTAAAACTCAGCCCATTGTCGTTTGAAAAATGTTTGGAAATTATCAGAACGGGAGCGAGTCGAAGTTTTTAGATGGATGATTGACCGAGTTTTTCTACCTTTACGAGGGAATCGGGTTGACGAACATCGAGCATCTAATTTTATTTGCGATATCGAGTACTTACCGGTTCTAGAAATCATTACGTGCGGCGACCGTATAAAGATTTGGTTCTAGGAAATGAGCAACCTCGAAAGTACGGGAATATTGGTATTAATGTTAATTGGTTTAGTGGTTGGCGTGCACTTTTCGATGTCTTCCAATCTTCGATTTTCAAAGAAAATAATCCGCCCATTCCGAAAATATGATGTAAAGTTATTTAAAATTAAATTTTTATTAGTAAGTATCCTGTAGACAGCAAGTTGGTATTTTCTTAGTAATGGTTTAAAGTGTTTTTTATAGTAGCACTGCATCTTCTACGACCGGACAATTTGTGTGCGGTGTACCACCCTTTTGGATTTTTAATATGCACGCGATCCGTATAACATGGAAGACGTTTCCGATGTTTTTACTAACTGCATTCGCACCATCGACGAAGCGAACCAGGTGCATGCATTGGCGCTAAATGTATTGGACGAGCAGCGAGGATTATGACGTCATTTAGTTCCCCGGTGAATCCTCAACATCGTTCGGTCGTCTTCGGAAACCTTCGGTTTGCATTCTATAAGGAACATAAGCAGGCGCGCAAGAGTAAACTTTTTAGTTATAAGTTAGTTCGCTTACAAGTCAAGTCTTAGCAACAATAATCTGGTAAAAGATATTGGTAATATTTGTTATGTCGAAGGCGAACAGATGCTGACTGTTGGACTACACACACCAATTACAGAAGGAACGATTTATTCGATTACTTAATAAAAAAGAATACAACATACAACAATAAAAGTCGATTGCGAACTCTACGGCGTTTACACCAAAATGGGGGAAGAGACTACCGATGTGAAATCCTTTAACACAAAAAGTATGGTTATAACGTCTTCTAGTAATCCGGAAAATATGTACAAGGTCTTAAACGAAACCATGTAAACACCGACTTTATACCCAATTAATAAAATCAGTTTGTCGGGCGAGGGCAACAAAAAGTACACCATTCCTAATAGCATAGTAACCTAATTAAGGTAGGTCAGTAAGCAATATTTAATTGCTATTAATTGACTTTCATTTAGCGTACTTTCCTATTGTAATAACCGCATTTGTTTGGAAAAGAAATTATAACAGCTTTCTTAATTATTAACCAGCGCATTACTTTGGAAAAATTAATGTTTTGAAATACAAATAAATTATTAAAATTTTGTGTGCTTATTTCTTTGTATTGGTTAAAGGACTGTAGATATTAAAAAGGAGAGGTGATTAGGAATTGATCTTGGTAAGAAATCTTAAAATCAGGGTAGCTCCCTGGAGGATGATGATATCTAAAAAATTCTTAGAAATTCGGGTAGCTGAGAAAATCTAATGTTAATTGATACCAAACAAGATAGGTTTATCGCGAAAGATGCATTGGTTACACAAAGAAAACTATTTGTTAGGCTTGCTTATAGGCAAAGAGCAAAATGTAGAGGTTTGAGAGCTTTAAAGGGGTAACTTTGCAGGGCGTGGTCCGATTTCAAATCTGTTTGCAGATTCGAATTCTGCGTAAAATTATAGACTAACAAGATGTATCGCATGACTAAAAAAATTTTATAAGAACGCTCAAAAGTCGCTACAGGTAAGAAATCTTAAAATTGGGGTAGCTCCCTTGGGGGGGATGATATCTAAAAAATTCTTAGAAATTTGGGTAGCTGAGAAAAATCTAATATTGATTGATACCAAACAAGGTAGGTTTATCTCGAAAGATTCAATGGCTAGACAAAGAAAACTATTTGTTAGTTTTGCTTATAGAGCAAAGAGCAAAATTTAGAGGTTCCGGACTTTAAAGTGTAACTTTGCAGGGCGTGGCCCGATTTTAAATCTGTTTGCAGATTCGGGTTGTGCGTAAAATTCTAAGCTAACAAGATGTATCGCATGACTAAAAAAATTTATAAGAACGCTCAAAAGTCGCTACAGGTAAGAAATCTTAAAATTGGGGTAGCTCCCTTGGGGGTGATGCAATCTAAAAAATTCCTAGAAATTTGGGTAGCTGAGAAAATTCTAATATTAATTGATACCAAACAAGATAGGTTTATCTCGAAAGATGCATTGGCTAGACAAAGAAAACTATTTGGTTCAGATGAAAGATAAAAAAATGGCTAGTCGAAGAAAACTTTTTGGTTCAGATGTGGGAGGAAATGAGGATGCTCATTTATCTCGAAAGATGAAAAATGGCTAGTCGAAGAAAACTATTTGGTCCAGATGTGTGTGGAAATGTGGATGCTGGTGGAAATGTGGCGCCAGTATTCCCAATTATACTCTACTATCAACTTCATCATAGAACTTGAAAATAATCAGTCTTCCTTTTCTTGATATTCAACTAACCAACAGTCCTCATAATTTCTTTCAATATTTACAGAAAACCCACTGTCGCCGACACTCTAATCCCATTTAATTCACTCCATCCACTTTCTTACAAATTATCATCATTTAATTGCTTTATAAGACGCCTTCTTATTACTCCATTGTTTTCAGAACATATTAATATTGAATATAATGTAATCAGACAATTAGCAATCAATAATGGATATCATTTATCAATAATTGATAATTTTACCACCATTAGGAAAAGAAATTAAACGTCTTTTCCTTCAACTCTTTACAAATAAGAACCGAGAATTTTTTATACTTAACTTTCTACAACTGTATTTCGCTTAGTTTAAACAACTCATTCAAAAGATGTAACGTTAAAATCACGTTCACTAACAGTTCAAATATGGGCTATCACTTGATAAAAAATAAAGATATTATCCATTTTTTAGACAAATCAGGAGTCTATAAGTTATTATGCTCATCCTGTAATTGTTTTTTTTATAGAAAATACGAGCAGGAAATTCATAACAAAGTTTTTGAACACAAAAATGTCATCATCATCATTATGTCTTCAGTCCTGGAACTGGTTAGACGCGTACCCTCATTGTTTCCTATTCTGAACTAACCTACATATTTCCCTGAAATTATGCACAGTCTGCATCTATCACTATCTGATCTAGGTCTACATCTACTTCCTTTCTCCTCTCTCTCTGCTTGTATTATAGCCCATACTACTCCCCCAAAAATGCCTTAGAACGTATTCCACCCTTCTATTTCTCCTATTTTTTTCCACGTCTATCTTTATTCCTCTACTGTTTCTATAACCTATTTGTTATTAACTTTGTCTGTCCATGCTATCATCCTCATACATCTGAAGCACAACATTCCAAAAGGCTGCTACCGTATTTCATAGGCATACTGTGCTGTGCTCCACACATATGCCTGTTTCTCCTTGCTTCTATGTTTGTTGTCTTTCATCATAGGCGATGTTATTTCTTGTTAGATGCAGTTCGGTCCTCTTCTATTGTTTTATAATTATATACCCTATTTCTCCGACATTGTGGTTGTGAAGGGGGTAAGCAGCATGTGGCTACCAAGTTCCCCCAGTACTTGAACATTTGCCGATTTAATATTTTTTTCAATATATCTTTTCGCACAGTCAACATTAGTTGCAGATATTTCACAACCAACACCTGTAGTTGTTTAGAATAATTATCCGGTTTAAGTACACTTATATTTTCGTCAGTAGGTTTTCCGTCTTAAAACTGATTGGACGCATACCTCCACTTATTTATGTTCTGAGCTAGCCTACACAGTTCCCTGAAATTCCCACACAGCCTATATACAGCTCAATTCCCCTTCTATTGTTTTCTAATTACATGCCCTATTTCACCGAGATTCACTGATATGTGAAGGGGGGCGGCTCCGTGGCGTAGTTGGTATGTGTGCGACTACTACACCCAAGGTCCTGGGTTCAAATTCCGACACGGTCCGCTTGAAAAATGTTAGGCGAGCATTTTTCACAAAAATACACCCTCGTTCGGATGAGAGGTAAAATGGAGGTCCCGTGTGTGAGTGTTGTCACGCACTTTAAAGATCCCTACCTTGCTTGGAACAGCAAGGGTTTGGCAAAATTCCAAATTTTCTAGGTAAAAAGTCCCTTCCTGGCCAATGTAGTACTTTCGGGTGGAGCATTGGAAAATCTCATGTAAGGTATGTGAAGGGGATTAGGCAGCCTGTGGTTGCCAAGATGCCCCACCACTTGGACATTTGCCGAATTGATAGTTTTCCAGTAAATCCTCTCACATAATTAACATTATTCGAGAATATTGCTCAACCAATATTTATAGTTGCTTATAATAATCATCATGTTTAAGTACAGTCATTTTTTCGTCATTAGTTTATCCATCTTGAGACTGGTTGGATGCGTACCTTTATCGATTTCTATTCTGAGCTAGCCTGCACATTTCCCTGAAATTCCTACTGCCTACATCTTTCACTTACTGTGTGCAGTAGTCTTGTAACGTATTTTTTTTCTTAGTTACACCAAGCCTAATAAATTAATAATAAAACAGATAAATTTTAAAGCATTTAATTCGTAAATATTCAGCCAATAAAAATTAAAGTATAATGTTCATAATAACACATAGATTCTAGAAGATATATATTCTGAGGCTTGTTACCAAGCGCTGTCAAGTTAATAATCGGCACTTTTATTTTCCAACGTCCAAGAGTGAAGTCGCTTTTGTAGACTAGAGATAAAAGTCAAGATGGCCCGACTAAAACACGAGGCGTCTAATAGAGTCAAGAAGAAGAACTTGAATTGAGAACATGGAACGATAATATACATCATTTAAGACATGCAATATCTTATGGACATATCTACAACAACAATTTTCAATGTTAAATTATAATAAATTTTCGTCGCAGTAATTTAAAGCAAGCAGTTATGGTTTCGTTCTATCTATTTAACTACGCAGTATAGCAATGGTTTATTCTACAAAGAATCTTGATACTTCAAACTTACTGATGATTAATACGCTGAAAAAATACAACAGCTGACGTCATGATTTTGCACCTGCAATTTATTTGGATACACGTGAGTGTTTGAAACTTTCCATAACTTTGAAAGTATAGTAAATTATTATGAGATTTCCTACGTTGATTATTAGAGTAACAAAAATATAAAGTAGTTTTTTAAAGTTAGTAACACAACGAATAGATATCTAGTTTGTCAGTTATTTGTACACGCATTCAATGTGTTTTAAGATATTTAGAATGACAACTTATGTCAGATAAAAAAAAATAGTATAGATTCTGTTTCCTAATCTAGACGCCAGATGCAGTCTTGATTTAATTTTCACATTTTGCTTAAAAACATTCAGGTCATGTAAAAGCTTTTGATTGGTGCTGAAGTTCGCGTATTTTCTTGGTAGATTACAGTTAAATTTGAGTATTTGCATTTTATAATCGTTGTTTTTTTATGACAAATCTTTGTTGTAAATGGTCAATGAATTACTTCAATGATTATGGTAAAAATAAACTCATGTGTTATGAACTAATAATTTATTACATGTTTGCTTAAACTAAATTTTATAGAAATGATCCATTTATACATATTTATTTTGAATGTTAAACTTCACTAAAATTCTTTTATAAAAAATTTATGACAAGATAGTAATCATATATATTGCAGTCACATGTATATAATCAGATTTCTATATATAAATAGAATTCCTTTTGTTTCTTTTGAAAGACGTTTTATTATTCAACATTTAAATTAGGAAAAGAAAACTAGAGCAAATCCTCCTTAAGTAAAAGACAGAGTAATGAAAATGAATCCCTTTAGTATTTCACAGATGTTTAAAGTCACTTATTATATTTTTGGGCATATGCTTTTGAGGACACAAATGGTGTCCATGTGGTGTTTTGTTTGTTCACAGGTAAAGCTGAGACAACTGTTTGACATCTGGTGGTTGAGGTTTTGGTAAGTGTGTGCTAAAGAGTGAAATTCAAGTTTTATGGCTATGATAGTGGTGTTAAGATAAGGTTTCCGCATTCCCTTATACAAACACAGTTAAATTTTGTTGGCACTTGTATTAAAAAATACGGTGGCGCCTATTAAAAATATTTTTGGTCGATTATCCACCCATGACCCATGCTCATGATCTACCCAGAGCTAACACTCTACTAGCCGTTTAACCCTTAAGAGTTTTCTTTGTCTAAAGCCGTTTTCCATCTGACATTACCCTGGGCTTGGAGTATAAAGAAGAAAATCTCGACCTAGTGATATCAGATTAAAATAGAGAGTTTTAGTATATAGCTGATAGTCACGAGGATAAAGGGTAATAAACTTACAAAAAGTTTTAATTACCCCGATTTATATTACAGTCTAACCTAGGTCTACCTCTACTTCTCTTTTTTCCTATCTCTGCTTCTAATATATTCCGCACTATTCCCTCATGCCGTAGTATGTGGCCTATTGTTCTATCTCTCCTATTTTTTAACGTTTTCAACATATTTCTTTCTTCCCCTACCATTTTTAGTACCTCTTGATTCTTAACGTTGTGTGTCCATGATATCTTCATCATACGTCTGTAGCACCACATTTCAAAGACTTCTACCTTTTTCTTGTCCGTTTCTTCTACTGTCCAGGCTTCACAGCTGTACAGTGCTGTGCTCCACACATATGTTTTAAGTAATCTTTTCCTTGTTTCTATGTTTGTTGTCTTTGAACACAGTTGTTGCTTTTTCTTGTTAAATGTAGCACATCCTTGTGCTAATCTTTGTTTATTATCCTTTGTGCTTTTCCCATCTTGCGTTATTTGGCTTCCCAGGTAGTAGAAAACCTTGACTTCTTGCAAGTTCTCGTTACCTATTTGTATTCTTGTTTTTGATTTATTTTCCCCTCCTTTGCATACTAGTGCTTTAGTTTTATTTTTGTTAATTTTCTTACAGTATCTCTGTTAGAACCGTTTCCATTTCATTAGGAGCACCTTCTAACTCTTGCTTGCTAGATGCTAATACCACTATATCATCTGCAAGTCTAAGCATATCAATTGTTTGTCCCTGCATAGTAATCCCAAATGTCTTTCTACATTTGACAGTATTCATTGCCTCTTCTACGTACAAGTTAAAAACTAATGGGGATAGGGCACATCCATGTCTCACCCCTTTCTTAATGTTTACTTCTCTACGTTCCTGCTCTAATTCTATTACTACTGTTTGCTCTTTTTTCAAGCTATGTACTATTTGTCTAACCCTATAACTCATTCTAATCTTTTTGAGTATTGGGAACATTTTTTTCCATTTTACATCGTCGAATGTGTTTCCCAGATCTATAAACCTATATACACGCTTTCCCCTTTTACTATTTTTTTTCCATTATCACTCTCAGAGCTAAAATAGCCTCCCGTGTTCCTCTGTTTCGCCTAAACCCAAATTGATCTTTTCCTAGTATTTCTTCAGCTCTTTTTTTCATTCGTCTTTGTACAATTCTAGTTAATATTTTTGACACGTGTGCTGTCAAACTTATTGTTCGTTAATTTTCACATTTCTTCCTGCCTTTGTTTTTTGGTATAGTTACTATGATGTTATGTTTGAAATTTTTGGGTATCTCGCCTGTCTTATACATACAGAGTGGTAGAAAAGTCCCGGAACGGTCAAATATTTTGGGAAATACTCATCGCATCAAAAAAAGAAAAAATACGTGTTCAATATTTTTTAAAAGCTATCCAATGACACCAAATTGAACCCCACCCCAACCCCTGGGGGTGGCAACTTTAAAAGTTTAAGTGGAAACCCCATTTGTTATTGCAGATTTGGATTCACAAAATGTTAGTCATAATTTTTAGGTTTTTGCAGATGGCGCTGCAATCGACAAAATTAACTATTTCTAGAAGAATTAATGGATCAGAAAATAAAAGAAGTAAAATAATAAATTATTTATTTCATACATAACGAAATTACCGCCGAAGGTGTTCAAATTGACCATTTGTCGCGCTTTTAGGTCTTCCAGATCTTGGTTCAGCCTTCACCGAACCAGTTCGCTCAAAACGATTCACTGTTCGACTCACAGTAGATTTTCGAAATCGGTTGACGTTCCGCATTGACTTCATTGAATAAATCTGCGACTTGCTGCAATGATCTTTCTTTATCTCCATACCCCCGCATCATCAGGACAATTATTCTTTCTCTTTCAGGCAGAGACATCACGAAATAATATCAAAAGCTAGTAACGAAATGAATACTAAAAATGAATGTAATTCTGACATTTTTCGATTTCAGATGTTTTTGTACCCTATTTTGGTTTTGTCAATTACAACGCCTTCTATCATCCAAAATAGCTTGTATCGTAGGTCAATTTGGGGTAATTTATCTTGCGGAATTCGAAGGCTGAACCAAGATCTGGAAGACCTAAAAGCGCGACAAATGGTCAATTTGAACACCTTCGGCGGTAATTTCGTTATGTATGAAATAAATAATTTATTATTTTACTTCTTTTATTTTCTGATCCATTAATTCTTCTAGAAATAGTTAATTTTGTCGATTGCAGCGCCATCTGCAAAAAAAACCTAAAAAATTATGACTAACATTTTGTGGCGAATCCAAATCTGCAATAACAAATGGGGGTTTCCACTTAAACTTTTTAAGTTGCCCCTTCCCTACCCCCAGGGGTTGGGGTGGGGTTCAATTTTGGTGTCATTGGATAGCTTTTAAAAAAATATTGAACACGTATTTTTTCTTTTTTTGATGCGATGAGAATTTCCCAAAATATTTGAGCGTTCCGGGACTTTTCTACCACTCTGGATAGCTTACAAGTTAGAAGAAACGTTACTGCTTGTTCAGCGGTTTTTAGAGTTTCTGCTTGCCCATTATCTGTACTAGACCCTAGACCCTTTAATGCTAATTCAAACTCATCTCTAAGTATAGGATAATCCGTCATCATTTTCAATAATTCCTGTTCTAATGTTGCCAGTTCTTCTCCTGCATATAAATTCCCTACATATTCTTGCCATCTCCCCACTTTCTCTACATTTTCTATAATGACATTTCCTCCTGCATTCTTTATATTTTTGCTATATGGTTTTATATCCCTAAAAGTGATTCTGATTAGTTTGTATGCTTCATCCGTCTTTCCTATTTCCATCTTAGTTTGTACTTCTTTGCACTTTTCATCAATCCATTGATCTTTAGCTTTCCTGCATTTGCGAATAATTTCCCATTTTATGTTTTTGTATCTCTGTTTTCCTGTTTCATCTGATTTATTTTTGTTTTTTCGTATTTCTTCTATTAAATTCAGGATATCCTTTGCTATCCATGGTTTCTTTTTTTGTGTATACCCCAGAATATCTCTGGCAGCCATGTCTAAGGTGGATTTAATGTTATTCCATTCTGTTTCTACTTCCGTAGTATCAGATATTTTCCCAATATATTTTAGTAATTCATTTGACTTTTTTCGAATCTTTCTTGAATATCTTTATTTTTTAGTTTCTCAAAGTCAAAGTGCCTCTTTCAGTTTCTTTTTTTCAAAATTTTAAATTTAAGTGCGGCCTTCATAATTACGATGATGTGGTCAGTGTCTATATCTGCTTCTGGGTAGCTTCTACAGTCTTTTACTTGATTCCTAAACCGTTGTCTAACAAGATTGTAATCTATTTGATATCTTCCTATATCTCCTGGCATCTTCCACGTATATCGTCTTCCAGCAAGATGTTGAAATAATGTGTTTGTAATGATTAAATTGTTCTTGTCGCAAAATTCTATCAGCCTATTTCCCCTGTCGTTTCTCGTGCCTAAACCAAATAAACCTACTACCGCTACTTCCCTACCCTCGCCTACCACTGCATTAAAATTCCCCGTAATTATTAAATTTTCATGTCCTTTTACGTATCTTAATATGTCTTCGATATCTTTGAAGATCGCTTCTACCTTTTCGTCACTGTAGCTAGAGGTGAGCATGTTTACTTGTATTATTACTGTGTTTACCGGTTTAGATTCTAATCTAACCATGGGTACTGTTTCGTTCTTTTGTAAGTAATTTTCTACACAGTATCCTATCTTTTTTCGCATAACTATCCCCACACCCGAATTTCCTTCATCTGCTCCTGTATGAATTACCCTGAAGTCTCCACTCCAAGAATCCCCCGTCTCTGGCCACCGAACTTCGCTGATCCCTACAAAAATGTTTTGACAAAAATAATGTTACTACAAATTTTAATATACAAAACAAATCAGCATTTGCCATTCATGTTTTGTGTTTAATCACAATTTTGACTTTAAAACAGACTATAAGAATATGTATATTGCAAACAATGATCTTCAGTTAGACTATCTCGAAATTTTAACTTTAAAACAGAAAGAAATCTTGTTTAAGGGCTGATCTTTCTGACTATCTTGGTGCACCAAAAAAAGCTCTGTAGCCCACTGCATGTGACCCGCGGGTCAAAATCTGTCCACCTCTAAGGTAGATAGTTTCACAAAATTCATTTTATCCGCCAAAGCGATAGTTACAGAACTTAACCTCAATCAGTAACTTAGAGCGTTGTCTACTGGATATCCGAACCAAAGTCGTAATTACAGAGTGCTGATCAACTACCTTGCTTGAAGTTTGATGTTAAAAGCGATCGAGGCGTAGTTCCACGCATCGACTTATCTCCAGCCCTCTACTCACAATACAAACAAAATTTCAGACAAATAATTGTGGAAGGAGTTGACATATTTTTGTCCTAGCCTTGTGCCTTTAGTAAACAATATATTTTTAGAAAATATGACACAATAAAATGTACAAAATAATAACTTTTCGGTAGCGACAACGCGTGAAAAGGTCTATCAGAATAAAACCTCCTGAAAACAAAATGTTGAACTTCAATATTACCGAAAGTTGATAAAATAGAGCAACCTAAGCGATGTGTTCTAACAGACGAATATTTTTGAAAATGCAGACTTGTGATTGGGCAGTGTGAAGTGAAGTAAATTATGCTTTAACGACGTAGATAATTGAGGCCAAATAGACCGCAGGAAATAAAAGATCTATGTTATAAAACTCGAACTTCTAGGGTTAGGTGGAATAAGTGGGATGGAGCAAGTTAAGTTAAGGGGAAAATAATAATGCAAAACAATGGAAGTAGTGTTGAGGAATTTTAAATCCTTACATCCAGCAAGTTGATTGGTTGTTATTTCAGCGGCTGATTGAAAGTTACGCTCTGTGTCCACTCAATAGCACTACCCATATAGATATTACATCACTCAATAAGTCCGTAGGATGATACATAGATGGCGTTGCTATGTAATAATCCATATGATTTGTAGGAAGTACTAACCTTAAAAAGATATCTGTCAAAATTTCATGACAATCCGACGATTAGTTTACAAGTTACAGAGGTTCAAGTGACGATACTTTTGAGTTTTCAAAAATGAATTCCAAGCAATTTCGCGTGTTGATTTATCATTGCTTTTGATGGGTAAAATACCATCGCAGCCAAAGCATGGCTTGATAAGTGTTATCCGGGCTCTGCTCCATCGAGGCAAACGGTGGAGACGTGGTTTTCCTGATTTTAAACGTGGCCGTACAGACACTGACGATGCTGAACGCTCTGGAAGGCCAATTGAGGTGGTTACACCGGAAAACATCAAAAAAGTCCACCGAATCGTTTTGGAAAACAGAAAAGTGAAATTGCGTGAGATAGCTGACACCTTGAAGATATCAGAAGGCAGTGTGCACACTATTTTGCATGAACATTTGTCCATGAGAAAGCTGTTCTCAAAGTGGGTGCCGCGTTTGCTCACAGTGGACCAAAAACAACAACGTGTCGATGATTCTGAGAGCTGTTTGGAGCTGTTCAACCGGAATAAAAGGACTTTTGCGTCGGTATGTGACAATGGATGAAACATGGATCCACCACTGCTCGCCGGAAAAAAATTTGGCTCGGATGAAGAGGTGATCGCTGAAACTGAAGCTTATTTTGAGGCCAAAGACGAATTGTTTTACAAAAAAGGTATCGAAATGCTAGAACGGCGTTGGACTGATTGTATCACTCTTGAAGGAATGTATGTTGATGAATAAAATCGAATTTCGCCAAAAAAATGTGTTTTTCTTAGTTATCCTACGGACTTATTGAGTGATGTGTTAGAAGTTGGTAACTCTAATTCTGTTAGTGCTGTTCCGATTCTAACTGATTGTAACAAATTCTTTTATTTTCTACCATGGAAAAAGGCATTCTGGCCATCGTTTTTGTTAATTAAAATGATAATTTCTTGTTAGTGGACGGCCACTTTTGGGCGACTTTAGTAAGTCCTGAGACACCGTTTGTGTTCATAAACTCCCGATTTTCCAAATGTATACCTTCAGCTGTAAAGTATGCAAACAGACCTAGATTCTTAAGACGGGCCTTCAGTACCTTTAAGGTAGTCGTATTTTGGCGGAGGGGTTATAAATAATTCTGATTGTATTTGCGTAAGATTTGAACAATGCGGTCGGTTATTCTATATGTATATGAGAGGACGGTCGGCAATTCTTGGTTAGGTATGGCCATACGTTTGTTCATTTTGTTAATAAAACATGTAAGTGTTTTGCATTTTTCAAGTCAGCTTAAAGGCAGCTAACGAAATCATGAAAAAGCAAAGATGGCGTCCTTAGGAAAATAAAAAGTTAATGGCATCCGCTATTAAACGAATGACTCAATAAAAAAAAACAGAACGCTTATTCTTATTTATCTTGAACAGTTGCCTTAAGAAAGAAAGTTATAAATAAGAAAGTTATGGAAAAAGGTACAAGATTTTTTGCTATATCTTAAAAATTAAAAGAAAAGAGACGACGCTGAATTTTCTTTTTAATTAGTGTTTCTAAATTGCCCATACAACTTTCATCCCATTTAACAAACATTGTACGCTGTAACGTTTAGGCGTTACGGAAAATAAAAAATCATATGAGAAACGGATAAAAGGTAACTTAAAACGGACAACTTATTATTGAAGCACCCTGTGTAATTTTGATTTCAGTATAATTATGTTTAATAAGCTATTGCAATAAATAAAAGTTAACTTAGAAATCACAAAAGCATTATTTTATTTCTATACAACACATTCGAAATGAAACTCCCGATTCGTTAGTTATTGTAAAAGCCGCCATAAACGAAAACAAATCTCAATACATTTCTCATAAAATATAAGGAAACAGTTTGTATATTGTTCATTAAAAATATTTCATTTAATAATACACCGCATAATTACAGATATTAGTTACAATGTATGCAAGACGCAATAAAAACCTAGTTGTTACACAGGAAAAACCATGAGTTGATAAAACTCACAGAGATGAAATTATAAACAAGTATCATTATACAGGTCAATGTATTCATTTATATCACAGTTACTCGGGGTTAACATAAATAAACCCTAACAGTCGGCCATCTTACACATGTTAAGTATATATTAATAGTGTACCCTCCTGAGCTGAAAAAAGTGGGGATAATGGCATCGCGAAACAGCCACTTGAAAACAGGATTTCAATTCCTCCAAAATCATCTACACGAACATATGTGCGGTTAGAAAAAATAGTAAAGGTTTGGTTTGTCGTAAACGCCCTGTTAATTATTGGTATAATAAATTGAGGTTCACGTGATTGATCACGGATTCTCGACATAACCTACACACCAAGTGAGATCGGTACGGTTTGTTTCGCAGCAGAATATTCTGGAGTTTAAGGCCCCAAAAGCTGAAATGATTTCTTGGTTCAATGCAATTCAGTACCTGTAAGGTAAAATTCTTATAGGCTTAGATGTGCAATTTAGATTGTGTGGGTGATAGCAATTATACAGTATTGCTCAATGTGTGGTGCTACATTATTATAAATATAAGGTTTTGACATTGTGAGCTTAATGACAAGTCATTAAGATATTTAACCATATAGATTAGATGCATTATGACTGAACAGGTACTGAATTTTACCGATTTTTGTTTTTATTATTTTAGTGTATTAATGTAAGTACATTTAAAATTTTGTTTTATGTCTATTTGTTTACAGAAATGTTTAAATAATGTTGTTGTAGAATAGATTTTCCCCAGGTGAGTGGAGAGTAGTTTTATTTGTTCAAACAGACTGGTAACCTTTTGAAAGGAAATCCATTTCTCCAAGAGAATACCCTGCACTTGGCAATACCCTGGTTTATACGTCAGGCAGAGGAAATTCTATTAACCCAGAAAGCCCTTTAAACTTGGCGGATTGAAAACCTAGCAGGGTGTCCTAGTAATAACGTAGCTTGAAATCACACATAAGTAACATTTGAATCTTTACTCAATTTTGTTTAATTTTTTGCCATTCATTGCTAAAGAAACCCACTCGCACCACTGTAATTGATCGGTGCATCCTTATTTTGGTACAAGATCCCCGCCACTTTTGGGCAATTCCAAATTTAAATACTTAGTGCTTCAAATACCCGTAACAATGCTTACAGTTCCCGATTTCACTATGCTGGACAGATTATCAGAGACATCATGTATATAGTAACTCAAATTATGAATATAATTTGTATTTATTTTCGTGAAATAACGAGTAGAAGTTCAGGATGTTTATGTCTAGCTATTTTTGCATTCTTATCAGGACCATTTACAATAATATATATCCACATTATCTTACTTAGTAATGAAAATAATGCGATAACTAGTTGACCCGACTCTCCAGTCTAATCATTAAAGCGTTTATTATATAACATATTTACGGTAATGTAATTCAATTGTTTATGAAATAACTAGAAATCACATAGAATTTATATTCGGTAAACTTACACTGACAAACTAAATAATAAAAAGGAATGAGTTATTCTGATGTCGCTTTTCAGGACTTGGGCTTAATGGAGTGGACTTGGAATTTCTCATATTTGTGCTACTGGTATTTTTAGATTCGTGATTTATTAAATTGTAGAAGGATATCGGAGGAATAAACACTGTATTTTCTAGAAAATATGTAGGACGGAGAACTACACGAGTGAGAGTGCAGAATATGGGTTTGAATTAGGAAGTAGTTGATGATATAGTTGGAGTTTTTTCAAATGGTTTCGTTTTGTAGTTTAACTGTTGGGAATAGTGTAACTAGGGGCAGGATCTTAGTAGAATCGGAGGGCTCTGACGAACAAATTTTAGGTTATGCTTATTTTATATTTATTTAAATAACTACTAATTTTACTAATGCACACTTAGGGGGTATCGTCATGCTTTTCTCTCCGCAAAATCGTGTTACGGGTGAAGGAATTGTTAGACTGTTAAATTTTCAATTGCTCAGAACAACAAATTAAGACTACACAGGCTAACTAAAATGGTGCGGCAGTAAGTTCCTATATAAACAAATGACGATTGCAATAAAATATCCATTATTTTATTGCAATCGTCATTTGTTAAAATTATTAAGTACTGTACTATAAACACTTGCTCTGAAAGGCTTTTGGTAGTTTTAAATTATGGGCACCAACTCGTTTGGTCTAGGGTACGATCCTCGGGAAGACGAGTTTTCCAAGGGGATCCTTCTTGTGTCGGCCTCTTGATGTAATGGAGTTCTCTTTTTACAACCAGTATTCACTCTGAACAAAGAAAACAAACACCGTCTCTATACGTCACCCAATTGTTTTTCACCACAATAGTCACAACATAATCCCTGAAAACAGGTATATAAAGTACTGTAAAGAAATTCTTAAATTACGTAAATAAATTCAATTTTGCTTTATTATAACAGGTATACATTTATACGGATATACATAAAATTTATAATTTACATCAGTACGCTCAATTTTGGATCTATCATCATTTTCATATAACCAACAATAGCAATTTATTTCAGTCTGCAACCTTTTTAAACTAGATTTCAATTTCCAGTGTTTTATATTTATTGAATTAAATACTATAATCTACCATTAGGGTGGACGTTTTATACGTTCATCACTATTTTAGTCATATCAATTCACAAAGGCCGCCACAATGAAAAATATTTTCTAGGATAACTTAAAACTGTCTGTTCTTTGGTGATTTTAAAAAGAAAGCTTTCATGAGCTAGGCTTGAGTCCGCAATGTAAATTAGTAATGGGATTCCAAGAACGTTGTAGATAACATCTGTTCAACCTGTTCTCATCTGTCGCGGCCGTCTACTTGAAGTCCGTGGATATCACTACGCAGGAATCATTTGCATTAACTATTAGTCATATCGGTTCCTTTCTTCATTCAACCCGTCGCAACGAATTACCTCCCTCACATGCCTTCTGTTTACCGATTCAAGAATAGTTTATTTATTGTTTTCGTCATTTGTCTAGCTCCCGTCCTTTTCCCCACTTTCTGTTTTCTTGAGGTATGCCGTTATGTTACGGTCTTTGAGCTTACATATATCACGTGAAAAATGCGTGAGTAATATTACCATATTGTTAGCAATAAGAAAAAAATGAAAAAATATTCCCCGAATTATTTATTTTCTATCCTAAATAAACTTTCGTATTCATAGCTAAAGTTCCAGATGGGGAATAATAAACAATCATTTATTTTTTATTAATTTTATTGCAAGATTAAGTTCTATAATTTACTGTGATAATAGATTCTATGCTGCAGGTGCAAAGCTCTAGTCCAAAATCTTGTTGTGAAAGTCGTCAAAACTACAAAGTTGTTGCTTAAAATATCCATTCAACATGAGCTATTGTAAGTAAATATTTTATTATTCTCAAATATTTCAAGGTTATCGCGTTATTTTCTAAACACCGTTGGTCGCCTGTCAAAGTTTTATTCAACATATGTCTTTTCTATAGTTCCGTGTAGATAGGATGTCTCGAGACGAATTGTTCTTAGGTACCGCTCTGCTAGTTTTATCACTCCTATCCTGTGCTCCGAGATGTTTGCGGTTGAGTGGTTAATGGTAAAAGTTAGTTTACGAATTTGGACAGTAATTTAATCTGTTCTTTTTAGTGCAAAAAAAAATTGAGGGAAACAAAATAGTTTATCCCTTCAGATATGTTTGTCTAAAGCATTATGAATTGTTAGAAGAGATTGTAAGGAAATAGATGGCCGATTTTATTACCTTTTTATACCACTTCATCAACTCAAAGGTTGGATTAATGTTAATAAACCTTATGGTTCCACCAAGTTAGAATCCTGTAACACGACAGATTTGTTCCATCTGGGTGATTATCCACAACTCGTTGTTAAGGGTGAGTGATTTATTCTGTTGCCGAATTCGGTAATGAATTTATGAAAACCGGTTGTATTAAATAACTTACATTAAGGCTTGAGCCGCACAAATACACCCGTTGATTCAAACACGTACAAAAGTACCGCGATTTTATTTCATTGGATTTTTCGTTAAAGAGAAATCATAATCGAAAATTTAGTTCTTTAGACCCAGATATTTTGTTGAAAGAAAAGTTAACTTAAGTGAATTCCTGTTCAAAATTTGTAACAATTAGTTTGTTCTAATTTGAGCTTTCTTTTGATATCCTTCTTACTTGTGAGAGGCCGGACTATGGTAGTTTTTTATGAATTTTTCTTTGTATGATAATTTGCAACGACTTTGTCTAGTATGAAAATAGGAAAACAAATTAATATTTTTATTATACAATTTAAAATGTAGCTAATTTATTTTATAGAAAAATCTTAAGGTAAATATGTAAGTGGTATGCCAGATCTGACAAATCACAATTGAATTAACAATTTTGTAAATGCATAAACTATTTAACAATTCTGTTTGAGTACTTTGAACCAAAAACCTGTGATATTATTTAGTGATATTATTGAATATTAATTTAAAAGTATTATTATGGTAAAAAATATTTGTTTATTCACAATGAAATAGACGTGTTATTACAGTATCAATTTTTTGTGCCTTGGTATATTAATATATATAAATATAAATATATATATATATATATATATATATATATATATTTGATGTGATAAAGAGGTCACGAAAGGTCCACGGAAGCCCAAATTCTATCAATAAAACGTACCCAAAGAGAAAGAAACAGGTAGAAATTAATATTTCCGAATATTTAATTGTTCTAGCTTGTATAAATATGTGTACTTCTTTGCCATTAAAAAGCAAAGCCCTTATTAATTAAGTGATTAAATTGTCGTGTATTATATTTATGACAGACTGTGATAAGATCATAAAACCGATATCAACTTAAAAGCCTAAATTTTAAATTAATTTATTTCAATCATTGATGATTACCTAGTAAGAACGAGTTTTCACCATTAGGATATAAATACAAAAAGCCATTCAATTTCATTGTCTAAAATAATTACTCTTTAGAAATATCTTGTGCAAATTAAAAGATACCTTAAAAACGAGCTTCATTAGAGTAAAAAGCATGTTCTCGTGTGTAGATTAAAAACATTCATTCTTGTTAAAGATTCCCTAAAACGCTTTTAAAATACTAATTTTATTAGTATACAAATCGATCATTAAGAAAGCTAAGCGAAGTATATTTTCCGTGTAGGCTGAAAAGAAGTCAGCCTACAATAATTATCCCATGTGTAAAATATTCGTGTAAAAACTATAACAATCTTATTACATTTGCAAAGGATAAAGAAAGCAATTGAAGCTTTAATTAATTATATAATTATGCTGAAATCTGTACTTTATAAGGATGCAAAACAATTGCGAGCTTCAATTAATTATGTAATTAATTTTCCTGCATAAACATGCGGTAGAACACGTTTCATTTAATGTAAAAGCAATTTTATGTTACATTTACGATTGTTAAGAATACAAATCGATGCAAATCTTATTGCATTTGCAAAGCATAAAATAATTGTTCCAGAATCTTCGTTCATTAATAGACAAATATGTCAAAAACTAAGAAATTTTTCAAAAGCCAATTATTTTCAACTAATGAATAAAACGTTTCCAACACAAATATCGGCAAGTGTTAGCAAACTGTTGGACCTGCTGAACACAACCATTGTCTAAGTTAGGACCCAGTAATTCGGAAATCGAAGCTTGCATGAAACTAAACACCCAAATTATATCTAGATTTAACGAATTCTATGCAGATTGCATTTTGGTAACGATTGTTTTAAACATAGATAGGTTTGCCAAAAATCCCCCCCGAATTAAACTAAGCAATGAGGCGCTAGGATCTGGATCAAATCGTTCATGGTAGAGTTGCATTTTTATCCTGTATGTAAATACTCCCTGTACGTTTGTTGTGGTATGTTTTGTATTCTTCTTAAATTTCTTGGGTATTAAACCACTCGGAGTTTTTAAAATTGTCTTTATTTACGTTTTGATCCATGACCTAGGATCGTTGTCAAAATAATAAAAAATTTTGAAGTTTGACATTTATGACACAAATTTAAGGTGACTTTGATTTATTAATCTTTGATTTGAATACATTAGGTGAAAATTTTTAAATTCGTTTAATGATGTTAATTTTGCTCTATCATACATGGTTTTGATAATTCCTCGTTTGACACAGTGTGGATGGTTTAAATCGAAGTTTAAGTATCTGTTTGTGTGTGTTGGTTTTCTGTATACCGATGTATTAATTGTTGTACCGTTTTCGCTAACTAGAATATCTAAAAATGGAAGTTTTCCATATTGCTCTAATTCATAAGTGAATTTAATAGTGGGTTCTATTTTGTTAATGGATTCTACAAAGTTTTTAATTAGTTCTGTATTATGAGGCCAAATAGCATAGACATCATCTACTTATCTCCACCAGATTAGTGGTTTCAATTCTTGTGTGAATATTACATCTTTTTCGAATTCCTCCATGAATATATTACTAAAAATTGGCGATAGTGAACTTCCCATCGTCATTTCGAAGTTCTGTTTGTAGAATTGGTCATTTATTTGAAAATATGTGGTATTGACGCATATACCAAGTAATTTCATGATGGATGATATACTTAGTTTTGTTCTTTCTTTAAGGTTGTCATCTTTTTGTAGTTTGTTTTTTATAATATTAAGCGTTTTGTTTACAGGGACATTTGTGAGGAGATTTACTACATCAATACTTACCATTGTGTGTGTATTTTTAATTTTGATGTTTGATAATTTTTCTAAAAAGTGTTGGTTGTTTTTAATGAAAGAATTCGTTTTGCCTGCTGATGGATTTAGAATTTTTAGGTGAAATTTTGCTAAATTATGGCATGTTGAATCTATGGAGCTTACGATAGGTCTCAAAGGAATGTCTGTTTTATGAATTTTTGGTAGACCGTAAAAGTGGGGTGGTTTACTGTAATGTGGGACCGGACCAGTTTGCTTCTTTCTTTGTTTTCGAACTCATTTTTAAATTTGTATAGAGTTTTGTATATTTTATTTTCAATTGATTTTGTTGAGTTCGTTTCTAAACTAGTGTAATTCTCAGTGTTTAATAGTTCGTTGACTTTTGCGTTGTAATCGTTTTTATGACGGTGTTTAGCATGGTATTGCAGCTTTTTAACGTTTTAATTTGCGTGTTACTTTTCTCTATAAATAGATTATTAAATTTCTTTATGTGAATTTCTTTTTGTTTGAAAAATTCTGAGTCGTAGGATTTTGCACTAACGAGAATTTTATCAAAATCGTCTTTTGTTACCGTTATTCGTATGAAATTTATAATACCCTCAATATCTTGTTTTAACTTATAAATAATGTGTCGATGGTTTTGTAGTCTTTCTATCATCATACTGCAACTTGCTCTTTCAAGGATCCTTGATAGTTTATTGCTTGTCTGGCCAAATTTTTTTCTGAATAATTTTGATATTACTTTGTTGTTTCTGCATTTTATTAAGCGTCTACGGTCGCAAGTGAATTTTGTGTTAACAAATGCATTAAGGGCGGTCTTCACAATAGCTATGCCAATGGGAAAGGTGTAACATGATTTCCTTCTGCAATATTTGATTTTTATATTTTTATACTTTATGGGCGGTTTTTGTCATTTCGAATGGACCTGCACCTTGCTGAAATTCTAGATTACTAGAACAGGTGAAATGGCTTGCGTGTTCTAATGAGCTAAAGAGACAAACTACAGGTCCAACCAAAGTAGTAGCGCCGTTAATGAGGAACCAGACTAAGACCGGTCCCTGAAAGAGGGCAGCGGCTGTTTCGATACTTAGATTGGCAGAAGCCATAGAGGTCGGTATGGCAGTCTAAGACACACTACCGCGATGTGGAAGACAACGGAAACCACCACATTACCTCCAAAGTACACAGCTTACTTAAATTATAATAAATCTGATGGCATTCTCTGAGGTAAAAGATTCCGGAGTTAAAATAGTCCCCCCATTCCGATCTCCGGGAGGGGGCTACTTTGGAGGATGCGATCGGAAAGTGCAGAATAAGAGTCGGGAACATTTTGCGAGTCGGAGCGTGAAATGTTAGAAGTATGAAGCAAGTAGGTAAGCTAGAGAACCTGAAAATTGAAATTAGTAGGTTAGCAATAGACATAGTAGGGATCGGCGAAGTTCGGTGGCCAGAGGCGGGGGATTTTTGGAATGGAGACTTCGGGGTAATTCATACAAGAGCAGAGGAAGGAAATTTGCATGTGGGGATAGTTATGCGAAAAAAGATAGGACACTGTGTAGAAAATTACATACATAAGAACGAAAGAGTACTCATGGTTAGATTAGAATCTAAACCGGTAAACACAGTAATAATACAAGTATACATGCCCACCTCTACCTACAGTGACGAAGAGGTAGAAGCGATCTACAAAGATATTGAAGATACGTAAAAGGACATGAAAATTCAATAATTACGGGGATTTTAATGCAGTGGTAGGTGAGGGTAGGGAAGGTGCAGTAGTAGGTTTATTTGGTTTAGGCACGAGAAATCTTCACACACACACACACACACATTATTTCAACATCATGCTAGAAGACGATATACGTGGAAAATGCCAGGAGATATAGGAATATATCAAATATATTACATTCTTGTTAGACAACGGTTTAGAAATCAAGTAAAAGACTGTAGAAGCTACCCAGAAGCAGATATAGACACTGACCATAGCATCGTAATTATGAAGGCCGCACTTAAATTTAAGAATTTGAAAAAAAGAAACGACAAAAGGCACTTTGACTTTGAGAAACTAAAAGATAAAGATATTCGAGAAAGATTCGAAAAAAAGTCAAATGAATTGTTGAAAGATACCGGAAAAATATCTGATACTAAGGATGCAGAAACAGAATGGAATAACATTAAATCCAGCTTAGACATGGCGGCCAGAAATATTCTGGGGTATACACATAAAGAAAATAAGAAGCCATGGATAACAAAGGATATCCTGAATTTAATAGAAAAAAGACGAAAATACAAAAATAAATACGAAACAGGAAAACAGAGATACAAAACTATAAAACGGGAAATTATTCGCAAATGCAGGAAAGCTAAAGAACAATGGATTGATGAAAAGCGTAAAGAGGTACAAGCTAAGATGGAAATAGGAAAGACAGATGAAGCATACAAACTAATTAGATTCAATTTTAGGAATATAAAACCGTGTAGCAAAAAATATAAAGGACGCGGGAGGAAACTTCATTATAGAAAATGTAGAGAAAGTGGGTAGAATATATAGGGAATTTATATGCAGGAGAGGATCTAACGGCATTAGAACAGGAATCAGACATTGAAAATGATTACGGGATATCCTATTTAGAGATGAGTCTGTATTAGCACTAAAGGGTCTGAAAAATGGTAAGGCGCCGGGTACAGATAAGGTGCAAGCAGACACTCTAAAAGCCGCTGGACAAGCAGTAACAGAACGTTTTTTCCAACTTGTAAGCTATATGTATGAGACAGGCGAGATACCCAAAGATTTCAAACGTAACATCATAGTAACTATACCAAAAAAGAAAGGCGCAGATAGATGTGGAAATTTTCGAACAATAAGTTTGACACCACACGTGTCAAAAATATTAACTAGAACTGTACAAAGATGAATGGAAAACCGAGCTGAAGAATTACTAGGAGAAGATCAATTTGGGTTTAGGCAAAAGAGGAGAACACGGGGGGCTATTTTAGCTCTGAGAGTGATAATGGAGAAAACAATAGAAATGGAAAAATCATTCGACAATGTAAAATGGAGAAAAATGTTCCAAATACTCAAAAAGATTGGAATTAGTTATAGGGATAGACGAATAGCACATAGCTTATACAAAAAGGAAACAGCAGTAATAGAATTAGAGAAGTTAACATTAGGAAAGGAGTGAGACAGGGATGTGCCCTATCTTCATTAATTTTTAACTTGTATATTGAAGAGACAATGAATACTGTCAAATACAGCAAAGCATTTGGAATTACTATGCAAGGACAAACAATTGATATGCTTAGATTTGCAGATTAGCATCTAACAAGGAACAGTTAGAAGCTGCTTTTAATGAAATGGAAACAGTTCTACCAGAAATATACGGTATGAAAATTAACAAAAATAAAACTAAAGTACTAGTTTGCAAAGGAGGAGAAAATAAATCAAAAGCAAGAATACAAATAGGTAACAAAAACTTACAAGAGGTTAAGGATTTCTGCTATCTAGGAAGTCAAATAACGCAAGATGGGAAAAGGTCGTGCTACCTTTAACAAGAAAAAGCAACTACTGTGTTCAAAGACAACAAACATAGAAACAGAGAAAAGATTGCTTAAAACATATGTGTGGAGCACAGTACTGTACCGCTGTGAAGCCTGGACAGTAGGAGAAGCTGACAAGAATAAAGTAGAAGCCTTTGAAATGTGGTGCTACAGACGAATGATGAAGATATCATGGACAGACAAAGTTAAGAACAAAGAGGTACTAAAAATGGTAGTGGAAGAAAGAGATATGTGGAAAACGGTATAAAATAGGGGAAATAGGATTATAGGCCACATACTACGGCACGAGGGAATAGTGCGGGATATATTAGAAGCAGAGATAGGAAGAAATAGAAGTATAGGTAAACCTAGGTTAGACTATTGCACACAGATAAGGAAAGATGTAGGCTGTAGGAATTTCAGGGAAATGTGTAGGCTAGCTCAGAATAGAAATCAATGGAGGTACGCATCCCAAGATAGATAAACTAATGACAAAAAAAATAACAGTACTTAAACATGATGACTATTATAAGTAACTACAGGTTTTGGTTGTGCAATATTCTTGAATAATATTAATTGTATGAAAGGATTTACTGGAAAACTATTAATTCCGCAAATGTCTAAGTGTTGGGGGATCTTGGCAGCCACAGGCTGCTTAACTCCCTACATATACCACTGAATCTCGGTGAAATAGTGCAGATAATTAGTCAACAATAGAAGTGGAAACGAGCTGTATATAGGCTGTTTAGGAATTTCAGGGAACTGTGTAAGCTAGCTCAGAATATAAATAAGTGGAGGTACGTGTCCAACCAATTTTGAGACGGAAAACCTAATGACGAAAAAATAAGCGCAGATAAATCTGATGATTATTATAAAGAACTACAGGTGTTGGTTGTGAAATATCTGCAACTAATGTTGACTGTGCGAAAAGATATCTTGGAAAAAAGTATTAAATCGGCAATAGTTCAAGTGCTGGGGGAACTTGGCAGTCACAACCTGCTGACCCCCCTTCACAACCTGACATGTGATTTTCCAATGCTCCACTCGTAGGTACTCTATTGGTCAGGAAGCGAGTTTTTTTTTAAACCTGAAAAATTTTGAATTTTGAGGAACCTTTGCTGTTCCAACAAGGTAGGGATCTTTAATGTGCGTGACAACACGCACACACGGGGCCTCCATTTTACCTCTCATCCGAACGAGGGCATATTTTTGTGAAAAATGCTCGCCTAACATTTTTCAAGCCGGGACCTTGGGCGTAGTAGTCACACGCATACCAACTTCGCCACGGAGGCCCCCAAACCACTTAATGTCAAAGAAATAGGGTATATAATTGTAAAACAATAGAAGGGGACCGAACTGCACCTAACAAGAATGAACAGCGCCTATGATCAAAGAAAACAAACATAGAAACAGGAATTAAGTTGTTGAAAGCATATGTGTGGAGCACAGCACAGTATGCCTATGGAATAGTGACAGTAGGAAAAGCAGACAGAAAAACAGAAGCAGACTTTTCACATGTTGTGCTTCAGATGTATGAGGATGATAGCATGGACGGACAAAGTTAATAACAAATAGGTTATAGAAATAGAAGGGGAATAAAGATATCTGTGGAAAAAATAGGAGAAATAGACGGGCAGAATACGTTCTAAGGCATTTTTGGGGATTAGTATGGGATATATTACAAGCAGAGATAGGAAAAAGGAGGTAGATGTAGACGTAGATAAGATAGTGATAAATGTAGACTGTGCAAATTTCAGGGAAATGTGTAGGTTAGTTCAGAATAGGAAACAATGAGGGTACGTGTCTTACCAGTTTTAGGACTGAAAACCTAATGATGATGATGATGGGCCGTTTTTGAAGCCCTTACGGGTCTCGGAAGGAATTTTGTTTCTACAGATGTATCAAGGGCGGTCTTAGCAATATCTGTGCTTATGGAGAGCGGGTAACTAGATTGCCTTCTACCATTTCTGATTTTTATATTTATATCCTTTATGGGCAGTTTTTGAAGTCCTGCGGGTCTCAAGTGAATTTTGTTTCTACAGATGCATCAAGGGCGGTCGCAGCAATAGTTGTGCCAACGCGGAAGGTGTAACCTGATTGCCTTCTGCCGTTTTTGATTTTTTATATTTTTAGCGTTTATGGAGGTTTTTGATGTCCGTACGGGTTACTCGTAAGTGATTTTTGTTTTTACAAATGCACTAAGGGCAGTCTCGACAACAGCTGTGCCAATACGGTAGGTGTAACTCCAACTTTGAAGGTAAGTTTTTAGATTTATTTAAAAAGAGCTGCTGGAAAAAATGGCTTGAAAATTGGATAACTTTACACAGGCGTTAGCTTCAGAGTAGAAAATGCCAAGTACTAGTTATTTCGTATTTGGTAGTCAAAATTTTTATTGTCTTGTGTTTAATACCGCTCATTTAAATTTTGACGCATTATGAGATATTTTTGTGCATTACGAAATTTCAAAAGAAATTTGCAACCAGAGTGTTTCAAATAGCTTGGGGTAGACACAAAACAACTTTTTTTGTTCTTAAAATGTCTAATTTTAGGCAGATTTTCAATTTTACATCCTATGTTGTGACAACCAACCGTACGCCCATACTTACCTCTTGATTTAAAGTTATCTATCTTTATACCGTTGTTGCATTTTACCCGTTCCTCGATTTTTTTGTTTAAAAAAACCTGTTCTGCAGATTCAACATTCCTGATTCGTATCTTTTTTGCTTTGTTATTTATATTACCTTGAAATTCTATGTTCTAAGATGGATGATGAAATTGCCTCCGATCTATGAATTTAAATCGGTTTGAACCATTTTTTTTTGGTAATTTATTCGTCAAGTCAGTGCTATAAACATTTATAAAAACAAACAAGAATTTCAGTAATTCACCTTTAGGATGTATGCAAATAGGCAATATTTGGATATTTATAGAAACCTATTTGGCAATAAGTATAAATCACGTGTCATAATTGAAAAATATTTGTAATATGGTAATGTTAATTGACATTAATTAAAAATAAGTGATTTGCTAACTTTTAAGTTGTTTTATTACATCTTCAGCAGTGATTGATAGAAGCGTTACTAGAAATTTACGTTGTATATAACATTTCTGTCTTGCGTTTTAATTGATTTGTGCGATTTTGCGTGATTAATCGTCATACTGTTTTAGTCGCTTAATTGTTGTGTATAATTACTAATCCGACAAATTGCTTTGTAATTGCGTGTTCTCTGATGTATTAAACTGATTCAAGAATAAATTAGGTCTATCAGATTTTTCTGCGTCAAATGAAATTCACACTTTCACTTTGTTACATAATTAGTCCTAAATTAAAATTCTAATTTTGATTAGAAAAATTAACGTTTAATATGAAAATGGAAAGTTAATTTGAAATATGTGGTTTGTGTTGCCTACCTGTTCAAGTTGATTCACGATAAGCATTCGTTATTATTGCGTTTTACTTTCGAAAAGTTGTACCAGGGTTACGAAGAAGCGATCAATTTCCTAGAAATATTAGGCCTGTGCATATGAAATGTTCGAATTAGTAAAATTCAAAAGCATCAGTCGATTTGATCAACTTTTATTATTTACGCTGTTATTCTGCTTGGTTTTGAAAAATAATAAATATTCATGTACTTGTCATTTGACATAATGATCACTTTTCAACAACTCTATAAAAAGTTCCAAAGATTTTGTGAACGCATGATCTTTGAATACGTTTTCTTTTTCAATTTGTTGTTTGGTTCTCAGTCCGCACATTAGTTTGATGCAACTCTCCATTCCAACCTATTCCGAGTTAACCCCATCATCGATACGTAACTAATACATTCTACATCTATCTGAACTGTTTAGCATATTTAAGCTTCGGTCTACCTCGAAATATGTTCAATCATCCTATCCCTTCTTTTCTTTACATTTGGCCATAGAGCTCTCTTCTCATCAATGCGTCTCAATACCTCCTCATTTGAGACCCGTCTGTAATATCACATTTTGAAAGGCTGCATTCTCTTTATTTTAGCATTGCCTATCGCCCACGTTTCAGTTCCATACAAAGCCACGCTCTATGCAAAAGCTTTCAGAAATGCTGTCCCAATGTTTAAACCTATTTTTGATGTTATAAAATTTCTCTTTTTCAGAAATGCTTTCATTGCTTGACCCTGCCTACACTTTATGTCCTCATTGTTCTATCGACCCTACTTACCTTAGTACCCTAGTAACAAGTTCCTCTACTTCCTTCGATGTTTCATCTTCTAATCTGATGTTCGCTGCTTCATCTAATCTTACAAGATTGCACTCCATTACCCTTGTTTTACTTTTATGAATGCTAATCTTCTAATTATTTTTCAAAATAGATCCCTTGCTGACTTTAAAAAATGTTAATGTCATCTGCAAATCTCAATGTTTTAATTTCTTCTGCTTGAATTTTAACATCTTTCCCAATTTTTTCTTGGATTTCTTTCATTGCTTGCTCTACGTACAAATTAAACAGTATAGGAAATAGACTACAATCTTGCTTCACTCCCTTCTAAATTATTGCCTCCCGTTTATGTTCTACAACTTTTATCACCGGACTCTGCCCTCTGTACAAATTGTGGATAACCCTTCGTTCCGTGCATCTTCAAAATCTTGAAGAGTTTGTTCCAATCAACATTGTCAAAAACTTTTTCCAGATCAATAAAGGTCAAAAACGGTGCTTGTTTTTCTTAATCCTGTCTCCAAGCTAAGTCGTAGATTCAATATAGCCTCAGGCTTCCAACATTTCTTCGAAAGACGATTCCTGAAGAAAATAGTAAACATTCTGATCTTTTACTTTCTCCCGTAAATCGGAAATAACTTTTTTACCTTCAATAAGTGAAATATAACAACCATTAGCGGCTCGGTTTATAAATAATTTTAAGACTCGGACAGCACCTTCTGACACTATTTTTATTTAGCACAAACAATATCATTAACACATATATAAGTTAATTACAGTCAGTTACTCAAACTGCGCTGGTGGCGAATCCTCAAATAGGTAATAATTATTTATCAGAACAAGTAATATACATATAAATTCTCCTGTTGAATATCTGCTTGTTTCACCCTTCTAACATGGAATTTCACACACACTAAGGATCGTTAAAAGGAGACTGCGGTCGCCTGTGCGAACTACCTGGAGAACGAAAACAAACAACCCGCATTAAAAATGCAGACTGATGCACCTGGGTAGTAAAATGAAGCAACGGGGGAACCGCTGTAGGAAGGGATGATAGAACGTGTATGCAGGGACGAATTGTGTAAGTAGAACCTAAACAATTCCTTTCCTGGTTTTCCATCCGCTTATAGACGATTTTGGTTAAAATTTTTCAGGTACGACTGACTAAACTTATTGTTTGATAGTTTTTACATGTCAACTCCTATTTACTTTGGTGCGAGAATAATTACATTCTTATTGAAATCTGAGCGTACTTCACCTATGTCGTACACCTTACCAGATGGTACAGTTTTGTCCTAGCTGTATTTCCCATGACGTTAAGCAAATCTGATGGAATTTCATCAATTTCAGGTACCTTATTCCTACTCAGATCTTTCAATGATTTTTTAAACTCAGACGTAAGTATACTGTCACTCGTTGTATCCTCACCAACTACCTCTTCACTTTCGAATACCTGAAAATTAAGTTCTATTCCTTGATATAGTCCTTCTATGTATTCCTTTCATCGGTCGGCCTTTTCTTCTTTGCCTGTAAGTGACGTTCCATTTGAGATCCTTAGATTGTACAACTGCGTTTCTTTTCTCAAAACGTTTCTTTGATTTTTCCCGTAACCTGTATCTACCTTTCCAACAACCATACAGACTTCAGCATATTTATATTTCTCTTGCAATCATTCTTTCTTTGCCAATTTGCATTTCTTATTGATCTCATTCCTGAAGCTTCTATATTTCCTTTTGCCCGTTTCATTCTTTGCATTCTTAAATTTTTATCCGTCATCTATCAAATCAAGTATCTCTTGTTTTATCCACGGACTTCTTCCTATCTTTGTCTTTTTCTTAGTTTTTCATCTGCTGCCGCAGTAATCGCGTTTTTCATCCTCGACCATTTCTCCTTTAAGGTACTTCCTTCACCCTTTTCAGTTACTCTATGCCTAATACTTTTTGAAACTCCCTCACCGCATGTTATTTCAAGTTAACAAAGTCCAACCTATTCTACTTTTGGCTTCTTTTTAGTTTCTATAGCTTCAGCCTGCATTGCATTGTCAGCAAATTATGGTCATAGTCTACATCTGCTCCTAGATATGTCTAATAGTTGAGAACTTGGTTTCTGAACCTCTGCCTAACCATTATGTAAGCCTCCATATTTCATCCAGGTACATAACCTTCCTTCGTGTTTTTAAACCAAGTGCTGGTAAGAAGCACATTGTGTTCTACCGTCGGCTTCCCATTGGTTCCTCCCATCCAGATCATATTCTCCCTGCTGTTTTACCTTGTCTTCCTATTCCTACAACTGCATTCCAGTCTCCCATTACAATCAAATTCTCGTATCCTTTTAATGTACCGCATGATATCTTAATATACCCCTTCAATCTCTTCATCGTTTGCATGCTGGTAGGTATATAGACCAATGTTATTGTGGTGGGTTGTGGTCTTGTTTCTATCTCACTTCTGCAATTCTTTTGTTATGCTGCTCATAATAGCTTATCGTCTATCCTATTTTTCTATCCATTATTAAACCTACTCCCGATTATCCCTGTTGGTTTTCTTGTTAACGATTCTGTAATCTCCTGACTAGAAATCCAGCTCTTATTTCCAGCGTATCTCACTAAATCCCAACTACATCTAGTTTAAGCCTATTCATTTCCCTTTTCAAGTTTTCTAACCTAGCACTACTATTCAAACCTGACATTTTACACTCCGGCTCATAGAATGCTATATTTATCCTTTGCGACGACTTCTTCTCGAGTAGTCCTCACTTGGAGATTCGAGTGCAGGACTACTTACTTCCGGAATATTTTTTCGGGTGGATGCCTTTATCATCAAACCATATAAATAGAGCCGCATGTCCTTGGCAAAAGTAACGTTCGTAGTTTCCCCTTGACTTTACCGTGCGGCAGTAGCAACAGAGCTAAGTTTTGTTGGATGATCTTATAAAAAACTATCGTCTTTGTAACTACCGAAGCGACCGTTGCTCTCTGGATCGTAGGGGGAAAAGCGATGCGTTGATTTCGAGTGTTGACGTGAATGAAAATCAAAATGATTGTTAAACTCAAAGGACTAGCTGTTTATATACAGCAAATGAATTTATTTGAACATAATAATTTTTTTATATTTACACATTCTTACAGATTATGCTACTTGAAATTATTGGCGAAAATGCAGATGAATTTGTGGGTTATTTTTATTTAATACACAAAATTTCGAATATATTTTATGCCTGATCACAGGTTTAACTAAAAAATATAAACAATGGTGTATATTACAAGTACAGAAACTTTAAGCTGCTTACCATAAAGTTGTTTATAAATATTATTCAACATAAAATTATAGAGTAAATGTTAATCATTAAAAATAGCGTTTGAAATTTTGTATTAATCAACATCTTTTTAAATTCCGTCGAGCCAATATTATATATTCTATATTACAACAAAATTTTACCTTTTCAAACGATATTTTTAATAATTAACATATACCTATAGAAATTATAAAGAATATGTTAATTATTAAAGATAGCACATGAAAAATAATAGTATGTTATTTAACGAACGAGTTACGATAGCCATTACTCATTCGGAAGGTTTGCGGCTCGAGACTGTTAGCGCGAGCGGCGTAATCCGAATGAGTAATGGCCATAACTCGCGAATAGAATACTATAATTTTCCCACGACTACACAAATCTTCATTATCAAATATTTTATAAAAATTAAAACTCATAATTATTTGTCATACAATTTGCCACAAAAAGGTGCTCTTGATTAATCTCTGTATAGTTTTCTATTTACAAAATATTTTAAATTAAGTCATACTCAACTCATGTATGAAAATAACGTATTAGTAATTTTTTCAAAAATGCAAAGGTTTATTTTATGAATTCGAAACTAGTATCTGTTTTAAATCAAATACAGTCAGTTGACAAGCATGTACATATTTCGTAAAAATAATGTTTCATTCATATTAGTTTTACTATTAAAATACACATAATTACAAACTGAATCTAGTAGGCTTCCCTTACTCTGTGTAGTTGTCAGAAGTTATACTCGTTCAATACCAATACGTAACTACAGCTTGCTTATTTCTTATTATTTTGTTAATAATCAAACACAAAAATTGTAACATACACTTTCTCTGAATATGCTGACATGCATTTGGTACTAGGAGAATGCCAAGGCAATTCTGAAAAGGCTGTAAAAAGATATGCAAAGAAATATCCAGGATGCATTGTTCCCAATAGAAAACTTTTGTGGCAGTAGATTGACGAATAAGAGACTGCTGCTCAACATCGTGGAAGTGAAAGAGTAAAACGCACATTGAGAAATGAAGAAAAATTTTTAACTTGAGAGGAGAACTCAGGAATAAGTACCAGAAGATTTTTCACTACAAACGGGAGTTTCTCAGGTAACATGTTGGAGAATTCTAAACGATCAACAGCTGTATCTCTATCACCTGCAACAAGTTCAGGCCCTTTTAGAAACCGACTACCAACCTAGAGTCGAGTTTTACGACTGGCTACTAAGACAAATTTGAAAAGATAATGAATTTGTTAACAATATTTTTTTTACTGATGAAGCAACCTTTAGCAGAAATGGCATATTTAACATGCATAATGAGCTTGTGTGGTGAGATGAAAACCAACATTTTACGAAAACCAGCAGTTTTCAGCATAAATTTAAAATGTTTGGACTGGAATAATACATAATCAGCTGATAGAACCATTTATTTTGGAAGAAAATTTAATTGGAGAGCGATATACAGCTTTTTTAAGAGAACATAAGCTATTTTTGAATTCAGCTGATTTTTCACATCAAGTACATAAATTGTAAAATCGTGTATAAGAAAATTAACACTAAGTAATATCAAAATATGTTAATACTTGTCATAGATTACATTATAAATAATACTTTCAATACCATACATTTGTAATTTCTTGTTAAAGTGTTTTATAAAAATGTAAATTCAAAAACTTAAGATGACTAAAATATGACCCACTTTCGTAATGACCATTTCAGTAAACATGTAAGTATTTACAATATAAATTTTTCTTAATATTTTTATTTTACAAATGCTGAACTTTAAACTATAAATTTCATCAGGTAGCTTTCATTATTTCAAGGTTAATACGACAAAAGCAACGTTTAAACGTTAAGGGAATGTTTGCCAGATGTGAAATAAAAGCGACATCTGGTACAGTGTTAATATAAAATCCACTTACCAAGATATTGTGAAAATTCAAAACATGAATTCTTTTGTCCCAGGAAGTTGTGAAAATTTATAATTTCTAATATTCAATCGCAACTGAAAACTTTCAGAGGACTACTCACCAATACTCTTATAAAAGCCCAGATTTTCAACGGGGTTTAAACTGCTTTGCGATGTCATAGTTATCAAACCATAAAAATAATACCCTCACTTCCAATACGAAATAATTATGTTTGTAAATTCTGATATTTTTTTAGATTTATGTTACTAATTTTTATATTACATAGTTGCGCCATGAATTTTAATACTCTGAAATTTACGCATAAATTCCAAATACTTTAAGGTTACGCATTATTGAAAAGGATCGAAATAAGGTAGTAATACATGCTGTCCAAACTAAGTTCGTAGGTTGATACGCAAATCACACATCGCCTTCAACATTCTAAAGCTCTTCCTAACTCGATTAATCTGTAACTGATCGAGCACGCTTTAGAGCGTCGGGAAATAATCAACAACGTGAATTTTAAACATAAAAAAACGAATCACCTAGTGTTATCTTTTGAGCGTGAAAAATACACTTCTACAATACGTAATATTCGACCCACATGCTATACATATTGTTAAATATAAATCAATGAATGCTTTAAATTAAATGCTAATATATGAGGGCGTGACCACAACTATTGCATGAATGAAAGCGTCTGTATTTTGAAGTACTTTGGGAGACATTAAGAATTAGGATATGAAACAAAAAATGTCAACACCCTGCAGCAAAAAATTTAAGTCGTATTTCTCTCTATTTAGTGAACCTAACACGATATATGACAATTATAAATCACGCTACGCCTCCTACTGTTTTCTTTTCCAATGTATATATTCCAAATATGTTTATAGTGATATAAGATGCACCTTAAAAAGATAAAATGTACTCATTTAAAAATGTGGATCTCTTCACGATTTTGCGGTCATCCTTGCGCAGGGGCCATACTCATCTTCGTCTGGGTGTTATTTGGGCGTTGTTGGGCGTCGGTTGGGTTATGCCCTCGTAGAAACCAGATTGCCTTGTCTTCCCTCTTCTTCATTTGTAGCGGTACGATAAGGATACAGATAGGGCACGATAAGAGGCAAAGGTAAAGAGGAAATCTACATCCTAAAAGAGAAAAGACAAAGTAATGGCACAGGTAAACTTCACTGTTCGACGTCTCGTTGGCTAATCCTCCTGTCCTGTCGTGTCGGAAACCGCGCACTTACCCCCTCACTCCACGTCTGCGCATTCTCTTGCGCCGACGCAACTGTCCGAAGTGACGGAAATGCACAAGTCTATTTTTAAAATTAATGGCGGGAATTTAATCACATATTAAAAAGGTGTACATGTCCAATTTTGGCATGTAACAATCGCGACAAAGCCATAAAAGAAAAAAAATCTTAAAAAAAGAAAATGACTGTTAGCACGGTAAAAGCTTAAAATCTAAATCCTAACTAACCTACATATACCCTAACACAAATTCTAGAAAATGTTTATTTTAGGCGCCACTTGGTTTTTTCAACCGATAACACGTCTTACGATTAACCAGGAAACGGAATGTGTAGCCCCATTGTTTATGAACTACATTTATAAGTGCACACACGAGTCTTTAATATGGCGCAGTTATAATCGACAGCACAAATTTGTCGGAGAGCACGAAACACTACTAAAACTAAAACAAATGCGACAAGTCGCATAACCTATAAACTATAACCTAAAAGCTAACTAACAGTTTTTGAGTGCATACGCACATAAGCATTGCATTTAAACTGTTTTTTGTTTGGCAAGAAATGCCCAAATTTAAAAATGTCCAAAGGAGCAAGTTACACTGCACTTTAGCAAATTTTTATGTACTGGTACTTTGGCTTAACAAACAAGACACATCAAAAATGTGAATTAACAAATTTACCAACAGTACCATTTTACTAATTTCTTACATTACTAACCTAACAAATTACATTACTACCATCAGGTTAGCTTCTTCACTCAATATTCAAAAAATAATTCCTACGTCTGATCGTAAATACCAAACGTTAGAAAAACAAAAAAAGATAAGGCAAAATCTCAAGTTATTATCAAAGATTAATAGGTAAGATAACGATATTAAGCTTAAGTTATTATCAAAGATAATAGGTAAGATAAAGATATTAAGATAAAACTAGATAACAATAGATGGATCCAAAACGTCCCAGCACGCTAAGGCACGCTACGACTACATACATTAAAGATATAGCGTAGCATTTCCCAGCTCACCAAGCCGTTCTGTCATCCATCACAAAGATACAAGATAGAGTGGCTCCTTGAAGCCGTTATATAGGTAAATTAAGACATATAAGTTAAAAAAAATTACTAGACTAACGAGTGAATCCACTGCGATAAGAAAATCAGACAAAAGTTGAAACAACAACTTAAAAGTATCACTACAGATACCTTCACACAAAAAACCACTGATTCAAGGTAATTTTTAGAAACGGTAACGTCATAAACACACAAGAATGCGTAACTATAAGCAGTTAAATACAGACACACTGTCCCAATATGCCAAAACAACCGAGAATTCGATAAGATAGCAATAAAAAGCGATAGCACCTCACCACGAAGTTCAATAAAAAACAACAAAAAAAATGTCCAAAGAAAAAAGCATCCACTCAAAACATCAGCTAAAACCAATCATAAAAATTCAATGAGTTATTGCAACCAAAATTACGACAATTACCACGAAATTAAACAATGTAAGATAAATGCTGAAAACAAAATAATCTCTTGTAGAAAAGGTGCCAAGATTGATTAAATGAAGCGAAAACGTTATACTGAGAGACCTAGATAATAAACAGATATGTGGCTAACAATAAGTTCAAGGGGGAAGTCAACAGGTAGCAAAAAGATAGCTAGTTTAAAGTAAATAAGGCAAACGTGTAGAAGGTAGGTGCTGTATAAGGAAAGAAATGGCTAAATAAAGTTACTTAATTCATAGCAAGGTCAGAAACATTAGGTAAATCGTTAAAGAAATGAAATGTGAAAAATTTTAGATGTACGCAACGCTTCAGCGATTTTAAAGATTTTCATTCCACCTAGTGTGGTCTGAATCAATATATGAAGAGATAGCATAGCAGTGATTAAGACTCGATTTACTGATAAAATTGTTGAAGAACAAAAAATACATCTTACAACGCATATAATTGCTAGGGTGACAAGCCGTCCTTTGAGCTTCACCTAGACTAATAAAGAAAAACTTCAACATCATCCTCAAAAAATGATTCAAAAACTACTAGAGCGACAAACTTACCACGAGTCTCGTCTAGACTTATGTAATGCTGAGCGACCAACCCTTTATGAGTCTCGTCTAGACTAACATACCAATTACGACGACAAGTCTCGCCTAGACCAAATAGATCTTAGAATGCTGCGTTGCAATATCGATATATCTAAAAAATATGCTATCAAAACAAAATCATGCTCGCACACACGGTTGCCATAATTGCAGATTTTACGTTTCTCTGCTTGAGGATGGTTTTTCCACCATTAAGATGACTTGTAAGGAATTCGCACTAGTATGGAATTGTAGTAACTAGCAAGAGGCATTTTTACCTTAGTTGGACTCGCATATATGATCGCCATAATTGGAGATTTTTTTGCTTGGGGTGTCTTTTTTGCTCATAGGACAGCTTGTAAGGAATTCGCACTAGTATGGTTTTATAGCTACTAGTAAGAGTATTTTTTAAACCTAGTTCAATTTGCACACACGATTGCCATCATTGCAATTTTTACGTTTTTCTGCTTGGGGTGGCTTTTTCGCCCTTAGAACGGTTTGTAAGGAATTCGCACTAGTATGGTTTTATAGCTACTAATAAAAGTATTTTAAACCCCAGTTCGAATCATACACACGATTGCCATAATTGCGATTTTACGTTTTTCTGCTTGGGGGTGGCTTTTCTACCCTCTAGGACGACTGGTAAGGAATTCGCACTAGGATGGTTTTATAGCTATTGGTAAGAGGTATTTTTCAAGCTTAGTTCAATTTACGCACAGGATCGTCATAATTGCAAATTTGAGGTTTTTCTTCTTGGGGGTGGTCTTTTCACCCCTAGGACGGCTTGCAAGTAATTTTCACTAGTATGGTTTTATGGTTAGTAGTAAGAGGTATTTTTTAACCGTAATTCAATTCGCAGACACAATCACCAGAATTGTAGATTATACGTTTTCTGCTCGGGAGTAGCTTGTCCACCTCTAGGACGGCTTCCAAGGAATTCTTACTAGGATAGTTTTATAGTTACTTGAAAGGGGTGTTTTTATGCTAGTTCGATTCGCACACACGATTGCAATAATTGCAGTTATTACAATTTTTACTTGGGGGGTGACTTTTCCATCCCTAGTACGGCGTTTCCACCCTTAAGACGACTGGCAAGGAATTTGCACTACTATGGTTTTGTAGAACTAGTAAGAAGTATTTTTTGTACCCTAGTTCGATTCGCGCACATGATCGTTATAATTGCAGATTTTACGTTTTGCTGCTTGGGAGAGGCTTTTCCACATCTAGGACGACTTGTAAGGAATTCGCACTAGATGGTTTTGTAGCTAATATTAAGATGTATTTTTTAGCGGTAATTGGATTCACACACACTATCGTCATATTTGCAAATTTTTATGTTTTCTACTTGGTTGCGGCGTTCCGCCCCTAAGACAACTGGGAAGGAATTTACACTAGTTGGTTTTGTAGCTACTAGTAAGCGGTATTTTAACCCTAGTTCAATTCGCATATATATTGCCATAAGTGTAAATTTTACGTTTCTCTGCTTGAGGTGGCTTTTCCACCCATTGGGCTGCTTGCAAGAAATTCGCACTAGTATGGTTTTATAGCTCTAGTAAGAGGTATTTTTAACCGGATTTCAATTCGCACACACGATCTCCATAATTGCAGATTGTACGTTTTTCTGCTTGGGGCGGCTTTTTCACCCCTTAGGACGGCTGAATTCGCACTAGGTTGGTTTTATAGTTACTGGTTAGAGGTATTTTTCAATCCCAGTTAGATTTGCTCACACGATCGCTATAATTGTGGATTTTACGTTTGTCTATTTGGAGGCGGTTTTTACACTCTTAAGGCGAAATGTATGAACTTTGCACTAGTATGGTTTTGTAGCTACTGGTCAGAGTTATTTTTAACGTTATTTTGATTCGCACACATAATCTCAATAACTGCAAATGTTAGGATTTTCTGCTTGGGGGGGGGGGGGTGGCTTTTACATCCCTATGACGGCTTGTAAGGAATTTGCACTAGTCTGGTTCTATAGATAGTAGTAGACTAACTATTTTGACTCCCAAGAAATTGTTTTTATATAGTTCGCAGGAAATTGGCTTCTAACTTCACACCTGTGTAGTTCCGACGCATTCCGGAATTCACGGCAATTGTTCACGGCATAGGCGACATCTATTGTGAAGTTTATAAGTAACAAAATGTATTACAGATTTTTAACTGTTGAAAGGTATGTTAAATACATGTGTGTCATTGTCATTGTTTTAATGCGATAATAAATAGATGATAAATACATGTACCCAAAACATTTTTAAAATGTCAATTCCATGTGATGTTTAGAGTTGGCATTCTAAAGCTTACGAAGCTAACTATAAAGTCTGAAAAGTTGAAAGCGCAGTATTATCACATTGCTGGCGCCTATACGAATAAGAACTACTTGATTAACCCGTTTGGGTTAATTCGGTGAAATCATTGGCTGTTTCTATATAATTTATTTAAATGCATTCCATGTTTCACACAAAATTTAAAAAAAGCACGGAATCAACTAAACTTGAAATCATTTCACGATTAATGTGTCATTAATATGTAAATAATTTATCAACTTGCTAACGTGCCGCTGTGCTGTTATATAAAGTTCAAGGATGTTATTCTAATATTAAAATGGAATATACTTGGTATTTTACGTCGAGGTAACTGTAGAATTTAGTACACATTGTTTAGAAAGTATGCGCTTCATATTGTTATCGTATAAATATCTTACTACCCTGTACAAAATTTCCTTTGAGCAGTACAAAAACGAAATCTTTAATTTAGGTTAGGTTGTGATGAACTACAATTACCGTTTCATACAAAAAATTAATGATTTCCGGCATTAATTAATTCTGCCTGTGGGTATGTCTCGAATGTTTATCGAAATAATTAGTGGGAATTGAATTTGTTACTCCACCTTACTCGTTTTTCTGCAATTTCCTTTAAGGTATGGACATGTTGAAATTATTCTTAATATAGTTGTTTCGGAACCAGCTCCTGCAATATACAGTCCCTTGTATAGTATGTCTGGGTTTTGCAGCTCATGCGTTATTTTACAAAATTCACTTTTTACTTTCAAGCATATTTCCTGCTGTACATGATGTTTCAAAAAGTGTGACGCCGTCTTAGTGATTTTTTTAAGTTAGGCACTGAATTTATAGCGTTTTAGATCTTCTTAAAGTTACTTGTATATTCTCAGGATAATGTAACGAACTTAAATTTACATTTGTTTATTGTTCAAATACAAGCCTATTTACTCGCAAAGACAAAGAAATATTAAATCACTGATATGCCGCACTACCAATAGCGCTGGTGACAATTATTACAAGCTAATTCCTATGTTATTTCTTAATACAACGCTCAACTACTTTATTACGAAGTTCCACTATGTAAATTTATCTACACGAATACTTAATTTATATCCACAATGAACGTATGTTAACCCTTTATTCCATAATCATAACCACGACTTCATACTTGGATTAAAATTGAAACTTCTCTCGTACTCTATTTATATAAATACGATACACTGCTTTTGCATACTTTAGTCTTTAAGTGTACCCTTGTAACTGTCAATCAACCTCTTGTTATTTTAATGACATTGTCTTTTCTAGATTGACTCTTCGGCACCTCTGTTACGATAAGTTTAAATCGGTTATCTTTTCAGAGAAAAAAAATTATCTAAAATAACCTGAATTGAAATTACTATATTAAAAATTAATAAATATGAGTGCTTTAGCTCGTTTGAAGTAAAATTCTACAGGATATTATCGTATAGGTCCGTAGACATAACTGAAACTGTTTTATGAATCTTACTTTTCTATATTAAACATTAACCTTACAAATTTTAAATGTCGTAAGCTTTCTTATTTCAAACAAAAGCTTTCGTTGTTATAGTACGAACAAATTACAATAGTTATTCGCGTACTGGCATAGATAGCGTACTAAGTAACACAAAAATTGCAAACGAAATAAAATACTGTTTTTAGTTCATATTTTACGTAATGAAGGTGTGTCAATAAGAATAGATAGGGCAATCAACAGGTAAACACTTCACTGCATGCTTCATAAGGCACTACTCCCGCACAAGCAGTTAACTATACGATAGTCAAGTCAGGAATCTTTCATGGAGCTCTTTCAACAACTAGTCAGGCCACCAGTCTTCCATCGTTTGTCGTTCTGATTGGTCGGAAAGGCGACATGAGTCTATTACGAATCGTGAGAATCGTCTTGGCCGTAAGATTACATGATAATAAAGGGTTATTCCCCTTAAATATTGCTGGTGGATCCCTAGACCACATTTAGTAAGAGTAATACCCCAATTTCTAAAACTATATTACACAACTATGTGTAACATACCTTTTATAGAAAAATCCTTTACAACAATTATTTACTAAAATAATTTTGTGGAACAGTTTTGGCGCGTAAAACCGTATATGATTACGTTATTCGATGGGGAATTAAAATAACTATTAAAATAACTATAAAAAGTTATTTGCTAAAAACTCGTTTTGCCACCTATTTTATTGACATTTTCAGAAAAGAATAAACAGGCGGTTTTGAAAACAGAATGGAGCACATTCTTCAAGAGGTGTACGCAGCATCATAACATACACCATTATGGAACCGTAAAAATAAGCCAGGATGATGACTTCAAGTTCGCCTGACTTAACAAAATTATACTATTCTTTGTGAGATTTTATCAAACGTTATTATTTGCAACACTTTCGATGCTAAAACCAAGTTTTAGAACATGCAATATAATGTCTGTATTTACAGTGGCTTTGAACCTAAATACGCAATGCAAGTCATCATAAAATATATAAGTTATATACAAGTTATAAACAAGACACGAAACATAAGAAACACAGATAAACATAATAATAATAGTGCAATAAGTTGAACATAAAGGTCCAAGCCTTAACTAGAATATGAAATAAATGTTGATCGAACACAATATCGCCACAGGAACTCCTGGAAATGATTAAATGTGGAAGCCTTCGTAAATGGTGCGGTAAAACGTATGGTAGACAGACGGTGTAGCACTAGCGCGTGATCTAAATCAACATTAAGTAGTAGAAAAGAATTTATTAATTTCAGTTAGTTAAATAAGCTTTTATCACGAAAACACCCGTAAAAATTTAGCAGCTTTGGTAGTTTACATCTAGTAACGTGGCTATTTCTATGTAATATTAAATTGGGATACAGAAATAAACAATAAAGCTCATAATATATTAAATACAAACATTAATGACTAACGCGACTTTACACTTTTGTATTAAATTTAGAAAAATTATAGATAGGCACTCGGGAAATAACCATTTATAATAATATTTGTATAAATTCATACAAGTTTGAGAACCACAACTATACGAGATACACCTCAAAACCTTATACTCATAAATTAGTCATAGGAAATGTGTTGCTAGCGTAAACAAATAACGTAGCTTCGATATCAGTTATACAAGTGAGTTAGTTAAGAAAGAAATGAGGGTTAAGTAGCAGCAGAGGTGTAGACAACTTACCATAGGCCGGCCCCTCGATGGAGGTGGCCGACGACCAATTGTTTCTGAAGTTTGATAAGTAGTCCAGAAGCTCAGACACGTGAATATCTTAGAGTTTATATTTGCATCGGTCGGGCAGCGGTTAATGACATTGGTCAATAAAAGGGAAATGGCCGGATTTCACCCTTCAACGAAAGTTGAAATTTAAATACTGGAATGAAGTGACCTAACGTTGTAGAGAGTCAATAAATAGGTGAATCATTGCCGTTCCTGTACGTGTCTAATTAATTTAGAAACCATGAAGTGAAATTTAACTGTGAGTACCGTTTCAATTTTTGTTTTTTTGGTCACGTTTTATAAATATGTACATGTGAAAATAGTAAATATAAGTATGCAGTTATTTGATAGGAAATTAATATTCCAGTAAATATAAGTATATATATAAATATATACATATATATATATATTTATATATATTTATATATATATATATATATATATATATAAATATAAATATATAATCCTGCTGGACTATAAAATAGCGACGGAATAAGTTTTGTTTATATTTAAGCATAATAATATTGGGAAAGAAAGTTTGGAGATTTAAAAGAGTAAAAAGTATGTAAATGTGGAATTATTTTTAGTCAGAAAATGAAATCTCAATATTTTTAATGGGCATTGGGAAGGATTAAAAAAAAAAGTTGCTATTGCGGTATTTTTCTATGTACTGTTATTAAGGGCATTTCCAGAAATGGGATTTAAAAGGTCATATCAATCTTGGAAACTAGAGCAATAGTATGCTAGTATAATTTATGGATTACTGTTTTTCAAGGATTTCTGTTAATAACATTTGATCAGTTGGATTTAACATTAGGCTTCTTATCTTTTCTCTTTTTTTTGTCTTTTAAGCTGGAAATTTTTATTGAAAATTTTCTCAGCGGACAATGGAAGTAAATGCGTAAGAGGCAGATTAAGCACATGCAGGAACGCCAATTATTCTCCCTTTCTTATGAACTTTCGACATGTAGGTCACCTCATTCCATCTATTTCAATTCCAACCTTAATTGAAAATTAAAATCCGTTCGTAACGTTTTTATTAACTAATGTCATTATTTGATGCCCGACCGACGCGAATATAAATCCCCCGATACCTACGTTCCTGTACTTTCTGTGGATCATTAATTGAGCAAGGTTCAAAAACAATTCTTCCTTCAAAATTTCGTCCTAACACTTTATGCATATAAACTTCTCGAGTTTCGGGGTCAGTGTTGTCCTATTTGTGTCAACTGTCATCTTATTCCCACGCTTGTACATCTGATACCGAATGTGTCATTTGTTTACGTTCGCAGCACATTTTTAATGTCTCTAATTTATGAGTTTATAGTTTACGAGGTGTATCTCGTATGCATGCAAGTCTTGAACGCGTGTGAATTTATACAAATATTATTTTAAACGGTTATATCCCGAGTGTCTATCTATAATTTTTCTAAGTTTAATACAGAAAGTGTAAAGTTCGGTAGTCATTAACGTCCGTATTTAATATATTAGGTGGTTTCTTGTTTATCTCTGAATCTTAATTTAATATTACGTTGAAATAGCCACGTAATTAGATGTAAACTACTAAAACTTCTAAATTGTTACGAGATATTTTCGTGATAAAAGCTCATTTAACTAACTGAAATTAATACATTCTTTTCTACTACTTAATGTTGTTTAAGTAACGCGCTAGCCTTACAACGACCGGGCTAAAGGAGATCAAATATTCACCTGGGCTCCCGATTTGTGGAGATTGCTGAAGAAGGTAACCTTGAAAACGACGTATAGGATGATGCTCGGGAACTGGACAGGGCGCAGAAGTGATGGTGTACCGGGCAGCACGACCTACGTCTTTGTAGATGGTGCCGAGATTCCCGGGCCTCTGGTGGCGTTACCACAATATCTCAACCAGCTTACTCCGTGTGGTTGATCTCGGAAAATGAACTACCAATTTGGCAAATTTTAGTGTTTCATCCCTCCACATAAGGTGTTAACTAATAGCGACGCTTTTGTAGAATAGGCGGTGATCCTAGTTTAACAAAACAATTGGTTATTGCATGCGCAGACATTATTGAAAGAAATGTATTGCATTTTGGTAACAAGGTTATTACGTACCTCCTCTTTCACTTAATTGAATATTAAGGTTTGAATAATGTAAACTTCTATATACATATTTTAATAACACTTATAGTCAGTCTTCGACGACGAGCTCACACCAGGGTTGTTTTTAGTGGTTTGATCTTCTGCAGATTTTTGACATGATGGTGGCCGATAGTAGCCGTAGCGCCCCAAGGGAATGGTTCGAGAAAATAATGGACAAGAAACTTGAGTATTACATAGACACATGTTAACATACCCCAAACAACGCAGTTACCTCTAAGAATTTTGGCACCATAGTGTCCACATACTTCCCGGCAGAAATAGTTCTAGGTACAATGAAATTTTTACATCGTTTTCCCGAGAGTACGTAATATATTTATACATATTAAATCAATATAAACCTACAATTTAACTCATAATTTATAACATACGCAGGACCGGATTGACGAAACAAAGGGAATGACTTTACTTTTAATACAAAAATAATATATTTAAAGAATCTAAAAAGGGAAACTGGTTATCCAATAATTGAAAAGGGTACATTACTGATTAATTCAGTTAACAGGTAAGAAGCTGTATGGTATAAAATACATCGAACGTCGCAGCAGAACGTGAAAATATGTATTAATGCTTTGCAAATAGTTACTCTTGCAAAGCTACCAAGATGGCGCTACATTTTTTGAGATTTCCTCTATAGCCGAAAATATTTGCCTGAAATATATCCTAAAGTAAAGACCAAGTCTGTCAAATATCAAAATATCTTTCCTCATTAGGGCATGGTATATCTCTGAAACATTTTCGTTGTTCAATCTAGTTCAGCAGATCTTCGTCGCTAATTACCAGAAGTAATAAAAGAATGAGCAACAGTAGACCAGCTCCAGGTGATAGTTGCAAGATCGAAGCTGAAACGAAGCCAAAATCGAATACACAAGGGAAATTGGCGATGTCGCGCAAGAGATATTTGTGTTTGTATGACATTGCCAAGACAACTAAAATCAGATAATTATTTACTTTTAGTTATTTAAACTTTCTTGACCCGTAGTTGCGGGTAAAGCTGCACAGCTGTGTCATTTTACCCCTACACATGTTTAAGGTTTTTAAAACTTACAACGCATTCGTGTTACTGTAAATTTAAATCAGATAAGAAGATATAAATATTAAATTTTGTTAGACTAAAGCGATTTTTTTTCTTGGGCTTCTTTGTTGCTGGCTAGCCTCACGCATGGGCGCCAGTAAAGCGGTTTTTCTTTTTTCTACCTGGGCTTCCACTCGCTGGATAAGTGAAGCTTTAA